>CM044907.1:52006969-52534469 GCA_024500145.1 Gentiana dahurica var. dahurica | reverse complement strand
ACGGAATCGTCCAAAATTGGACACGGAACCTAGAAAAAATGTTAGGTCTGACCTCACCTAAATCGAAATATGGGGTGCTAAAGTGACCTGATCTTATATATTCTCGAAGAAGTAGGGTTTCAGCTTACTCGAATTGTGGCTGAGAGAACTGATGATTGCACAGAGAACAATCAAGTTTCACTAGAAGCCTTTTCCACTCGACAGTTTCTTAGTATTGCAAGTTTCGCTAGAAGCCTTTTCCACTCGACAGTTTCTTAGTATTGCAAGTTTCGCGCTGCTCTAGGTCTTTATCGATCCACTCACTCACGGCTCAAAACCCTCGATTGAGGCTGCTTCCGTAGCATAACAACATTTTCTGATGGTTGAGAGATATCCGTCGGTTTAATATCACCCACTACAGTAGAGCAAAACAGCGTGCGTTCGAGCATTAAATCCTCAATCAAATCCATAGCCTAACAGAACACAGCAGCAAGGGGAGACGGGTTTTGAGGGTTTGAGGGATAATATATTTGATCAAGTCCAGCAGCATTAGATATATCCAGAAAATTGTTTAATTAAATGTTAATTTAATTTATCCAAGATTAAATTAATTTAAACACTTAATTAAATAATTATTTTCCTACAAAATACACCAATACAAGAAATTGCCATATCATTTAAGTCTTATAACTTCATGGTTAGGTTAGTGTGACATATAATAAGATATAATGAAGATATATTATCATCTCAATATATTATAAAGAAAACGTAGAGACATTTATATAGAAGCTTTAAACAAGGCAGACGTTAATTTTGAAAATTAATCAACATAATTTAACATGCCACAAAATACGCAACACCTCTTTGTTGGCCATGTGAGCCCTTTATACGTTGTGTGGCATGTTGGAGTTGCGTTCACGCTATATGCCTTTGTGTGCCATGTTGGCCAGACTTATTATATGCCCACATTTGAGAGAGCATGTTGAAGTGTTTAAGATGCTAATTATCCAACCATTGAACACTTGATAGGGCATGTTGAAGTAATTAAGATATTATTTTTGTGCTCTTTATATGCTTCTGTGTGCCATGTTGGCACAGAGTTGTAGCCCATTTTATGTCTTTGTGTGTCATGTTGGCTCATGCTTCTTATAGGCCCACACATGAGAGGCGTGTTGAAGTGGTTAATGTGTTGATTATCCACATGTTGAATACATGACATGGTGTGTTAAATTGTTTAAGATACTAATTATCTACCAGTTGAAATGTTTAAGATGTTAATTACCAACCTCCCTTGATAATTAAACATATTAATTGCTTGAAAGAAACAAAACAACAAAAAAAAAAAAAAAATGAATTTCCAAAACGTATTGAAACAAGCCAGAGCAGTGTTAACAAAAAAAAGAATTCCCGACATGTGTTGATACAAGCTATAGCGGTGAAAAACATGAGGATTTTCTGACTCGCCACCAATGATTCTCATCACCGTACATTTGTTGTTTTGTTTTTATGCATATCAAGCTGTAATGTCAATCAAGAAGTCTTTTTCACTGTACATTTGGTATTCAAATTTTCTGCATGGCATTTTTTTTTATGAATAGAAAATTTAATAGATGTCAAATTGTCTTGTTTTCCTCCATATCAAACTGTAGCATCATTTCCTTACATGTTATTTATAACCTTTATAGAGCTAGAATCAACATTTTTACCCACCATTTTAATGGACTATGTATAACAACATAATGCGAAACAATTCATCCATAATTAGAAAAGTTAAGTCTAGAACCTCCCGAAATTTTTTTGTCAAAAATTACCATAAATAATTAACTTTGGAATTCTTTTCAAAATAGCTGGAATAAGGTTGTATTAAGAGGCATGTATCATATTTTAAAACTCTCATCCACATATTGTTTGTGCACTATTGAGTAACTAACAATCCTTATTTATTTCTTTTACGACCTTGATTTTTTTTGAATGCATATTAGAATCATTGTCACTTGTACTATAACATTGCGGGACGATTCACATTAATGAACCAGAATTTGCACACTAATTGTGTTAATTTGGTGGTTTGCAGGTCATTTCCTAAAAATAACTAGCAATTTGCTTTTGAGGTAAAATTTTACTTACTTTTGTATATAGATTTTCTTGTTTTCAGAAAATAAAATCTCAACTTTAGAATTTCCCAAACAATTTTTCCCCTGAAGAATAACGTGTAACATATTACTTAAAATTATGTTAAATGCAAGTTTATGCTAGTTTAAATTATTTTTCTGTCATTTATAATCATATGTGAAAACTAAGTGAATTTTAAAGCTTTCTTTCATCATTATATGGTATATAGAGGTCTTGCATTTATCAAATTGTTTAAAAAAATATAGGATTAAGGTTCAATGAAGGATAAGAGTTATTACAAATCATCGGTTAATTGAAATAATAGTAGCTTGTTGGTTCTGTTTTTTTTGAAACATTTCTAAGCGAAGCCAGACTTATGAATTTGTTTTTACTTATTTTCGTCTATATTAAATAATAAATTTAAGAATATTCCAATATAAATCTAACATCATTTATTTAGATATTCTAATTTTGTTTCTAAAGTAGTCATGTTTTTTTCCCTTTTGGTGATTCGTAATCATATGAAATATAAAGACAAATTTTAAAGGTCCGACCCACTAGAAATATTATTAAAACTGATTACGAATCATAAGAGAGGGAAAAACATGATTATTTTAAAGCATTGTCCGGTTCTTAGGTTTTAATGCACAATGTAAATTGAGGGAGGTACTTTAGTGACTCAATGTGTAAGAGTTGTTTGTAAATCTCGTTATGGAATCGAAAATCCCACATTTAACCTCAAAGAAAAGATTGTTAATAGAGTATTCCTACTATTAACACACTGAACTATGCCTTAAAGATGTCTTCTATCGTATGACTAATTTGAATATAATGAATGTAATGTAATGAAATGATTTTTCATTCTATTGTGTACTTTTGACAATGTTGTAATGCATTAAAATAATAATCCGTTACAACTTAATGAATGAAAGTCTATTTTTATTAAACTAGATGGAACGAGAAGAAATGAAAATTGATAAAACTCAATGTCGTCAACACCACCACACGCGCTAACCCCACCATACAATCTTACCCTACCTTACCCTACGCTGCCCTATTACCTTACCGTACCCCATCCTTACCAGCGTACCATACCTCACCCCTACCACCTTACCCTATCGTAAACTTATCCACCCTTAATTAATTACTTTGACCTACCCTAACCACCTCATCAATATCACCCTATCCAACCCTAACCAACCTACCACCCACCCACACTCACCCCAACCGTCTTACTCTTATACCACCCCATCACCCCCACCTTACCATAACCCCAACCATCTCACATATACCATTTTACCCCATCACCCTCATTACCCCGCTCACCTGGTATGAAATTTCGTCAATTTCATTGCTTGTCAAACACAGTAACGAAATGATTCCATTACATTAATTTCAGTACTGGCCGTTCTATTACGTGTCATAACATTTGTAACATCCCAAAATTTGAGGATCTTTTCCATAATGTTTATTCACTTGCATTATAAACTAAATAATTTCTGATGTGACGCATTTAGCAAATTTATGATGGTTTCCATCATAAAAAAATTATATATATGATGATTAATGTCTAAACTTATAAAATAAATATAATGTATGTACATTGCCTTGTATCGTAAATATTTCCCCACGTTGTTTGGGAGATAAATTTTATATTTTGAATTAATCCTAAATGTTTCATTACCATAAATATCTTGAGAAAACGGTTTGACTACATTTATACATCACATGTTTTTATTTATTTATTTTTTTTGTTGTAGCAAAGGATTAGAAGTGTTCAAACACCAAAACAAATATCTGATTATTATTATTTCTCAGTACTACATAGGATGGATTTTTATAGAATATATTTTTATATATTTTGCCAACTCTAATTTTATATCATGACAAATCTTTCAATCACTTGCCTGATTTTTTTTTTTTTTTTGCACTCTTGTATTTCACATGGCTCATAAGTCAAAATTTTCATAAATGATAGAAGATTAATGAAAAGTTATTTTAACCACATGAATAATGCAATAGTATATTTTTGTATAATTCATGCACCTTTGACCATAAATTAATTTGAGAATAAATGAGTGTTGGCATGAATCATTCCTAGCAATATTAAATGGGGCTTGAATATTTGCCAATCAATAATAAATGTAGTAGGAGGTTATGAGAATTCTTCCACTATATATATACTCCTCATACCATTGGATGTATTAGTCTAGCTACACTACTTTTCCCTCAAAATTAAGAAGTTGGTGGCTTAGATGAAGGACGTACATTGTTGGTGGCTTGTGTGTATTAAAAGGTATGTAATTGAAATGTCTTTCTTTTATATATATATTTGTAAGGGAAGTGGTATATTATATAGAATTGTTTGGGAACGGAGGGAACATAGAATGTGATAGTAATTTGATGAAGTTAAAATAAAGTTTGTGTCAATTATTTTTTGTGTAGAAATCTTTTAAAGTTAAACAAATTTAATTTCATTGCTTGACATTTTCATGAATTAGTTGAGAGGTGCCTAAAATTTTCGTTTGATGCTTTACTTCATTATGCATAATGATGATAAAAATGTGACTACGGCAAACTAAACGTGAGCCTTTTATATATTTTAATACATATAGGCATTTGTTTGATAGTAACATAGATTTGATATATTCTACTTTGTGGTAACCTAAAAACTATTTTGACATAAGAAGGTTGCATGTGTAAGCCTCATTTCAATCAAGCATTGATAATTAAAGTATAAGCAAAAATTGATCATCTCGGTACATAGAGTAGGTCATTAGAGTCATGTTAAACTAGATAATAAAAAAAGGGGGTTAAGAGATATAAATGATGGTTGGTGCGATAGAATTCGACAGTGGTAGATATAATTGTGTTGTTCAAGCATAACAATAATAGTCAATTTATGTTATTAGGCTGGACTAGGTTGCTCGAGTGTCTCGAGAATTTTGTCTATAGAACACAACTCCGGTGGTGTCAGGTGAGTTCTTATTTTACGTAAAAGCCAAAGTGTGTTTTTATCAAAGTATTTTAATTGAATATATTATCGATATATATACATATGTAATATATATTTTGTTTAACAAGGATTCAAGAAATCTTCTCACTTTAAACGTATTAGCGTGATGAAACGAATATTGTGCAAATGTCATTGCATGTCCCATCTTTGTGACATGGTACCGTACTATCCGTTTCACGCGGTATGGTATATCGTACTCATACATTTCCCGCTTCGGCGGCACTGCTTGATCCTGCTTGCTTGCTTGCTTGATGGGCCCGCCGAGGGTTTCACAGTCGGGTTAGCTGCGCGTCAGGCCTGTGACCACGGTTGTGGGACCTGAGGCAAGTGGACTCTCCGGAAGCCCCAGGAGATTGGGTGTCGGAAGGACGGACTCCACTATAAAAATTACTTGTTGTGGATATAAGGTGAGTGAAACGGGAGTCATAAGGTAGAGACTATCGTATCAGCTGTATCGATGTCTAGTAAAGGAACTTAAGGAATTGACGGATTTGCCTGTACTTGCTTGACTTGAAAAGGGTGAACAAAACTTTGACAAGTAATCTCTCGTTTAAATATAAATTCGTATATACTTGACATGAATTTTCTAAATTTGAAATATTAACCCGTTTATGATTTTAAGGATTGGTATAACTTGTATATAGTAAAGTTGTTTCTAAATGTAACACTCTCACACACGGCTCATACCAGCCTTTTGCTGACGACTCTCTTTTCTTGTCCTTTTGTTCGTGTTGTTTTTCTTTTCTGTGTAAATAAGCCAGGTAGTGGATCCAGAGAAAAGAAATAAAGGTGACCGACGAGATTGGTTAAAAGGATAATATTCTTGGTACGAGATGACGAAGATCACTATGCATTTCTTTTAGCTAGTTAAATGTTATGGTATTCTTAAATGTTGTAATTTATTTAATAAATCAATAATGTAGAAATGTACACTTACTTATTGATCAATAAAACATTGGGGTTTTTAGTGAAGTATTTGCGATAACATCACAGTCTGCTCCTAGAATGACCCCAGTAGACCTAGGGGTCGGGAGCGGGCCGTTACAGGTGGTATCAGAGCCTTCCAAGTTAATTTCCTTAGGTGTAGAATTAAGAATTTGGACCAGTTAGACTAAAGGATTTAGTCTAGCTAAAAAGGGATTCCCAAGTTATTGAGATATCAAGAAATTAATGGATAAGTGATGTTCATGGATAGATTCGGCGCTTTCCTTTGAGACCGTCCCCTATTGCTATCCTTAAAGTCTTGTATTTTGTAGGAGTATGGCACCTTGTACTAGGAGCAATCAAAATCCAAGCTCTAGCAACGGCCAAGAGTTGGTTGGTCAATCACTAAACACGAGTGACATTCAAGTTGTTGTGCAGGAAACCATTAAAGCATTACAAAGTGAAAGTAATATTTTTAGGGAATTCCTTCAACTTCAGCCACCCGAGTTTGATGGTTCTTTGGGTCAAGAAGAAGCCGCTGAAGAATTTATATTAGATTTAGAAAATATTTACGAAGCTTATAATTGCTCAGATGAGATGAAGATAAGATTAGCCACTTTCCGTTTAAGGAAACAAGCTAGGGAATGGTGGCATGGTGTACGTGAAAATTGGGCTAATCAAGGTTTAATGTGGGAATGGGGTCAGTTTACAGAAGAATTTTATAGCAAGTATCGCCCAAAATGGATGTGTGAGAGATGGGAGAATTCTTTTATCAACCTGAAACTAGAGAATATGACGGTGCAAGAGTATGCACATCATTTTGAAAGACTATCGAAGTATTTTCAACGACTCATTGATACTGAGGATCATAAGATTTCAAAATTTATTATGGGTCTCAAGGAAAAAGTACAAACATTTCTTGTCGTGGTCCCATGTACTTCATATGAGCATGTGGTTGAAAGAGCGATCAAGATCGAGATGTGTCAAAAGCAAGAGGAAAATGAAGATAAGAATATTCTTGACGAGACATCTCATGGAATATATGACTCATGTCAAGAATTAGTTCCCGAACTTAATATCAACACAGAGGATGAGATAGAACTAAGAGATCACAAAAGAACATTTACGGAAAGACCAAGGATACCAAAATCTACCAAAGTTCATGAGGAGTCAAGGAAGGAAATGAAAGCGAATTATTGTTATTTCTGTAACAGGACTGGGCATGTTGAGAAAACGTGTCGTCTAAAGCTCGGACAATGTACGTCTTGTGGAAAGGTAGACCATTTTGCTCGTAACTGTAAGAGGAAGAAAGGAACCACAAAGACCACTAATTTAATTGCTCCGAGAATGAGGCAAAATAAAGGCAAGACTTTCAAGCTAGTTGGCACTAGAAGATGAAGGTACAAGAGTTAGTAAAGAATACTGAAATTCGAGGACGAATTTCTTTTTAAGGGGGGAAGAACTGTAACATCCCAAAATTTGAGGACCTTTTCCATAATGTTTATTCACTTGCATTATAAACTAAATAATTTCTGATGTGACGCATTTAGCAAATTTATGATGGTTTCCATCATAAAAAAATTATATATATGATGATTAATGTCTAAACTTATAAAATAAATATAATGTATGTACATTGCCTTGTATCGTAAATATTTCCCCACGTTGTTTGGGAGATAAATTTTATATTTTGAATTAATCCTAAATGTTTCATTACCATAAATATCTTGAGAAAACGGTTTGACTACATTTATACATCACATGTTTTTATTTATTTATTTTTTTTGTTGTAGCAAAGGATTAGAAGTGTTCAAACACCAAAACAAATATCTGATTATTATTATTTCTCAGTACTACGTAGGATGGATTTTTATAGAATATATTTTTATATATTTTGCCAACTGTAATTTTATATCATGACAAATCTTTCAATCACTTGCCTGATTTTTTTTTTTTTTTTGCACTCTTGTATTTCACATGGCTCATAAGTCAAAATTTTCATAAATGATAGAAGATTAATGAAAAGTTATTTTAACCACATGAATAATGCAATAGTATATTTTTGTATAATTCATGCACCTTTGACCATAAATTAATTTGAGAATAAATGAGTGTTGGCATGAATCATTCCTAGCAATATTAAATGGGGCTTGAATATTTGCCAATCAATAATAAATGTAGTAGGAGGTTATGAGAATTCTTCCACTATATATATACTCCTCATACCATTGGAAGTATTAGTCTAGCTACACTACTTTTCCCTCAAAATTAAGAAGTTGGTGGCTTAGATGAAGGACGTACATTGTTGGTGGCTTGTGTGTATTAAAAGGTATGTAATTGAAATGTCTTTCTTTTATATATATATTTGTAAGGGAAGTGGTATATTATATGGAATTGTTTGGGAACGGAGGGAACATAGAATGTGATAGTAATTTGATGAAGTTAAAATAAAGTTTGTGTCAATTATTTTTTGTGTAGAAATCTTTTAAAGTTAAACAAATTTAATTTCATTGCTTGACATTTTCATGAATTAGTTGAGAGGTGCCTAAAATTTTTGTTTGATGCTTTACTTCATTATGCATAATGATGATAAAAATGTGACTACGGTAAACTAAACGTGAGCCTTTTATATATTTTAATACATATAGGCATTTGTTTGATAGTAACATAGATTTGATATATTCTACTTTGTGGTAACCTAAAAACTATTTTGACATAAGAAGGTTGCATGTGTAAGCCTCATTTCAATCGAGCATTGATAATTAAAGTATAAGCAAAAATTGATCATCTCGGTAAATAGAGTAGGTCATTAGAGTCATGTTAAACTAGATAATAATAAAAAGGGGGTTAAGAGATATAAATGATGGTTGGTGCGATAGAATTCGACAGTGGTAGATATAATTGTGTTGTTCAAGCATAACAATAATAGTCAATTTATGTTATTAGGCTGGACTAGGTTGCTCGAGTGTCTCGAGAATTTTGTCTATAGAACACAACTCCGGTGGTGTCAGGTGAGTTCTTATTTTACGTAAAAGCCAAAGTGTGTTTTTATCAAAGTATTTTAATTGAATATATTATCGATATATATACATATGTAATATATATTTTGTTTAACAAGGATTCAAGAAATCTTCTCACTTTAAACGTATTAGCGTGATGAAACGAATATTGTGCAAATGTCATTGCATGTCCCATCTTTGTGACATGGTACCGTACTATCCGTTTCACGCGGTATGGTATATCGTACTCATACATTTCCCGCTTCGGCGGCACTGCTTGATCCTGCTTGCTTGCTTGCTTGATGGGCCCGCCGAGGGTTTCACATTCGGGTTAGCTGCGCGTCGGGCCTGTGACCGCGGTTGTGGGACCTGAGGCAAGTGGACTCTCCGGAAGCCCCAGGAGATTGGGTGTCGGAAGGATGGACTCCACTATAAAAATTACTTGTTGTGGATATAAGGTGAGTGAAACGGGAGTCATAAGGCAGAGACTATCGTATCAGCTGTATCGATGTCTAGTAAAGGAACTTAAGGAATTGACGGATTTGCCTGTACTTGCTTGACTTGAAAAGGGTGAACAAAACTTTGACAAGTAATCTCTCGTTTAAATATAAATTCGTATATACTTGACATGAATTTTCTAAATTTGAAATATTAACCCGTTTATGATTTTAAGGATTGGTATAACTTGTATGTAATAAAGTTGTTTCTAAATGTAACACTCTCACACACGGCTCATACCAGCCTTTTGCTGACGACTCTCTTTTCTTGTCCTTTTGTTCGTGTTGTTTTTCTTTTCTGTGTAAATAAACCAGGTAGTGCATCCAGAGAAAAGAAATAAAGGTGACCGACGAGATTGGTTAAAAGGATAATATTCTTGATACGAGATGACGAAGATCACTATGCATTTCTTTTAGCTAGTTAAATGTTATGGTATTCTTAAATGTTGTAATTTATTTAATAAATCAATAATGTAGAAATGTACACTTACTTATTGATCAATAAAACATTGGGGTTTTTAGTGAAGTATTTGCGATAACATCGCAGTCTGCTCCTAGAATGACCCCAGTAGACCTAGGGGTCGGGAGCGGGCCGTTACAACATTCATCCCTATTGACCATTAATGCTTTTGAAAAAAATTAGCATACGAAATATTAAATGAAAAACCTTTTAACGATTTAGTGAAGATATATACTCTAAAAAATAGTGAAAACATATGTTGGCTCCACAACTAGAATTATTTTTTGAGGCGTAATCATTGTATCAAATAGATGGACACAATTTAACAATTTATACTCTTTCTATTGAGCGTTTGTATGTATGAATTAAATGAATCACATTGTCAATCTGGTGTAACAGAATAACATTTCCTAAAAAAATGAGTTAATGCTTTGATTCTAGCAGTATTGATATGACTATATAATCCTAGATATAATTAATACATTCTTACTTTTTTATACTTGATAAAAAAATACATTTTTTTCCTTTTATTCACAAAACGTGTTGAAACAATCAAGAGCGGTGTTACAAAAAAAATGAATTCCCGGCATGTGTTGAAACAAGCTAGAGCAGTGAAAGATCATGAGGATTTCATGAATTTCCACCGAGGATACTCATCACCTTACATTTATTGTTCAGTTTTTAAGCTTGTCGAACTACAACGTCAATCAAGAAGCCTTTTCACCGTACATTTGGCATTCAATTTTTCTGCATGTCATTTTTTGATTTTGGAAAAGAAAAATTAATAGATGTCAAAGAGCCAACATTGTCTTGCAATTTATATTGTGCAAGTGTCTTCCCATTTATATTGTGCAAATGTGGAGCCTCTTCGTTGTCCTTGTGTGCCCTTTATATGTCTTTGTTTACCATGTTGACCAGGCTTGTTATAGGCCCACAATTGAGGGGGCGTAATGAAATGTTTAAGATGTTAATTATTTATATGTTCCTCTTTGTTGGCTTTATGCGCTCTGTATATGTTGTGTGTCATGTTGGCCTTGTGTGCCCTTTATATGCCTTTGTGTGCCATGTTGGCCCAGTTTGTTGGAGGCCCGGACATGAGAGAGCGGGTTAAAGTGTTTATGATGTTAATTATCTATCAGTTGAACACTTGAGATGGCGTGTTGAGTGATTAATATGTTAATTATGTGCCTTTTATATGCTTGTTTGCCATGTTGGCCTAGACTTGTTGCCCTTTATACGCCTCTGTGTTCATGTTAGCCCATGCTTATTATAGGCCCACACATGAGAGGTGTGTTGTTGTGTTTAAGATGTTAACTATCTAACTGTTGAAAACTTAAGAGGGCGCGCTGAAGTGTTTAAGAGGCTATTTATCTACATGTTTAAGTGTTGAAGATGTTAATTATATACCTCCCATGATAATTCAACATATTAGTTGCTTGAAAGAAAAAAAGCTGAAAAATTAAATATATGAATGAATTCCCAAAACGTGTTGAAACAAGCAAGAGCGGTGTTATAAAAAATTTAAAACAAAAATGAATTCCCAACACGTGTTGAAACTAGCAGAGTGGTGAATGAACATGAGGATTTCCTAACTTGCCACTGAGGATCCTCATCACCTTACAATTGTGGTATTGTTTTTATGCATGTCAAACTGTAACGCCAATCAAGAAGTTTTTTCACCATACATTTGGCTTTCAATTTTTCTGCATGTCAATTTTTTTTCTTTGAATAGAAAATTCAATAGATATTGTGCAAGTGTCTTTCATTTATATCGTGCAAGTGTGGAGCCTCTTCGTTGTTCTTGTGTGCCCTTTATAAGCCTTTGTGTGCCATGTTGGCCAGGCTTGTTATAGGCCCACACTAGAGGGGGCGTGCTGTATTGTGTAAGATGTTTATTATCTATTTGTTTCCTTTGTTGGCCTTGTGAGCCCTTTATATGTTGTGTGCCATGTTGGCCTTGTGTTCCCTTTATATGCTTTTGTGTGCCATGTTGGCCGTGTGTGCCATGTTGGTTCAGACTTGTAATAGGTCCACATTTGAGTGAGATTGTTGAAGTATTTATGATGTTAATTTTCTACCCTTTGAACACTTGAGAGGGCATGTTGAAGTGTTTAAAATGTTAATTATGTGCCCTTTAAATGCTTTTGTGTGCCATGTTGGGCCTGAATTGTTTCCCTTTATATGCCTTTGTGTGCCACGTTTGCCCATGTTTGTTATAGTCCCACACATGATAAGCGTGTTTATGTGTTTAAGATAATAACTATCTACCTGTTGAACACTTGAGAGGGCGCGTTGAAGTGTTTAAGATGCTAATTATCTACATCCTCTATTAATATCTTGAAAGAAACAAAACCCAAAAAAATAAATATAAATAAAAGTGAATTCCCAAAACGTGTTGAAACAAGCTAGAACGGTGTTTCCAAAACAAAAAAAAATAATAAAAATGAATTCCAGACACGTGTTGAATGAAACTAGAGCGGTGAAAGACCATGAGGATTTCTTGGCTTGCCACAAAGGATTCTTATCACCTTACATTTGTTGTTGTTTAATGCAGGTCAAACTTTAATGTCAATCAAGAAGTATTTTCACCATACAATTGGCATTCAATTTTTTGCATGTCATTTTTTTTTTCTTTCAATAGAAAATTTAATGGATGTCAAAGTGCTAACATTATAATACCCTACTCCCGACCCCTAGGTCCACTGGGGTCATTCTAGGAGGGGCTGCGAAACTCTCGCCACGACTTCAATAACTAGACTATAATTTCCAAAATCATCTAATAAATTTACAATTAAATTTACAAATATTCACTAACTGTTTCCATTATAAAATTATAACAAATGAAATACTACAATTGTCATTAACATAATTTGCATAGCATGTTTCAAAATCCAAGTCCATGTCAGCGCTTTCATCCTCATTACATCTCATTTGAACCATTACCTGATTTTATTTATAGAAGAAAAATAGAACAAAACAAAAAAAAAACACAAAGAAAACAAGTCGTCAGCCAAAACGCTGGTATGAACCATGTGCGAAAGTGTATATATTTTAAAATTCTTTTTGTAACAATATATACATTTTCTAGAAATCTTGTTCAAGTATTTATGCAATAATATACTTGTTTAAAATTATATATCAAGTTCAAGTCGAGCATGCTCATTCGAGATCCGTCAATTCATCAAGTTCCCTTACTAGACATCGATATAGTTGATACGATTGTCTCTACCTTATGACTCCCCTTTCACCACCTTATATCCACAACTAGCTTTTTTTTTTTTATAGTGAAGTCCGTCCTTCTGACACCCAATCTCCTTCCTAAGGGTCCACTTGCCTCAGACCCCACAACCGTGGTCACAGGCCCAATGCACAGCAAATTAAACCCGACTGTGAAATCCTCAGCGGGCCCATCATGCGAGTACGAGAACGAGAATGAGAACCATGCCGCCGAAGCGGGAAAGGTACAAGTACAATATACCATACCGCGCGTAGTGGGTAGTACGGTACCATGCCACTAAGATAGTACATGCAATGTCCTTTGTACAAGGTTTGTTTCATCAAGTTATTATCGATAAAGCGATAGAATTATAATTCATTTTTAACAAGATACATATTATATATCTATATCAATTAAAATAGTTTAATAAAAACACACTTGGCTTTTATAGAATAAATTAGACTCACCTTTAATCCGAGCCATTATTTATTTATTAGTATATGATATGTGTCATTTGATATATTACTCTAAAATTTGCGGCTGCAACTATTTAACCCACGTTCCTAGTTTGAACATTTTCTTTCCTTCCTTCTTTATTTATTATTTTTTTGAAAGGCAATCATTAAGTCTATTTCCATCAACCACCTTCTTCCATGCCACCATATCCTTTCCCATTCCCACATATATATTAGTTGAACCACAGAACCCATATTGATACTTGAGTACTTCATGTTGGAAATAAAATTTTTATTTTAATGATAATTCATCACTTATTTAATTATTGTTTTTAGACCCCATTGATGAAGTGTCATAACTAGCTGTTATAGTACAAAGCAAAAAAGATGTCTAGAAATTAATGTATAGGATTTAATAGAGTCTGATATTTATATAGGTTAATCAGACAAGCACTGTAATAGTTCTAGGTTCAGAACTGAGAAATTGATTAAGTAACTTGAGGAAACTGAGATCCAAAAAAGAGATACTGGAAAACTGATATAATAGCACACCAACAGAAACTGAAGAAGGTAAGTTCACTGAGTGACACAGACTCTGTTGACTTATCTAGAAGATAGAAGAACTGAAGGCTCAAACTTAGTTATTGAAGACTGAAGAACCGAGGGTTCAAACTCAGTTTATGAAGACTAAGTCGAGACTGTAGAGTTAGACTTCAAGCAAGACTGTGATGACCTGAACTGACTTTATAGATCTTGTATACAGGACTAAGAATCATAAGGACAATGATATCTTAGATTTTCGATTGAGAATGGTGTACGCTGATTTAGTCAATTAGAATCATATGAAGGATAGAGTACTGAGATTTTGAAGAAGAGTAAAAACTCAGTTAATGCTCTTAGAAACAGGAAACTAACTAAGTCATGTTTGAATCGGTCTCTAACTGAAGTTAAGAAAAACTGAAGTTAGATCAGACCGTTATGAATGTCAAAAAGGACACTGACACACATACAGAACAGCAGGACCAGTAACGGCTATAAGGATTCAAATTCAAATGATCAAACCGTAAGAGAAACCCCTATAAATAGACTGCTTCTACCATAAGAAGTAATAATCAATCAAGTCAAGAAAGCTCATATCAAGGGGAAAGTAATTCAAAAGAATTCCTGCTAAGCACTTAATTGCAAGATCAAGAAATTTCTTCATGTGATCACAAGCATTCAAGAAACATCAAGATCATTCACTTGAAGAAAACAGAGCTGTGCATAACTGTTTTATCTACAAGAGAAAGATCAAATCACTCTACCATATCTTACACACCACAAAACCCTACCTTACCTTACCTACTACCCTAACATATCCTACCATACTCTCCCCTACCCTACTCTACCAACCCTACCTTACCCACCACTTCACCTTACCCTACCCACCCTACCCTACTCTACCCACCATTCCATTCTACCGTATCTTACCCACCACACCACCCCTACCTTACCTTACCCACTACTCCAACCTACCCAACTCTACCCTGCCCTAGCAACACTCCATTTCCCACCACTTCACCTTACCTACCCTATAATACCTTACCCACCACCACCCCTACCCTACCATACCACCCCACCACCACCCTTACCCTACCATACCACTGTTAGTGTAGTGCCCGAAAGACAATTTATGTAATTGTTTTTAATGGATGACAGAATTTATCTCACCTTATTACTTGCTTTGTGCTTGTAAGTAATACACTACTGCAAACCCTAAGTATATCTGTATGTAACCACTTAACTCAGTGTACGGATTACATGTGAGGATTGAGTTAGTGGAGATATGCTTAAACTGTTAGTCCGTGGTGAACTTAATCGAGTTTAGGGTCTCTTGATTAAAACACAAATAATGCGCCCAGAACACCTTAGGGTGTGATAGTCTTATCCGGACTGTCGGTAGAGGGTACCTACGTGGGGCATTTATATATGATGGCATTCATATAGGACTGGACCGATTTAATCTGTATTTCTCGGTATAATTCTGTAATCGAGGAATCTTATTAAATCATTAGATGATAATATATGGATCAACCTTAATCCTGAGGTGATCACAGGGTGCTGCTTGTCTCGGGGTAGTGTTTGATGTGTTAGTTACGGTTCACTTAAATATGTGTTCCAAGCCACTTCTCATTGGCACTATCTCCTGATGAGTGAGTAGTTCTGATTTTCATAGACATGGAATCCATTCCTTCCTGCGGGAAGTAGAGAGACAGTCCCCTTATTTGTTAGCCCTAACAAAGTGATCGATCCCGGGAGTTTCGCATTTGACTAATTAGCTACTAGTCAGATATGCATACTAATTGATCATCAGGGGGTTAATGGTAAATAAGGATAAGATATTCTGAGTCGGGTTCACGGAGACTTCCCACTCAGAATGGACAGTCTATGGAGGGTTATCCGTATGTAGTGATTATATCAATGGACGCTTATTCACTCTAAGGGTTGAGTATAAGTATACATCTATAATCGGTAGAGTTCAGTTTCGGGTTTATGGTGGCGTAATCCCGGAATTAATAATTAATGTGCTTATTCTGTTCGATGAATAATTAATTATTGGAGCTACTGGTTATAGGTCTATGGTCCCCGATGTGGCTTCTATAATTCGGAATGATATTCTTGTTATTTGGGCCTCAATGATAATTAATTGACTGGGCTAATTAATTGATATGGATGAATATTATTTAGTTGGGCTAAATAATATAATACACATAAAAGACATTTTATGTGGGCTTAAAACCCTACTAGGTGGCGCCAATATCCATTGTAAAACATAAGAATTGACTTTCTTGTGTTTTGGTAAATAAAAGATATGGTAAATTTATAATTGATTGATTAATTGATCATAATCAATTATATATGGAATTATCCTTTATTGTGATTAATAATTAATTATTTATTTAATTAATTATAATACTTGGAGTGCAAGGATTTACTCTCCTATGAAAAGAGTGTTCTTCCAAGACAAAATTGGATTGCAATTTTCGCCATCATCACTTGTAAAAGAGAGAAAAAAATAGTTTTCTTGTCTTGGGTTTTTAAAAGAAGAAAAACACTAAGTTTTTCTTGGTGTTGCATATCAAGGAGGTTCGTGTATCAAGAAGGGTGTCCACCAACCGCCGTTTGGAGAACACATCGGAAGATCTTGGCTTCTCTTCCTACTATTGGTAACATGATCTTAACCCCCTTGTAGTAGTTTAAGTCCTTTAATTATGTATTATGATATATGAATCGTGATCCATCCGCTGCGCATAGATCTAACTCGTTTAGATCTAAGAACCTGCATCCTTCATGTGGTAGCAGAGCCATGTTCCACGATTTATATAGTCATAATCATAATTAAACGATTTAAAGGAGTGGAATTGCATGTAGATAAATTTTCTTTATTGTTCTATGCGTTGATAATGATTAGTTGTTGTGGTTGAAGAGATGGATTGGGGATTGACACTGTTTACCCGTTAGATCTACTGTAAACTCGTATAAACGATGAAAATTCGTTTATATGAGTATAGGAAATTATGTAATTTATTTGTTATTGCAATTTTAATTTCCAGAAAATAGATCTGTTTAGTAGCTGTTTAGTTATTTCATTTTTCCTGTTGATCGAGCCGTTGAAACGACGATCCCTCCGGTCAGAATCAAGATTGGAAGATGATGAACAATTACAAAAAATTTGGCATCGATCGGAGTCCATTTTGATATCCATTCGTTGCTGCAAAGAAGCTGCTGTAACAGAAAAACGCAGGATTCATAGAAACCCTACCTGTGACTTCCTCGAATTTGTGGGAGAGTTTGGACCATTGAAACGCAAATCCAACCAGTCAGATCGAAAAATATGGAGGTTTTCACGTGGGATAAAAATTTCAGGTCGATCGGGATTCATCTCGATTCCCAATAGGCCTCAGGAAGTCATTAATGCGCTGTTGTAAATGTCAGATCCAGCAGCAAGTTGGGCGGCTCACTGGATAAAATTGACAAGTCAAAACTCCGATCCAACCGTCCATAATGATGCCCAAGGAGTGAGGAACAGATCTGGAAAGTTTCGTTGCGATCTGAGTTCGTTTGGTTTGTTGATCGTCGAAGATTTTGAACAGCTGCAGATTATGTTAGAAAGTAGTAAACCCTAGTTAGGGTTTTGGTTATTTATTTTCTAATAGATTAGTTACGGGGGTGCCAACGGTCCATCTCCATGTTTATTTTCCGCACTAGTATACATGTTTAGATTGTATGTGTAGAACCGGAAAATTGCCATGACATGCATCATATCATGAATTACACTCCATATGCATACATGTAGAAATTAATTCGAGGAATTAGTTAGGCATGTATAAAATCACGCAATTTTTTTTTAATTAATTGTTTGATATTAATTAGAAACTAATTAGGGTAAAAACCGAGGAACACGTGTTTTTTCAATCGTCGAGGTTGGGTGATGGATTCTCGGTGAATCCCACTTTGCGAAAGCATAAGGAGTAAAATCCCGAAACCTCGTGGTTAAGGTGTTGGATTCTCGGTGAATTCCACCTTACCTAGACGAGATTACGTTTTTGTTCCGTAGTGTCTACGTGAAAGTTTGATGTTTAAGGATTGGATAATCACGGGCAAACATGGTTCGAAAGTGGTTTAACCACGGTTGGGTGGAACACAGTAGCTTTGGCTCGATCGACTTCACCCTCCACGTGTGGCGTTTGCACGGGGGTCTGGCAAGGCTGAGCCATCCGAAGAACCACTACGGCTCAACGGAGCTCCCCTAGTCTTGACACGTCCGACGGCCACATATGTTCCAACCAATAGGTCGGGTGGGCTAGCCCACGTAACCGACAACATTCGGGCCTATGATTTATTGTTCCTTAATGTAACATCAAGTCCAAAAACGTGATCAGTAAACCCACCACAGCCTCTACTGTTGACAGCCGACCCCACAGCCTCTACTGTTGACACAAGCAACGTGAGAGAATGGTGACGCCTCGTGCCGGCTTTGATTTCGGCCCCCCTAAGGAAGGCCTTCACCGCTATCAAAATTCAAGGCTTGGTCTCCGAAAGGATAGGATTTTGGGTACTCGCCGGGTCACTGACCGACCCTAAGGCGGCACACTCGGGGTCTACCTAAAAATCTGAGACAGTAGGTCACACTCATAAAGGGTATTTTTGGAAGTACCTTGGCTGAAAAAGGAAAGGTGATTGACGATCACAAATGAGATGTTCGATTCTCAATCTGATCTTCAATATTAATTGAAACCTCTTTGACCTACCCTAAGGCGGCACTGAGGCATTAGATTAAATCCTTGGAACGGTAGGATAGACTATAAGTACTTAGTTTATGTTCCTAAAATTTATTAGTAGTGTGTGATTTGGATTTATTTTCTGTCAATTTTATTTACAACTATTTATATATCTCTCTAGGGTGCTAGACTGCTAGTGTAAAATTGACTAGTAATGACTTCGTTAAAAAGTGGCAAGTAACTAGAACGTTGTACTTATTGATCTTACATGCGATTAATTTTTCGGAAGAGATATTTCTCTTGAGCCTTCAAGACTTAAGTGACGTAAATAAGTATGTCACTGATGTCACTCGTGTTGAACGAGAGACAACCATAGTTAGTTTGAAAGATGATTGGGACGATAAAATTCTTCTAGTGAATTTTAATTGTGTAGTGTCTACACGAGAAATTTTCTAATAGAAAAATTGGAGAATCATAAATTAAAGTGTCGCTAGTTAGACGGTATTTGGAACCGATAAACTAGTGGGAGCTTTTGTCTTATGTTTTTCTAATTTATTAGAAAATTAGTCCCACTGGGTAACGCTTTCATTAGACATCCCACAGTTCACGAGTAGTGTCTACTCAATTGAACTGCTAGTTCAAGACTATTTCCATTTAAGGAAAGTTGAGAATGGGAAAGAATGTCTATAAGTGTTAATCATCTTAACTAAAGTTTTGATGCTAAACCGAAAAATTAATTATAGAAAGTATAGGATAAGGAAAGTGATTTCGGATCACTTAACCAATGAATCCTTAGCTACTTTCTTAAACCGAGTAACTCGACTCGGTAGCTTAGTTCTTTGGAAGAACAAGGAAGCTGTGCATTAACAATTAATAAAGTAGACAACGGGCAATTATTTCAGCTATAATAGTGGGAGTGATATAAGGAAATGAATTTTGGATTCTATCCTTGAATATCACAGAAAAATTTATTTTTCTATTTACAGATTCATTGAAACAAATGGATTCACTTTCATCTCGATACTACAGTTGCCTTAAACAAAGTGAAGATGACATTTGTAGTACGAATCTGTGACTCGGACTTTTGTTTGATAAAGACAGAACCACTAAGAAAAGTTGAATAGGTATGTGTAACACATCTAAAACTATTAAAGGTAAAAGGTTTCCGTATTAAGATAAACAACCCTTCAATATCTATTAATTAGTGCATATATCCTAGAGATAAGACCTGACGACTGGCTAAGGGTGATTCCTATCTCCCAGTCTAAGAACACTATCTCAAAGGAACAATGACTAAGTTTCCTTTCAATCGGGAGAGGTTAATAGATTTGAAGGGGTAACATAGCTTGTTCATCATGATCTTCGGGGTCTAGTGAGAGACACAAGCTAGTGGGAGTTTTTGAGTGGTGACATTTTGTCTGATAACTACTCGAAACGCGATTTAGTTTATCAAAAGAATACGAGGAGGAGTCTCTGATTTTAGCAGAGAATAGAGTATTCTATGCTCATAAATAGGCTATAGCATAGTCTTGGGACTGATGCTCAGCCTGCCTCCTAGTGGAATGTTTCTCACTAAGAAAGAAACCATAGACTTGCCCTATCTAGTTATTGATGTACTACAATACTCTGCTAAACTCGATTAAGATAATTGGTTGCAAAATAACGGTTAACATTATTATGTAAACTGAGAAGTCTACATAGAAGATGCTAGTGAATTTATGGATAAGGAGTGAATTCGGTTCACACCACTTCCGTAAATGCAGGCATTTAGCATTTAATGCTTGAAGGTAGGACTGGAGATTTTGCGCATACGTTCAGATTTTGACTGCTCGTGAAATGCCTTAATGAGACGAGTGAAGGTTGGTTGTAAGATTCTTGAGATCAGAAAGTGACAGTTGGACTGTCATAAGGCTTCGATAGAATCTATAAGTAATAGCCTTAGACCTTGGAGTACGGTTACCCAAAGGAAGTTACTATCTGATTTAATCAGACCACGCCCAACATCGGTTGTTGGTGATTACACTGATAAATACTACTAGATCAGAATGTCAATCCACCCAGAACGCAGTGGGAGTATTGACCCATTATGGTTGTGTGGACTTTATAGTCTGCTCGGGTGATTGATAACCTGTGGCTCTTTGTGGGCTGTATAGGATTCTGATCAAAGAGGTTGGTTCGAAAACCTTATCCATGTAAATGGAGTTTTAGTACTCCAGTTCTGTTCAGCCTCTTGTAGAACCACCTGAGTGTCTCAGGCCAAGTGGGAGTAATTGGATCTACGCCGAAAAGAGTCGAATGAATAGGAAAGTTTAACTTTCAGCACAAAGCTGAGTGGTTTAGGGGTGATTCCCTAAAAAGTAGAGAGTTAACCAGACCTAGAACTCTCTCACCACTCAGTCTTGCTAGATTTCGTTAGAAAGCAGAAAATAGGGGTGATTCCCTGAGACTTTCTTGCCATAAAACGGAGTCTGGATTCATTCGGAACAGAAGAGTCTTGGTTAGAACAAATGGCAGGTTGACTGCCGGGACTTATGTCTTTTGTGGATGTAAGAGAACCTCTCGGTCATTAAAAGTCGCATGTTCTGAAATATGTGGACTTGACTAGAATATTGATAAGTCTTTTGTAGACTGGGTATCAGTATTGGTAAAATAGTAGTATTAGTGTTCGCGAAAGGTAACACTGAAACAGTTGGAAACATCATGAGTGTTATCTGAAGTCGGAAACTGACACGCCAAGATTCTCTGGATGAGAGAATTGGACTATGTTCTAAGAATCTAATTCGGTCAAATTCACGAGAATGAGTCATTGGCTATCCCACCGATCTTATTGAATAAGATGATTATGCATATATGGTTGCAGCATTCATCGAGAGTTGTCCTACCCTACCTCTCAGGAATGTTTCTCCAAATCTTCGGATAAAGAGAAAATAGGATAGAGTCTCTCTGGGATAAGGGCAAGTCAGCTTAACACGAGTCAATTGCAATCAAATCTCGGATTCGAGCATTGAATAGCGGTTTAGTACGTCCTCAAGTATCTTTAGAGAATGAGGAATCATATGCTTGTATATTCAGGTGCAAACTTGAATATGGTTGACTACACTGATTCTGACTTGTAGTCAGATTAAGGATGATCATTAAGTTGATCTCGGGCTCAGTGTTTACTCATAGTGCTTAGAATTTCCTTTTTGGTCTGGAAGTAATTCCAGGTCTGATAAGCCGATATCACTTCATCGTGAAAACAGTGAAGAGATAGCTTAGAAGGATCTTCTCAGTCATAAGGAGTCAAAAGCATATTGAGAGAGAGTACCGCCTGATTGGAAGGACCGGCTACGTTTCAATCCTAAAGATCGTCTCGAGTCGACAACCTAGCTAATCAGTGTACCAAGTCGAGTGCTTGGAGGGTACGGCATTGATGGATATGTCTCATATGCTTTTAGAGCAAGTGGGAGAGTGTTGTGAATAAGATGAGAAAGGGTGTGCTCTAAAAACAATCGTTGCTTGTCATTTCGTGCAAGTGGGAGATTGTTAGGTGTAGTGCCCGAAAGACAATTTGTGTAATTGTTTTTAATAGATGACAGAATTTATCTCACCTTATTACTTGCTTTGTGCTTGTAAGTAATACACTACTGCAAACCCTAAGTATATCTGTATGTAACCACTTAACTCAGTGTATGGATTACATGTGAGGATTGAGTTAGTGGAGATATGCTTAAACTGTTAGTCCGTGGTGAACTTAATCAGAGTGTAGGGTCTCTTGATTAAAACACCAATAATGCGCCCAGAACACCTTAGGGTGTGATAGTCTTATCCGGACTGTCGGTAGAGGGTACCTACGTGGGGCATTTATATATGATGGCATTCATATAGGACTGGACCGATTTAATTTGTATTTCTCGATATAATTCCGTAATCGAGGAATCTTATTAAATCATTAGATGATCATAAATGGATCAACCTTAATCCTGAGGTGATCACAGGGTGATGCTTGTCTCGGGGTAGTGTTTGATGTGTTAGTTATGGTTCACTTAAATATGTGTTCCAAGCCACTTCTCATTGGCACTATCTCCTGATGAGTGAGTAGTTCTGATTTTCACAGACATGGAATCCATTCCTTCCTGCGGGAAGTAGAGAGACAGCCCCCTTATTTGTTAGCCCTAACAAAGTGATCGATGAGTTTCGCATTTGACTAATTAGCTACTAGTCAGATATGCATACTAATTGATCATCAGCGGGTTAATGGTAAATAAGGATAAGATATTCTGAGTCGGGTTCACGGAGACTTCCCACTCAGAATGGACAGTCTATGGAGGGTTATCCGTATGTAGTGATTATATCAATGGACGTTTATTCACTCTATGGGTTGAGTATAAGTATACATCTATAATCGGTAGAGTTCAGTTTCGGGTTTATGGTGGCGTAATCCCAGAATTAATAATTAATGTGCTTATTCTGTTCGATGAATAATTAATTATTGAAGCTACTGGTTATAGGTCCATGGTCCCCGATGTGGCTTCTATAAATCGGAATGATATTCTTGTTATTTGGGCCTCAATGATAATTAATTGGCTGGGCTAATTAATTGATATGCATGAATATTATTTAGTTGGGCTAAATAATATAATACACATAAAAGACATTTTATATGGGCTTAAAACCCTACTAGGTGGCGCCAATCTCCATTGTAAAACATAAGAATTGACTTTCTTGTGTTTTGGTAAATAAAAGATATGGTAAATTTATAATTGATTGATTAATTGATCATAATCAATTATATATGGAATTATCCTTTATTGTGATTAATAATTAATTAATTATTTAATTAATTATAATATTGGAGTGCAAGGATTTACTCTCCTATGAAAAGAGAGTTCTTCCAAGACAAAATTGGATTGCAATTTTCGGCCATCATCAATTGTAAAAGAGAGAAAAAAATTAGTTTTCTTGTCTTGGGTTTTTAAAAGAAGAAAAACACTAAGTTTTTCTTGGTGTTGCATATCAAGGAGGTTCGTGTATCAAGAAGGGTGTCCACCAACCGCCGTTTGGAGAACACATCGGAAGATCTTGGCTTCTCTTCCTACTATTGGTAACATGATCTTAACCCCCTTGTAGTAGTTTAAGTCCTTTAATTATGTATTATGATATATGAATCGTGATCCATCCGCTGCGCGTAGATCTAACTCGTTTAGATCTAAGAACCTGCATCCTTCAACCACCCTCACCCTACCATACCCTTCCCACCACCACATCATACCTTACCTTACCCACCACCCCACCTTATTCAAATACGCTTCCTACCTACCATACCCACTGTAACACAAATTTCGTGTTTCATCCTTGAAAATAACAAAGAAAACACAAAATTGTAAGAAATAAATTTTTATTAATTTATGAAATAAAAAGCGGTTACAATCTCTTGAATCCTTTGATTCTCCTCTTTAATTGTTGACAATTATTGGACTCCCAGATCTAGTGGAAGATCTTGTCTTTGGTTGATTTTCGCTGGATATGGTAGAAGATTTTGATTTTGTGGTTGATTACTCCCGGATATGGCGGAAGAACCGGATTTTGTTTGATTCCTCTCGAGTATGGCGGAAGATCCTGAATCTGTGGTTGTTCTCTCCCGGATATCACGGAAGATCTTGACTTTGTGGTTGGTTTCTCCCGAATATGGCAGAAGAATGTTTGATTTGGGTGGAGATTTGAAGAAGTGCTTTGACTCACCTTCGCCCTCCTGATTGGGTTGGAAGATCCTCGAAGTTGGTTGAAGAACTCCGGATTTCTTGGTGTACGGTCCTCAAGCAAGGATTGAAGAACGCCGGATTTGATGGAGAATCTTCAAAGGTTGAAGAACACTTGAATGCTCCTTGTGCTCCTTCGATCCCCTCCTTCTTGGTGTTTGATGCTTGAATGGAGTGCTTGATGCTTCCTCTCCAAACTTGAATCCTTGTGTGCTTCCGTCTTCTATGTTAATGCTCTGTGTTTGCAAATGACCAATGTCTCTCCTATTTATAGTTCTAGATGAGTGCCTTGGAATTTATTCGTATTTAATGCGTCGACACTCATTTAATGTGTCCACATTCTGATTGATTCCCACAATATCCGCATTTACTGCGTCCAGACTCTCCTGATTGGCTCTAGAAATTTGTACACAACCTCCGCATTTATTATAAATCAATAAAATCTTCTATTTAACTGATTTTAAGAGATTATTATGATTCATTGACTTTTATATTATCTAACAATATTTAATGTTGGAAATAATATGAAAATACTTTGATTTAATGGCATGTGTAGTATGAGACAAATATAATATGACACATATGTATTTTGTATATCTACATAACCATTTAATTATAAATAATTAAATCTCTAAATTTGTTTTAAGAGATTTTAATTAATCGTATCACTCCCTAGTATTTTCCATCGGGAATAATATGAAATAAATTTAATTTTGAGAGAATATGTAGTATGTGACATACATATTATGTCACATAATTATTTTATATCTACAAATGCCCCCTCGAGACTTGTCGTTGTGTCGGTAAGATTTCACCGCAACGACGAGTCTCGGCACGATTCTAAATTAATTGGCTCAGTGTTGTGATAATTCCACCATTTCTTAGATAATACCCAAGATTGGAATACACTACAAGAAAATTGGTTTAAAGGGACGACATTTTGTCGTCCATTTAAAGGCACTGTCGTCCCAATAAATGTTTAAAAGGACGACACGTCGTCCCTTTAAAGCCGTCCCTTCAGCTTTGTCCCTTTAAACAACAGACATGTTTGAAGGGACGACAAAATCGTCCCTTTAAAATAAGGCTAACCTGGCACAAAATTTTCTAAGAAAATTCAACGTGCTGACATGGCATTATTTGAAGGGACGACACTGTCGTCCCTATAAACATGACTTATTTAATTTCCAAAAAAAATTTATTATCAGGGAAAAAAATTAATTATTTTATAAAAATGTTTTTTGGGACGACACTGTCGTCCCTTAAAAGATGATACATTTAATTTTCATAATAAAATTTAATACGATGAAATTTTTTTTTTTATAAAATTTTGGGGGAATGAGGAGAAGGACAGAAATATTTCATCAATTGAGTAGAAGGACAGTTTTTTGAAACTTTTGCATAAAGGACAAAACTATTTATGCACTGTCGAAATTCACTTGTGTTCGAAATTCACTGTTTAAATTCACTGCCGAAATTCACTGTCGAAATTCACTAATTTTCAAAATTCAATGTCGAGATTCACTTATTTTCGGGATTCACTGTCAAAATTCACTGTCGAAATTCACTGATTTTGGGATTCACTAGGAAGATTCACTGATTTTCGGGATTCACTGTTTGTCCTTCTCGCTATAAAAATTATGCAGTTGTCCTTCTCCCTATAAAAAATATGTAGTTGTCCTGTTACTTAAAAATATTCCAGATTGTGTCCTTATCCCTAATTTTCCATAAAATTTTTGTTGGGACGACAATGTCGTCCCTTAAAAGATTATATATTAAATTTTCATAATAAAATTTAATAGGAACAAAAATTATTTTTTTTATAAAATGTTTGTTGGGACGACAATGTCGTCCCTTAAAAGATTATATATTAAATTTTTATAATAAAATTTAATACGAAAAAAATATTTATTTTATAAAAATGTATGTTGGGACGACATATGTCGTCCCTTTAAAAAATTAATTTTTTTTAAATATTTTTTTTATTTTTGCATGGCCTCCCATGCTATTAAATCAATCTAATCCTATTTTTTCCGAAATCAATAACATATGTATTTATAAATGGGGATTCATAAAAAAATAATGCATAAACAAAAAAATGTTACTTAAAATACAAAGTTGTGTAGTGTTTCCAAAAGTAAGAATAGTTTCATCTACAATGTCTACGCATCATCGTCAAGATCAACTTGAGAATCATCTTCAGAATCGTCTTCATCTTCATTGGAAGATGATGAGCTGACCTCTATTTGTATATCCGGTTCCTTAGGCTTAAGATTAGTCATCAACAATTTGAGAAGAGCCCCTTGTTTTTTGTTTCTCTTCTCTTGTTTTTTGGTTAACTTCACCAACTGATCATGAGACTTTCTATGTTCTTCAATCTGCATATTGCATCCTTGGTGGTAAGAAGATGACGATGCTGAAGACTGGGCCGATTGTGATGAATTGGATATGGAGGAAGATTGCGTAGGGCCAAGGCCAATCAAATAATCTCGCCTTGTTCCTAAGGCTCCCCGAAAGATTGCCTCCTCATCTTCAAAAGTCATCGGTCGACCTGGTGCAATCATATTACGCCAATCCTCCAGCCTCCTCTAAACACAACATATATCGTTGGCAGTTAAGATAAGGAAAATGTGAACGTATTGAATTGAAATATATACAACGATATCACTTACATAAGCAGCCTCCGCATCACTGTTGAGAAACGAACCATCAGCATTCTTATGCTTGCTCGCCCATACATGGATAGGATCCTGCCCCAGAGGTTCTTCACTCAGACTCACATTACCCTTGAAAAAAACAAAAGTATTAGTTATGAAAATTCAAAAAAATGAAGTCATAGGGATTTATTTCCTAATACTTACCCTTCTTAACTTATCCCATCGAACTACGGCCATAGGCGTTCGTCCTTGGCGGCCTACATATTTACTCCCGGTGCGATTCTTTTTATTCTGATCAGATTTAGTCTGCAAAAAAATAGTACTTTTGTATTATATATAAGCAGTAACAAGTAATAATAATCGAATCTACGTAACACATGTAATGGAATAAAAGCTTTACCTTAAAAGCAGCAGTACTAAGGTGGCGGAGAAACACTTCCCATTGTTGCTGTGAAAACACATCCCAGGGTCGGGGACAAGGCCCTGGCAACCCCTTGTTGTTGTGTTCATCTACAGCCTTCCTTAGTCTAGCCTTCCATTTTCTGAATGAAGTACCGGCGCTTTTAAGCACGGCAGTGTGGTGAATAGGCTCAAGGGGTTGGAACGATGCCTGAAAACACAAGAAATGAAACAATTGGTTTCTAAATTAATATGTTTGACTCTTACAATTTGAAAGTGTTAACAATTTGATTAGCTAAGTACCCGAAGTTCATCCCAAATTAAATCTTTAAGTCGGTCTTCCACCTTTTGCCATGTCGGGGTGTAACAGGGAACATGGGACCTCACGAATTTCCCTGTCTCAGACTCAAAATCCTTCGCGTATCTTCCCAATGCCTTTTGAACACTAGGAAATATAGGATCCCATTTAAGAGGAATCAAGCCCCCTAACATTCTCTTGAGGGCTTGGACGGTGATACCTTTTGCAAGTCCACGTTCACCCTACTTCTTTTTCGGGGATGGAGGTGATGGTATGAATTCCTCATACTCATTATCTGCTATATGATCTGTAGTATCGGTGTCAATGTTAATTCAACGAAATAAGAATAATCATACTAGAAAAAAATGAAAGTTAAGTAATTACCGTCCTCGGATTGGCCCGGTAGCCTAAATGGATGCTCGTACGGTGGTTGAGAACCACCTGCCAATCCCGCGCAAGCCATTCACCTATATGATCAAATATTTTAATATAATAAAAAAATTGATATAAAATTTATGTTGATGTATTATAAGTAAAGCACTAGTATTATATAATTTTTAAATTCAAGTATATTTGAATGAACTTACTAAAAGAATATTATATTTATAGCATCATTAATCATCACTTGCATAGTTTCGTGGGATCGAGTCGTATATGTCATCGTCTACACAGTTATTATCATCATCGCAATCCGTTGAAGCATATTCGTTATTGTCATCCTTTTCATTTTGATCATTTTCATCGTTTTCATCAACATCTGTTTCTACATCATTTGCACTCATGTAGAACGGTTCCATCGGTGCCAGTTCAACAACAAGTCAGAAATTTCCGTGGGTTGTTTCGTCGATTACCAAATCATCAACAACCACATCACCATTAAAATTTGGTGCGTCTATGATATGACGGTGTTGAAAATGCTCAACAACTTTCCAGTCACATCCGTTATACAAATCATCTATGTAGAACACTTGTTCTGCTTGTGAAGCAAGAATAAATGGATTCTGTTCGTACCAGGTGTTTGTAGTGCATATACTTGCTGTATTCTTATATACACGGACACCCTTCTTAGCTGGACTAGTATCGAACCATGTATATTTGAAAAGAACAACAGTGTTATCATTTGAATAGCTTACGACATATATGTCTTCTAACACTCCATACCATGTAGTGCCTTCGGTCCCTTTGACAGAAACCCCACTATTTTGAGTTGTGCGTGTGCGATCCCGATTTTGTGCATTGAATCTGAAACCATTCATCACACAACTCTGATAGGATTTGACCGTTGAAAAATATCCGGTGGAAAGGGCTAACAATTGGTCATTCAAGTCTGATGGGTTTTGTTTACTCAATACAATCTTCTGCATAATGTACCATACATAAGTATTCATGTAACGCTCATAAAAGTGCACAATAAGTGTATGAAGCTTTATTTTATACCTTGAATTAAACCAATCAGTAAATTCTTGACGGTGCACTTTGTCCAGGTTCTGTCTCATGCAATAACTTGACAGTTTTGTATGATGTTCACTGCTCCATGTGTAGAAGACTAGTTAGCTTTAATGGAATTATAAAAAACAAAAGAATTAAGTTTGGATTGCTCACTTACATGAGGTATTCATCGATCTCATGGCAGTTTTGCAAGACATACCACTGAACCTTCTCTCTCAAATTAGTATTGAATGTCAAGCATTTCATCGATCCCATTGATCGAAAAAGAGCCTTGAATACTGATATACGGTTCTTCATTGTATCTTCGTTCGCAACCCAGTTCCTTTCGGGCCTATTGAACTTTGTCTCATTTCCCGAAAAATACAACGAGCAAAACATCAAGGTCTCGTTAGCCACGTATGCCTCTACGATGGATCCTTCCGGCCTGGCCCGATTTCGGTATATAATTTTCTAACATGGATTTGTAAGGTAAACTATATCTCCTCTTTTTCCCTTTCATTCGAAATTCATGAAAAAATAGAGATTTTTTTTTAATTTATATCATCAAATGGATGATTGTTTGTATGTACATCAATTCTTAACTATTAAGATCAAGATTGAGTTTGGTGTTTATTGACCATCATAAAATCTGCATCTATTGTTTTCGCATTGGTCCATAGATAATCACCGTGGCACACTGACACCTTAGCCAAGAATATCCGGGTTTGTCTCCCAGTGGAGACAAAAATATGCGTGCGTAGATTTCGTTTCCGAAAAGTAGCAACTTACACTACTAGAAAAGGCGTTTTTTTGGGACGACATCTTGTCGTCCCAAAACAAATGTTTTTTGGGACGACATATCGTCCCAAAAGATAAATTCCGGGAAAAGTCAAATTTTTGGGAGTTTTTTGGTGGGAAAAGTTGGCGGGATACTTATTTGGGACGACATAATCATTTTTGGGACGACATGTTGAACGGAGGGAAATTTGAGTTTTGGCGGAATTTTTTCACGGGAAATTTAATATCTCTTTTGGGACGACATATGTATTTTTTGGGACGGCTACTGTCCAGCCTGGAAGCCACGTGGACACTCTCATTTTTCGGGACGACAGTAGTCGTCCCTTTAAATAGTAATAAATTATTTTATTAAATTTGCAAAAGTCACGTTGACTGCCCCTTTTTTGGGACGACTTATGTCATCCCTTTAAAGATTTTCAATATTTTCCAGATTTAATACCAACTAATATTTATTGTAATACAAGTTTTGATTAATACTTTTTTAATCAAATGAATGAATTGTATTGTTTTTCGCGACGACTATTGTCGTCCCTTTAAATAGGCACAATTTATTTTATAAACTATGAAAATTCCACGTGGGCTATCCTTTAAAGATTTTCAATTTTCTCCCCAATTTTGTACCAATTAATATTTATTGTAATATAAGTTTTGATTTATAATTTTTTCATTAAATGAATGAATTATATTCTTTTTTATTTAAAAAAAATGATAATTAGTCCATTTCTAATAACATACGTCTTTTTATTTAAATAAATTTTTTGGAACAAAATTACGTTTTGATTATATAAATTAATGAAACGAGTAGTGATTCATTCTCGAGGTTCATTATTGAGTATTAATTTCAACCTGAGCTCGTTAATTAGTTGATTGATGACTTCAAACCCAAGGTTTGTTAGTTATTTCAAGATTTCAGACACGAGGTTCGTTATAGATTAGTATATTTCAAACCCGAGGTTCATTATTGAATTGTGAATCAAACTTGAGGTTATTTATTGAGTAGTGATTTCAACGTAGGCTCGTTAATTAGTCAATTGATGACTTCAAACTCGAGGCTGGTTAGTTATTTCAAGATTTCAAACAAGAGGTTCGTTATTGAGTAGTAGATTTCAATCTTGAGGTTTATTATTGAGTAGTGGATCAAACTCGAGGTTCATTATTGAGTAGTGACGATACGGGATTTCACCCCTCCACGTGGAGTTATCTAATTGGTCCAGCTGGCATGTGGAAAAGTCCAAGTTTATTACCCACCTCGGATCGAATAAGATACGAGTCAGAGAAGACCACAGCAACCAGCAGATTCTGCAAGTGTCTCACCTCGACCACCCATGTCGGAGTTATCCGAGTCGATGCATGAGTTCCAGCCCAGTTTCCTAAGCCCATTATCCAGAGGGTTACTTGGGCAAGGGGCCAGGCCCAGTAAATGGTATTTATGTCAATAGACTAAACCGCCCTGAGTTTAGGGCAGAAAAAGGACATGTACCTATAAATACATCATTCTAGGAACTACGTAAGGCTTGATTCCTAGACATTACACAGGATACGTAGGAAATCCAAGATACATTCTTGGACTCAGCCATAAAATACCAAAAACACCATATTTAATACATTTCTAGCCGTTCGATCCCTTCACAGCTCATCCTTAGATTACACGTGGCCCAGTTAATCCGGTGGTGCATTATTTAGCATCATCATTTGGCGTTAGAAGGAGGGTCTTCTACCAGTGAGTTTGTAAAGATATCGCAATGGCACCACCTGCAAGAAGACAGAAACCAACGAGCAGCAAGAACCTACAGGTCGAAGAGCACACGGATATAGATCCACAGGGGTTCAAACTTAAGCTCAGGAAGTCCCCACTGGATCTAGGCTCACAGTTGCAGATCCCCCATGGCCTCAACTTCCCCCACAGTTGCAAGACATGGCTGATCACTTGGCGTCTCTGGAAGAAGACGCCTTGAAAAGAGTGGTGGCCTCTGCGTTCATAGGTAAGGGAATTTGTAACCCCCCTGAGGAACACCTGTTAGACCCACCAGGTCGAAAGGAGATTGAGAATGCCAGGGGGAAGAAGCCTGTCGATCCTCGAGAAGAGTGTGAGGGCGAAGTAGAAATCAACATAACCAAAAAGCGTCCTGAACACGAAAAGCAACAAAGGTAGGTCGAATATAGTATTCGAAACGAGTTCAACCGCATCATGGGAAAAGACCAGGTCTCAGAGTGGCTCGAGTCGCCATTCTGCCCCGAGATAGAGATATACACGATGCCTGAGTCTTTTAAACCACCGAAGATGGAACCTTATGATGGTACTACGGACTCAGAGGACCATCTGTATCGATATATATCACTGATGAGGCTGAGGAATGCCAACGATGCTATGAAGTTTCCTGCCTTCGACACCTTGCTTACGGGTCGAGCTCGAGAGTGGTTCCATAAGCTATGGCCCAGATCAATCTCAAGTTTTATACAGTTGGGGCAGAAGTTTCAAGATGCTTTCATCGGGAACAAGAAGTTCCACCTCATTGCTACTCACCTCATGAACATCAAGCAAGAGAAATGAGAATCAACAATCGATTTCATGAGGCGTTTCAATCTCGAAGCTATGAAGGTGCACAATGCCAGCGATGCCTTTCAGGTCAATTCATTTGTTGGAGGATTGCGTAATATGAAGCTGTATGATAAGCTTTCTAAGAAGATGCCAAATGATATGGACGAATGTGTTAACATAGTCCACTGATTTTGCCAAGGTGAAGAGGCAGTGCGCTTGCACACTCCTCAACTCGAGGAATGATGCCCGAGGCCAGACCAAGGGTCAGCCAAGGGGTCGGAACGAAGAAGGAAAGTCCAATGTGTTTGATCGACTGACAGCACAGATCTCGGATCGGCTCGAAAAGAAAGGAAATTTGAAAGATCGAGATTTTATCCCTCTCAACCGATCTCGGGGGGAGGTGCTGGCAATCATGATTAAGAAGAATATCGCTCGAACCCCCAAGCCGATGTCCAAAGATCCTGAGAAGAGAAATAACACCCACAAGTACTGTGATTATCACAAGGATGTGGGGCATGATACGGAAGAGTGTTTTGACTTGAAGAGAGATATTGATGCCTGTATTCAAGAGGGTCGGTTGGACGAGGTGATCGACAGATCAGAGAAGAACGAGCCAAAGGGCCGTCGGGAATATAAAAGAAAGAGTTACAATGGGGGGAGAGACCGATCGCCGCGTCGGGATAATCGGAGGCATCGGGATAGGTCATCCGAGCTGACTTATAGAGATAACCATCGAGATGATCATCGAGAAGATTTGAATCGAGACCCTCACGGGGATAATTGCATCGGGTATGATGTCAACACGATTGTCCCAGAACATGAATCAGATCAACCTCGATCCAGTCGACAGTCTACGGACAGATCGTGGGAGTCGAAGAAGCTTAGGTTTACGACGGAGGGGGGTTATGGACCCAAAGATGATATTCCAAGTTCCCACAGTCATAGTGAAGGTTTGGTAATAGAAGCAGTGATAAGCCGAGGTCAGATAAAGAGGGTCTGCATTGATAGTGGAAGTGCTGTCAACATCATTTACTACTCAGCCTTCAGAGCCATGAAGTTGAGGGATGAAGACATCATACCGTTGTCGACCCCTTAGTTCGGATTTACCGGTCAGGCGATTCACTCAGTCGGGTTGATAAGCTTGCTAACCACAGTTGGAGATGGGGAAAATGGCCGAACAATGGAAATGACGTATGTCGTAGTTAAGGCCCCATCGGGGTAAAACGTGATATTAGGTCGACCTACTTTATACGATCTAAGGGCCATCCTCTCCGAAGAAACAGAAGAAAAGTTAGCCCGGTTTACCGAGGTCTAGGGCCGGTAAACCGGTGACTTATTCGACACGAAATTAATTCTGTCGCATTATCTAGGTCGGTTAGGGTTTTACAGATTCTTAAGTCGGCTATTGTATCTATATAAGGCCGCATATACTGAGTATTACATAAGCTTTTGATTATTATTACAATGACAATATACAATTTGATGAAATAAAGGTTTCTTGAGCTTCAAAAGAGTTATTTTCGGTTTTCTCTCTCTTCCATCATATCTAGCTTGAGTAGATCGAGCTAGATCTCCATCGTTGAAGGTATGAAGCTTTGAACGTTCCTTTATTGTCTTCAATATGGTAAATCAGTTCGTATTTATGTGTTAGTTAATCTGCATGTTTAACAACCCTATAATTTACTTATTTTAATCGTATCGAGCAATGTGGATCCAGAATTAGAAAAAGATGACCCCGGTAAACCGGCGGTCTATACCGGTTTACCGAGGTGATATTTAGAAAACATAAAACTGTGATTCACTACAGCTACGTTGATCGACAGGTTTAATTCACAATAGGTTAGATCTGGCCAATCTACTTATTGTCATCGTAAACTAGCGTGAAATACAAATAGTGAAGCGCTAAGTTAGGACGTAGTCCGATGGACCCTAGGAACGTGCTGATCAATGTCGACAGCTATCTAGGCGGGTTTGAGGTATGAGTTAGCGCTTGATATTGACAGTTCTAGATCTTTATGCGTATGGGCTATTACGGACCAATTAAGGAGGGTAGCTTGCATATAGATTGTCTACTACCATTGTCGGAGTAGAGAGGAGTAAGGATTGCACCCGTAGCTGATATAAATCATTAAAAGCTCGTGATTAATCTAAGGAAATTATGTGTGGAAGCAAACATAAGGATTAGCTAAACCAAGTTAGTAGATCGGTAAGGAGGGGGAGAAATACCGTGTTTGTTTTCTTTATGCTTATTGTTGGTCAATGACCGCTTTTGTGTTGCTTCTTAATTAGGTTAGAATGGTTTATAGTTAGAGTTGCATTGTCTCTGTGGGATCGACCTTGACTCGCATTTACTATACCACGATTGACCTAGTATTCTTGCTAGTAATATCGACGTTAGTGACTTACATGCGATCAAGATTTTTGGCGCCATTGTCGGGGACGATGGCCAATTTTAAATATAAACATTTTAATTCTGATTAAGAAGTCGTTTGTGCTTTATCTTATTTTATTTTGAGTCTTGAGTCGTTCTGTATCAACCCTGAACGTGTAATCTGTCAGAAAAAGAAATTTTAGGGCCGGTTTACCGAGGTTAACCCAAGGTTTACCGAGGCCTGAAATTTCAATTTCTGAACAGTCCCTATTTTTCTGAGTTATTCCCTGTTGATTTTTGTTAGTAGGTCCGCAACAGTTGGGATTACACCCAACTGAAGCAGAAGTTGCTAACGTTTTCTTTGTTTTACTTTGTCTTTTTGCAGGAAGATCAGAACACTTCAGAGATTCGATCAAACCAGAGTTGAACAAGGAGCAAGCAAGTCAAGCAATATGCCTAGGACAATATTGAACATTACACTGATTTCCATGTACCCTGGATCTGAAGCAAGAGAGCATTACGAAACTACAAAGAAACGGTTGGAAAAAGAGAAAGAAGCAATCAAGCAAGAGCTTGAAGAGAACTTAAAGGAGTATAGCACGTATCGTCCAAGTGAGTTCCCTTGTGAGTTGATTGATATATCATCTTCGGATTATGATTCTGATGATCCTGAAGAGGATCCTGACACGATGTTCTCTGAGCCTGAGGATTGCCCAGACTCAGACACTGTAGTGAAGTTAGGAGACCCTGGAATGTTCTGACTCGATTTCTGTTAATGGTATATTAGTAGGATTAGGTCTCGGCGACTCTGGCTCGAGTTGCAACATTCTAACTTTTTCCCTCTGTCAAAAGATTAAGCTTCCGGTCATTATGAATCAAACCAGGACAATGACCTTCGTTGACAGAACTAGAGACATGCCTGCTGGTTTGCTTAGAAAGTGCACAATTAAGGCAGGTGGGTTCACATATCCTATTGACTTTACGGTCATAGATGTGCCTGAAGATCCAAGTGCCCCAGTTTTATTAGGCAGACCTTTCTTAGCAACTTGCAGAGCGGTTTTGGATTATGACAATGGGGAGATTACTCTAAGGTTGAAGCAAAAAATGCAAGAAGCAAAAAAAAAACAAAAAAACAAAATAATAATTGCAAGTAGCAACAGAGTAGATTCTTCCAACATATAAACCAAAAGGAGCAAGCACTAACAGCCCATGCATAGGAGATCCGAATCTGGATTCATGTCAATCAATCCCAACAAAGTAGATAAGGAAAAGCCATGAAAATAGCTTACAGAGAAGAAATATAGCATAGTGAAGATGAATACATTTCAGCAAGTAGAAAATTGAGAAACAATAGAATCCGGCTTCCAAGGACCGGTAAGATTGTAAAAGGGCAGGAGAATGACATAATAAAACAGCTGCCGATTCACATGGCTTACAACATCCTTAGAAGCACTTTAACCCAATAATTAACTTGAAAGCATGGAAGTTTCTGTTGGTGATTTAAGTATAATCAAAAGCCGTTGAGGTAATCGGGGTTTAGTACAAGGATGGATATACTCGTAACACTTAATTATAAGTTTGGAGGTGCGGAGTGCACGCTTATATAAGTGTATATGAGTATACGGATGGAAAATAAGCAAGTATAGTTCGAGAAAATCACTTAAAGGACCGGAAAACCAGTTATAGGACCAAAAATCAGGTTTTGGTGAAACAGAGTGACAGGCGCCCGCCTGTGGAACTTCAGCATGCCTAAAAGTTGAACAGAAAGTTTGGCGGATTTCTGATGATCACAGGCTGGCCATAAGCGCCCGCATGTGGCCCGAAAACTGATTTTTAGGTACCTCTTGGTCTTTTTAAGTGGTTATAACCAAGTGATACCTTTTCACTTAGGCTGTGACCTAAAAATACAAACTTGTAACTTATTTCTCTGCAATCCAAGTACCATAAAAGGTCCTTTTACATAGAAAAGAAAAAGATATAACAATTGTATGCATCCTTGATCAAGTCAAAAACATCTAAACACTTGAGTAATCTTTTAATCTATTTTGTCCTAGACAAAAGGCAAGGCTCTCAGTCTGTATCTCACTTAAATTATTCGTGATACTCCGGACAAGTTAGGGGTCGAATAAATTTAAGAAGGACAGCGATATACGCGTGACTGCGAGGATCCGTTCTTCATTAAATTTGCAGGTTTTCAAAGAATTGGTGATCAATCAAGACCCTCAAAACTACAACAATCTTCTTAAATTTATTGTTTTGATCACAATGGTGAATGCAAAGGACATGATGATGAATTCGGGAAACTTGACAAGTTCGAAGGAGTTGATTTCAGGAGATGGCAAAGGAAGATGCACTTCCTTTTGACGACACTAAAAGTGGTTTATGTTTTGAGTACTGACATACCGGAGATCGATGATGATGCACCTTTGGAGGAAATGCGAAGGAGAAACAAGTGGGAAAACGATGACTACATATGTCGTGGTCATATCTTGAATGGTATGTGTGATTCGTTATTTGATATTTATCAACATCTTGCATCTGCGAAAGAACTTTGGAATGCACTAGAAACCAAGTATTTGAATGAAGATGCATCTGCTACAAAGTTTCTAGTCGGTAATTTCATGAAGTACATGATGGTAGACACACGGTCTGTAATGGAACAATTTAACGAACTTCTACGCATACTAGGACAATTTGCACATCATAAGATGGAAATGGATGAGGCCATTTCAGCGTCTAGTATCATTGATAAGTTACCACCATCATGGAAAGATTTTAAGAATTTGTTAAAGCACAAAAAGGAAGAACTCTCCTTGGTTGAACTTGGTAGCCATCTGCGCATTGAGGAATCCCTCAGGGCGCAGGAGGGGGTTAAAACCAAGGGCAACGAAATTGATGAATCCACTTCCATTCATGTGATGGAGGCTGGGGAGAGTTCTAAAACTAACAAAGGGAAATACCATGGCAAGAAAAAGAAAAAGTCAAATGACAAAGAATCCGGAAAAAGGCCAAAAGGGGCCTGTTGGATTTGTGGTAAGACAGGACACTACAAGGCTGATTGCTGAGTTCGAAAGAATGGTAAAGGCAAGGGTCCAGAGCAAGGGTCGAAAGACCAAGGACCACCACATCATCAAGGTCAGAATGTTAATTATGGTGTTAATTCGGTTATGAATTATGTGCCATTTATTTCTGAAGCTTTTTATATGCAGGATGATGATGTTACGTGGTGGATCGACTCGGGAGCAACAAGACATGTATGCAAAGATCGACGCTGGTTTGAAGACTTTGAACCAGTGAACGATGGATCTATCTTAAAGATGGGAAACGAGTCGAAGGCTGTAATTTGTGGCTTTGGAACAATTACTTTAAATTTTAGTTCTGGGAAATCTGTAAAACTATTTAATGTTTTATTTATGCCATGCATTCGGAAAAACCTTGTTTCGGGTGCTTTGTTCTGGCTACAAACAAGTTTATGAGTCCGATTGGTTTATTTTGTCTAAACATGGTATTTTTGTTGGTTTTGGCTATTTGTGTAATGACATGTTTATGCTTAATGTTGTTAATAATAAAGTTAATCAAGTTATGCATATTTCTGATGTTAATATTTCAAAGTTGTGGCATGCACGATTTGGACACGTACATTACAAACGTATGCATGTTATGTGTAAGAATGCTTTGATTCCCCCTTTTGATATCAATATGGATAAGTGTACAACTTGTATGCTTACTAAGATTGTAAGACAACCTTTTCATTGTGTTGAAAGGTTGTCTACAATTTTGGAACTTATCCATAGTGATTTGTGTGATCTCTATGCCACACCTTTTTTGGGAAATAAGAAATATGTTGTTACTTTTATAGATGATCATACTCGCTTTTGTTATGTATATTTACTTAATACAAAAGACGAAGCACTTGATAAGTTTAAAGTTTATAAAAGTGAATTTGAATTGCAATTAAATTCAAGTATCAAACGTTTTCGTACCGATAGAGGTGGAGAATACTATGATCCAACCTACTTCGGGTCGTGTGGTATTATACACGAGGTTACTGCACCGTATACGCCACAACAAAATGGCATTGCGGAGAGGAAGAACCATACTCTAAAAGAGATGGTAAATTCCATGTTATCCTACTCAGGATTGAGCAGTGGATTTTGGGGTGAGGCCATGTTAACGGCCTGTTATCTACTAAACAGAATTCCTAATAAAAGGAATTCTGCTACCCCGTATGAACTTTGGTTCAAAAAGAAACCAAACTTGAATTACTTAAAAGTTTGGGGCTGCAGGGCGGTTGTTAGACTTCCCGATCCTAAAATTAAAACTTTAGGAGAAAGAGGCATCGATTGCATTTTCATTGGATATGCAAGTCATTCAAAGGCTTATAGGTTTTATGTTATCGAACCTAGTGATTCCGTGGCTGCACATTCGGTTATAGAATCATGAGATGCTATCTTTGATGAGAATAGATTCACATCTATTCCTAGACCAAAGGCTATTGCTCCTACGATAGTTGGAGTGGAGAATGTGGAGAATAATGATTCTCAAGTTGAGTCTTATGAACTTCGAAGAAGTAAGAGGGCTAGAATAGCAAAAACATTTCCACCAGATTTTGTTACTTACTTGGTGGAAGGTTCGAGAATGAAGTTGGATATCAATACTCATATTGATACAATATTGAGGATGATCCAAGAACATTTTCTAAGGCGATGGGATCTCAGGATGTATCATTTTGGAAAGAAGCCATCAATGATGAGTGGATTCCATAATGGGTAATAATACGTGGATTCTTACGGATTTACCACGTGGTTGCAAACCATTAGGTTGCAAATGGATTTTCAAAAGGAAAATGAGAGTCGACGGTACTGTTGACTGATATAAAGCCCGGTTAGTTATACAAGGCTTTAGGAAAAAGGAAGGTATCGATTATTTCGATACTTATGCTCCCGTTGCTAGAATCTCCTCAATCAGGTTATTAATTGCCTTAGCCGCAATTCATAACTTGGTGATCCATCAAATGGATGTTAAAACAGCGTTTCTAAATGGAGATTTGGATGAGGAAATATACATGAAACAACCATAAGGATTTATTATGCCCGGTAACGAGCATAAGGAATGTAAACTTGTAAAATCATTGTATGGACTTAAACAAGCTCCTAAACAATGGCATCAAAAGTTTGATGAGGTTGTCTTGGCTAGTGGATTTAAACTCAATCAGTCGGACAAGTGCATTTATAGTAGATTTGATGAAACCGGTAACGGTGTGATAATCTGTCTATATGTCGATGACATGTTGATTTTTGGTACGAACCAAAATCAGGTTGATAAGTGTAAAGAACTCTTATCTTCTAGATTCTCTATGAAAGACATGGGGGAGGCAGATGTAATTCTTGGTATTAAAATCAAGAGGAATCAGGGAAGATTTTCACTAACACAGTCTCATTATATTGAGAAAGTGTTGAAAAAGTTTAATTGTGAAAATTGTACTCCGGCAAATTCTCCCATGGAGCCTCATGAGAAGTTTGGACCTAATAAAGGTGAAACAGTGAATCAACTTGAATATTCACGAGTCATTGGCTGTTTGATGTATGCAATGACTAGTACACGACCGGATATTGCATATGCGGTTGGAAAACTAAGTCGATATACGAGTAACCCAGGTAATTGTCACTGGAGAGCGGTTGTTCGTGTATTGAGATATCTAAAGTCTACCAAAAATTTTGGTTTGACTTATGTTGCATATCCTTCGGTGATTGAAGGATATTCGGATGCTAGTTGGATATCTAATGTAGAAGATCATTCTTCTACAAGTGGATGGGTGTTTGTTTTAGGTGGAGGCGCCATTTCTTGGGCTTCTAAGAAACAAACATGTATATCTAGCTCGACTATGGAGTCGGAGTTTATTGCCTTGGCAGCAGCCGGAAAAGAGGCAGAATGGCTTAGGAATTTGATTCATGAAATTCCTCTATGGCCTAAACCAATATCACCAATATCTATCCATTGTCTAAAGCATATAGTCAAGTGTATAATGGTAAGTCACGACACTTAGGCGTTAGACATAGCGCAGTACGTGAGTTGATCTCTCACGGGGTGATATCGGTTGTGTATGTGAGGTCTCAAAGAAATTTGGCTGATCATTTGACGAAAGGATTGGCTAAGGACTTGTTACAAAAGTCGGTAGTCGGGATGGGACTACAACCTGTATAAGTTTTTGAATATGGGACGCCCAATTTCCCTTTGGTATAATGCCTTAGGCTAAATTCAATGTGGTAAGCCTGTTTTTTGGAAACTTGAGCACATGTATTAATCCTGAAGGTATGTGCTGTTTACCTGTGAGATTAGGTTGAAGTGTTATCTTCTTAGTGAATCTTATAAAAGTGCTAATGCAGGTGCACGGTAAACTTAAGATTCACCTATATGAGTATGAAGTATGGCCGCTTCAAGGAAAGTTGGGTTGGCTTTCTAAATGCTCAAGAATGGATATGGACACAAGGCCGGTTTTCAAAGAATGGTGTCAAGTATAATACTTTGAAGTAGTTTCAATTCATGTGTATTGTTATGTACATGTATTCAAAATGTGTAAAGGGGTTCAATGCATAGTCACACCCCAATACTCGAATATTTGCTTGTAATAATACTAGATGGAAATTCAATCTTCGTGACATTTTCATTGAATCATGAGTTGGTTTGTTTTATGACTATTTTGTTTTACTAAACCAAGGATTACACTTAAATGGGGAGGAATGTTGGTGATTTAAGTATAATCACAAGCCGTTGAGGTAATCGGGGTTTAGTACAAGGATGGATATACTCGTAACACTTAATTATAAGTTTGGAGGTGCGGATTGCACGCTTGTATAAGTATATATGAGTATACGGATGGAAAATAAGCAAGTATAGTTCGAGAAAATCACTTAAAGGACCGGAAAACCAGTTAAAGGACCAAAAATCAGGTTTTGGTGAAACAGAGTGACAGGCGCCCGCCTGTGGAACTTCAGCATGCCTAAAAGGTGAACATAAAGTTTGGCGGATTTCTGATGATCACAGGCTGGCCACAGGCGCCCGCCTATGGCCCGAAAACTGATTTTTAGGTACCTCTTGGTCTTTTTAAGTGGTTATAACCAAGTGATACCTTTTCACTTAGGTTGTGACCTAAAAATACAAACTTGTAACTTATTTCTCTGCAATCCAAGTACCATAAAAGGTCCTTTTACATTGAAAAAAAAAAAGATTTAACAATTGTATGCATCCTTGATCAAGTCAAAAACATCTAAACACTTGAGTAATCTTTTGATCTATTTTGTCCTAGACAAAAGGCAAGGCTCTCAGTCTGTATCTCACTTAAATTATTCGTGATACTCCGGACAAGTTAGGGGTCGAATAAATTTAAGAAGAACAGCGATATACGCGTGACTGCGAGGATCCTTTCTTCATAAAATTTGTAGGTTTTCAAAGCATTGGTGATCAATCAAAACCCTCAAAACTACAACAGTTTCCATAAACACTCTTAGATCAAGGAGTTCCATAGCTACATAAAGAGGCGAAACTATTATTGAGTGTAATCTAATAGCCAATATTGTAGGAATAGAGCATCATACTTTCATAACCCACAACGAAAAATAGTCCTACTTCCAACAATGCATGTCTGTGTGAAGGCCAAGCTTCAAAAACCATCATTTGTCAACCAAAAATCTTATACAGCCTTTTGCAACAACAAATTTCTGGGAAGCAGAGCATCGAGCTACACATTTATACTTCTAAACTAAATTACTAAAAGTTCAATTACAACCATGAGTGAATCGATTTCCATGTCCTAATAAAATTTATACTCAAAATTTCCAAAATCAAAATCAGATGGATGGTAGGTAAATGGCCGTAATTACCACTTTCGGACCAGAAGCATAATCTAATGCATTTTGAGTAGATATGTAAGACCCGCAATTTACCCACAATTCTAACCAAAAGTGAACATACCGAAAACATTAGAAGATGAAAATTGAAACAGAAGAGCAAAAAAATGCCTAAAATAAATAAACACGACATTAAAGAAACATAAGCTTATGAGCTCATTTGGACGCCAAAGAAAAGAATCCTAAAAGTAGAACCAAAAACTCAAGTCGTAGTGCACGAAACACTTCCAAAGTAATGAAATAACAATAGACTGGAACGGTATCATTTAAAGAAGAAATACCATATCCATATTGCGAAAGCCACACAGAAAATGCCTATATCTCGCATTCTTTTGATAAAAGCTCATTTCCATGCAATATCAAAGTCACACATCTTACATAAATCATGTACTATTCAGGGAAGAAGATTTAGAAAAATAAAAAAGGAGAAAACAATCAATTCAAGATTATCCCAACAGAGTGGACATCAAAAAACTATTAAAGCAAATAATACCATATATCTCAGCAATTAGCACATCCAACAAAACAAAAACGCGTACCTACGGTCATAGGATACCAAACAAACGTACACAAAAAATCAAAAACATAAAAAGAACCCGCAATTAGAATAAAAATTGAAAAGTTACCTTTGCACACCTAACCTGCTAACTTGGAGTAAGAACCATGTTTAAATAGACAATGTACTTCCAAGCTAAAACTATATTAATACAATTTTTTATCCATAAGCTCATGATAATTTGAAACATAGTTTTGATTGGCAAGGTTAAGCCAAATCAACGTGTTGACTTCATCTGCTAAAAAAACATCAAAACTCTTAAAACAATAAAAGGCATAACACAATTACACAAAATTTAGAATATGCGTTTAATTAAAATATCTGATAAAAAACAAATCAAAGTAAAGCAGGCGTCAAAACTCAAAAACGGACATTCTGCATTCTCGGTGCGCCCGCAGCAACCTCTGGTGCGCTTGCACCGGACAAAAATTCTCAAAAACTCAGTTTTCAACACTTTAACGACTTCTAACCCAAACCAAACATGTTTAACATCAATTATACTCAGAAAATAGCAGAAAACTTAACCTTTACAAACCAAATCATCCCATACCCCTTTAACAATGAAACGACACAATTTCTATCATCTAAAACACATCAAACATCACCCTTAACAACATAAACCTAATTACGCATTAGGAAGAGCCTCTTACCTTATTAGCAAGCAAAAACCCAATCCAAAACCTGCAGCACTTCTGCACCTCTCCAAGAAAATCTATTTGATCAACAATCAATCAAGGATCAATGGAGATCAAAAGGCTCTACGCTATTGAAACTACGATCTAACCCATACAACACCAAAATGCGATCAAGAACCCAAAACTAGGGCTAAACTGAAAACTTACGAAATAAAGAGATGTTGTTTTCAAAAGATTCGTCTCGCCGCGGTGATCATCTTTCTCTCCTGCGGCGTCTTGAAACGATGAACGGATTGGCTGCTCGGTTGAAAATTACGTTCTTCCTCTTCCTTTTTCTCTCTGCGTCGCCCTCTTCTGATTTTCTATCAGAATTTCCGTGAAGTGAAATAATAAAAGATTTTGGGATTATTTCTTTTTTATAGCTGTTTATTAAATCGATTAAATAAATAGCTAAATCCCCTTTTAATTAACAAGTAAATCCTTTTTTTCTAAGAAATTTCCTTTTATTTATTTCTTAAATCCATATAATATTCCGTTTTCCGCAAAAAAAAAAAAAAACTCGCCTGCCATTTTTTGAAAAGTCGGAATATTACAAAAAGATTTACCTTACAATTGGTTGCGAGAAAATTACAACACGATCTCCTCAAAACGCTGAACATGATGATTATTTTTGTTCAAAAATCACAGGGGCGGATGAATTGCTATGATTTTCAGTTTCTTACCCTTTTCCTTAATAATGATGGCGATGTACAGGAGCGTACAGGGAGGGTGCAAGCATGGTTGGGAGGAATTTTAGAGTGGGTTACGTGAAACAATTGCGAATCCAGATGGGATTTCTAAGAATATATATATTATTAAAGGATTTATTATTTCCTTAAATACTTAGGGCATGTTTGTTAAAAGAATTAAGTACTTATTCTGAATATATTAAGAGGTGGTTAAGTTGAGATTGTTTGACAACAATTTAAAGCACCACTTAATCAAATAAGATGCTCTGAATTTATATTAAAAAAATTAAGCGATGGATTATTTGGGTTCGAATGAGTATCATTTGAGTTCGAATAAGTGTGATTTTGGTTCGAATGGGTGTGTATTTGGCTTGTGTAACATGTTCAACTCATGTAACATGTCCAAACATGTTTAGGGGCTTGGGTTCGAATGGCGTGATTTGGATGGGTGATTTGTTGAATAGGTGTCCTAAACCCAATCGGGTTGGACCGGATCCGACCGGGTCGGGTCAATTACAGTCTGTTTAGTTCATGTAATAACTTGATTACGATTAATAAAAGCACTTTTATTATTATATATTGTTTATCTTCACATTATTTGTTGTATGTATATAGAGAATGATTCGGGGTTCTTACAGAATGGAACCGTGCAGTACCAGACAAGAGCTAGATCTTCTAAAGAACAAGGCCTTTTTCGAATAAGCCAATTCATTTGGGACCCTGCAGATCCACTCTTTTTCCTATTCAATGATCTACCCCCCGGCTCTGTGTTTTCACATCGAGAATTATTTGCAGATGGAGAGGTGTCAAGGGGGCTTCTTACTTCCCAAACAGATCCTCCTACATCTATACATAAATAACGTCCCTAGTGTCAAACTGTGATAGAGAAACCATGATAGTTATTATGGTTGATTAGATCTCTAATCACCTTAACAAGTTTGATACTTAAATGTCTCTAGTCGTATGTACTGTCAAACGGGACATTGATAGTACAATTAGACTAGCACGTATTGGATGTCTTCTATCTTATTGAAGATAAGGATAGATCTTATCTATCTAAGTGTAGAGACACTTGGACTGTACGTGGACGTGTATTAGAGAATGCGTATGTTAGACTGGCCCACTTACGCTAAATGTCACACTATGTGGTGGTTGTGTAATTATCCTTAAGACCGGAGTCTTCATGGCATCATGGTGTGGATGGTCATGCTTTGACACTATTGAGGTTTCCCTTAGCCATGGGGCGATCATGCGGTCGTGATCAGGTGTGATACTGAAGCATACGGAGTATACATGATTGGTCGTCCGGGAATCGTGTATCCCATGATAGGGAGTGAATATCCGAAATGGCCTTCTTATAAGGAATGTCTTGTTCTCGTGAATCTTTTCAAAGTGGGAGTAAATGTGTTATTCCGAGAGAGCATGATATCCAGATTATAAGATACGATCGTTAATGTATTGACACTCGAGATACGATCGTATGGATATCATTACAGCGATAGGATTATAAGTTACATGGTAACTGTTACACATGAAAGGTAGTAGTCATTGCTTTTGACTCTTCCGATGATTGGAGGTCACGGTGTGTTGCTAGACGCTATCCCGTGATTGTTAGGCATGAAGGGCATTTTTGTAATTTATATTTTATGTCTACGGCCAACATATTCGGAAGCCTATCGGGTCACACACATATGAACTTCGAGTCGGATTAAAATGCGGTTATAGTTGATAACCAAATAAGGAAAGTTTATCACAAGGACTTTAAAGGTTATAGTGGTAAATTAATATAGTAGTGTTTATTTATTATGAAAAAATAAAATACAAGATATTAATTATACACAAATTATATTAATTAAAGAATATTCCGGAAGTCAAATTATTGACTTATGGGGCACCACTTCTCCTATAAAAAGGAAGTGGGCGTCAAGCTCTTTTGCACATCACAATTACAATAGCTAATAGTTCTTGTGTAAAATAGAGAGCTTCCCATAGAGTGTTTGAGAGGGAGGAAAAAGACCGGTCTAGCAGCCGGAGTTTTTCCGATAGCAATCCAAGAGGATTCCGGCAAGGAGTTTGTGTGGATCAACGATAGAGGCCGGACGCATGGACGGCTTGCGCATTGTACTACTCTCCGTTGACAGTCAAAGCGACGATCTTGTAGATCATCTGAGGTATATCCGTCAAACTACTTAACGTGTTTATTGCATTAATCGATGATGATCTAGAAAAAGGGAATCAAAATTCTAATTTCCGTTGCGTTAAACTACCGATTTCCTAACAGTGGTAGAGCTTAAGCAATAAGCACAATTAATTGCGTAGTAATTAATCGATAGATACAAGATTTAAAATCGTGAAACGTTTAAACAAAAACAAAAAATTGGATCGATTGGGGGGCTCGGCCGATCGGCGGCGGCCCCCCTCCTCTACGGCGGCGGCGGCGGCTCTAGGGCTACCGTCGTCGGCTGTCCTCTTCCAAACGGGGAGATAGACCTTTTTCGTTTTGTGATATTTATTGTGCATAGATATCTTTTATTGTTTAGTTGTGCCATATGGCTAACCAATGTTCAAATAGTTTGAATCATTGGGATGCCATATGGCATATCAACCAAAATATTGGCATTTTCAAATTTTGATTTGGAATAGGCCTAGGCCTAGGCCACTTTCAAAATTTTGATTTTGGAAAGTGGCCAGGCCTAAACTAAATTTGGTTTAGGAAGATGCATTTTGGTTTAGGAAACTAAAAGGCATCCATTTTTGGTTAAGAACCAAAAGGAAAGGAAACAAAAGGAGATTTTTTGATTTTGATTTTAATTTTTGAATAGTTCAAAATAAATAAAATTGAAATTGGAATCGATTTAAAATTAAAAGTTAATTTTATTTTCGATTAAGACATTTAATTAATTAAAAGTTAATTATGTGATAAAATAAGACGCATAAGTGGTTAAAATTATAATTCGATCATTTTCATAAGATATAATTGTATGGATTAGATGTGTAGATATAATGTGATTATATGGACCCCGATTGATCATGGACTCGACCAATAGGATATATGAGAGTGATTTACTTTATGTTGGTTTTTAAAATTGTCCTAGGCCGTTATGAAGAACATGACCTAGTTTACTTTTTGCATTTATCTCATTCCCGTTAGCTCCCACCGTGTGCGGCGGGTGTAATTATTTATTAGATAGATTATTATGTAACAAGAATGGAGCAAGAAGACGAAGACCAAAGAAAGATAAAGATCCCATTGGCGTACAGCAATAAAGATCCTATTGGCGGTTGCGGCTACCCTTAGTTTGTGACCCGCGGTTTCGTCAGTTTGTATTCGAAACCGCACCTAGGAAAAGTCCATGATCATACCGGTTATTTTGTGCGCGGAATGTTGTGTATGTTTTACTTTATATGATATCGTAGTAATATGCACATAATAGATGAGACCATAAACAAATAAAATTAATTAAGAGAATTAATATAAAATCATTCCCACGACAAAAATCGAGCCAAAATTGTCTCCCAATATTATAGTGACGGTGAAGAGCCCTTGTTCGGATCCAACTGATCGGCCCTCGTCGGGAGTTGACCTACCTCGGGTATATCGTCATTATCGAGATATGATCATTATGAGATCTCATGAATATTTGGGTTACGACTCGACTAAAATCTTGCGGTGATTGGCCCTCGTCAGGACCGTCTGATTTTAGAGACAAGGGGTTGACTATCACATAGAGATGTGAAACGTCAAAGAGTTGACTAGTCAACCACTGGGAGCCACATGCTATGCGACTGGTAGGGTACCAACCTATCGAAATTGTCACGGTTGATTGGCCCTCTATTAGGTGTGATGCCCGAAAGACAATTTTGCAATTGTTTTATTTAATAAATGAAATGATATTATTATTCAAATTTATTATTATCATATTCACCGATGTGACAATAGTATTTACACTATAGAAAACCCTAAAGTATATCGTTTATGTAATCACTTAACTCAGTGTATGGGATATACACGGGAGGATTGAGTTAGTGAAGATGTACTTAAAATACAATTAGCCCGTAGTGAAGTTAATCGAGAGTATCGGGTCTCTCCTTTAACGTGCTATTAATGCGCCCAGAACACAATAGGTGTGATTGTCTTATCCGGACTTTCGGTTAAGAGAACCTAGTGGGGCATTTATATATGATAGATATATCATATAGGACTGGACCGATTTGATTAGAGTTCACGATATAATTCCGTAATCGAGAAGTCTTATCGAATCAATCGATGATCATATTTATGGATATATCTTAATCATGAGGTGATCACAGTCAACTGCTTGAATCAGTATGAGGTTTGACTTGACGATTAAGGATTACACTGAGTCTGTGGTCTGAATTACCCCATCTTGGCATTGTACTGGATTGAGGGAGTAGTCTGTGTTATCACAGATACGGAATCCATTCCTTCCATTTATGGAAGTAGATAGACAGTTCCCTTATTTGTTAATCCTAGAAACTGATCGATCGCGCGAGTTCATATTACACTGATTAGCTACCAGTGAGTTGTATGAATTAATTGATCACTAGCGGATTAATGGTAAATAAGGATAAGAGGTTCTGAAAAGGGTTAACGGTAACTTCCCGATTTAGAATGAACAGTCTATGGAGGATTAATCCATATGTAATGATTATATCAATGGACGCTTATTATCATTCTCGTGAGGAGATAAATATAATCTCATAATCGGAGGAGTGCAGTCACGGGATTATGGTGGCATATTCATGTGATTGATTTATCGAATATATTTATTCTGTTCGTATGATAATTATTTATTTGATTTATCGGAGCCGCTGATTATTAGTCTATGGTCCCCGACGTGCCTCCTATATAGCATAGCTATTCTCGGGCATCGAATCCTGATAATATTAATTTAGTTCTTATTGGAATTTAATTAAAACTATATGTGAATTAATTGCTTAGTGAACTATTAAATTAGTTGGGCTAAATAATTAAATATGTGAAAAAGACATTTTTCATAATCTTGGCCCAAAAATGTGTTATAGTCGAAATGTATTGTGACTAGGTCACAAAAGAGAAATTTCGCCCCAAGCATGTTTTTAGTAAACAAGAAATTAGTTTTCTTGTGATTAATAAGACATGTGCATAAAATATTTATTGGATAAATATTTATGGTAAGAAATAAAGATAAATATTATTCTAGATTTGTTCTAGAATATTATGGGATTATCTTTTATTTATTTGATTTATTTTATTTGCATAATAAAATCCTTAGAGGACAAGGATCACTCTCCTATATAAAGAGAGTTCTCCCAACACATAAACACAATGCAATATTCGACTTCTACCTCTTAGAGAGGAGAAGAAAAATTTTCGGCCAAGGGGAATAAAAGGGAAAATCTTGGAGATTTTTGCGGGTAGCATATCGGGAGGATTCGAGACGAGAATTTCCTTCCACCGGGAGTTGCTTGGATCACACGTACGGAAGATCGTGGTGCTCTTCACATCTTCTTTCATTCTTCCTTTTTGCGGTTCTTCAACTTGGATTTTGAGATACAAGAGGTATGTTCTACAACCCCCTTGTAGAGTAGATCTAGTTATTTTATTACGTGTAATTTATAGATCTAGATCCTTAAATCGCTTCCATTGCGGATGGTATTACTAACAGTGGTATCAGAGACAGGTTGGATGCAGCAGTTGGATCGGCGGCTTACTGGGATCAATTGGGCCGTCAAAACAAATATCCAACCGTCCATATTCAAGTAGGAGGAGTGAAGAACAGGTGCATAAAGTTTCGTGACGATCAAAGTTTGTTTGGATGTCCGATCATCGACAAAACGCAGCAGCAACAGATCAGAAAATTGTAAACCCTAGTTAGGGTTTGTTTGTGTTTTTTTTTTATAATAGGTTAGATACGGGGGTACCAACGATCCATCTCGGTGTTTAAATTTTCCGCAATTTGTTTTTTATGGGTTTGATCATAAAATAGATATAAAATCGGAATTTCCATGACATGCATCATATCATAAATCCGCTCCATGCATACACGTAGAATTTTAATTTTGGTAATTAAAATAGGCATGTATACAAACTTGCGTAATTAGTTGAAATTTAATTAATACGTGGTAATTAATTAATTTAGTAACTAATTAAAGATCCGAGGACGGGTTATGAAATCGTTAAGCCTTTCGGTGTGTGTTCTCGGTGAACCTCCGTAAAAGCCCAAACGAGATCACGTTTTTGATTCGTAGTGTCTACGAGATTGAATGATGGTAAAAGAACAATAAATCTTGGATAAAAACGGTTCGCCTATAGGTTGGGTGGTCAACTGAGCTAGGCTCGACCGACTTAACCCTCCTAGTGTGATGTATCACGGGGGTCCGGCAAGACTAAGCTACTCCGGCGAGCGGAGAGGTGATTCCTTCTTATCTCAATGGGGCTCTCTTCACCCGACTTCGTCCGACTGTCACATATGTTCCAACGAATAGGACGGGTAGGCTTGCCTACGTTACCGACACCATTCGGAATCCTTGATTTGATGTGCTTTTATGTTAACATCAAAAAGACGTCGTTAGTTAACCCACCACCACTTCCAAAATATTGAGTGGGAGCGGGGGAGGCGACAGCCAACCCCAAGGCCTCTACTATAGATACAAGTAAGTGAGAGAAGGGTGACGCCTCGCGGCACTTTGATTTCGTCCCCCTAAGGATGGTGTTCACCCCTATCAACATTCATGGCTTGGTCTCCGAAAGGATAGGATTTCCGGGTACTCGTCGGGTCACTGACCTATCCTAAGACGGCACATTCGGGCGTACCTAAGAGATCCGATATAGTAGGTCACACTCATAAAGGATATTCTTGATAATATCTAGGCTAAAAAAGGAAGGTAGTCAATGAATAAAGGGATGTTCGATCCTCGTGGGATGTTCGATTCTCACAAGTTATTCATTGATGAGATTGTCTCGATTTAACCGTCATCTCTTTGACTACCCTAAGGCGGCACTGAGATGCGAGGTTAAAACCTTGGAATGGTAGAGTAGACTTAATTTTAGTTTACAATTCCTAAAATAAACTTATATAGTAGTGTCAAACTTGAATTAATGTATGTCATTTTATTTACAGCATTATATCCCTTACTAAATTGCTCAAAAATTTATAATTGACTAGTATTGAATTTGTTAAAAAAGTGGAAAGTAACTAGGACGTTGAACTAGTTAATCAATAATGCAATTATTTTTTGAAAGAGATATTTTCTCTTAAGCCTTTTAAAAACCAGAGTGACATATAGGTATGTCACTAGTGTCATTCGTGTCAAACGGGAGACAAACTTAGTTTGATCAAAGGTGATTTCGGACTTTGAAATTCTTCTAGTGAATTTTGAGTGTGTAGTGATTACACGAGTAATTTTCTAATTGAAAAATCGGAAAATCATGAAGTGTTACTAGTTGGACGATATTTGGAATCGATGAACTAGTGGGAGCTTTATGATTTGTTGTTTTTCTAGAACATTAGAAAAGTGTAACTGACTACACACGTAACCGTTCTAATTGAAAAACCGGAAAGTCATGAAATGTCGCTAGTTGGACGATATTTGGAATCGAGGAACTAGTGAGAGTTCTATGATTTGTTGTTTTTCTGGAAACATTGGAACTATGTATGAAAGATTTTCTAATCGAAAAAATCGGAAAATCATAAAAATAATGCATTGCTCGTTAGACGGTATTTGGAACCGATAAACTAGTGGGAGCTTTAATGTTATGATTTGTTGTTTTTTCTGGTATATTAAAAAATCCGAGAAGTCCCGACGAGTAACACTCGAAATAGACATCCCACGGTTCAAGAGTAGTGCCTACTCAAACGAACCGCTGGTTCAAGACTGTTTCCATTCACGGAAAGTCAAGAATGGGAGAATATGTCTAAAAGTGTTCGTCATCTAAACTGAGAAAACTTTAAGGCTGAACCGAAAATTAATTAACTGAAAATCATAGGATAAGGACAGTGATTTTGGATCACCAAGCTATGAATCCTTGGTGATTTTCTCGAGCTAAGTTCTTTGGAAGAACAAGGTAGCAGTGCATTTAACGATTAAAAGAGTAAACAACGGGCAGTTAATTTTAGCTAGTATAGTGGGAGTGATATAAGGAAATGAATCTCGGATTCAATCCTTGGATATCGCGGAAAAAATTATTTTCTGTTTAAGATTCGTTGGAACGAAAGGATTTACCTTCTATTCGATAATTTGTTTGTCGTATAGAAAGTGAATATACCATTTGTAGTACGAATCCAAGACTCGGACTTTTGTTTGATAAAGTCAAAACCACTTACAACCGCTGAAATATGTATATAAAACACCTCTTAAGAACTGTTAAAAGCAATTGGTTTCTATATTTAGATAAACGCTTCTTCATATTCCATAGTTAGTGCATAGTCCCTAATAGACAAGACCCGAAGACTGGCTCAGGGTGATTCCTTTCTCCCAGTCTGGTTATATTGTCTCAAAGGTTCAATGACAAAGTTTCCTTTCAATCGGTAAAGGATAATGGTTATAAATAAGTAACATAGCTTGTTCATGATGACCTTCGGGGTCTGATGAAAGATACAAGCTAGTAGGAGCTTCCGAGTAGTGACTTCTTGTCTGATAACTATTCAAACACTCCGGAAAGTTTATCCAAAATATTTTGAGGATTCTCTGTTTTCAACAGAGATAGAGTATTCTATACTCGGAATAGGCCATTCATAGTCCTCGAGACTGATGCTCAGCCTTCCTCATTGTGACATGTTCTCACTAAGTGAGAAACCATTAAATTGCCTTATATAGTTTTAGATGTGCTACAATGCACTGCTTAACTCAATAAAGATATTGGAAGCGAAATAACGGTCTACATTGAAATGTAAGACCGAGAAGTCTACCTAGAATATTCTTTGGAATTTACGGATAAGGTGTGGATTCGGTTCACCCCACTTCCATAAATATAAGCATTTAGCACACGGTGCTTGACGGTAAGACTGGGAATTTCGCGCATACGTTCGGTCAATGACCATTCGTGATATATCTTTTAAGCTATTGAGTATAAAGGTTAGATATAGGATTCTTGAAATCGGGAAGGGACAGTTATACTGTTGCATCCTTTCTGATAGAGTCCATGAACAGCAAAACCTTGAACCTTGAAGTACGTTTACTCAAGGTAGTTACTAACTGATTAAAATCATACCACATCCAACATCGGTTGTTGGTGATAACACAAAATACTACTAAACTAGATCAGAATTTCGATCCACCCAGTATGTATTGGGAGTATGGTTTATCCATTACCCATTACGGTTTCTGCGGACTTTGTAGTCTGAGGATCGATTGATGACCTATGGCTCTTTTGTGAGCAGTATAGCATTCTTATAATAGAGGTTGGTTTAATAGCCATAACCCTGTGAATGGAGTTTGGTACTCCAGTTCTGTTCCTCCTCTTGTAGAACCACCTGAGCGTCTCAGTCCCAGTGGGAGTAATTGGATCTACACCGAAAAGACTAGAATGAATAGGAAAGTTTATCTTTCAGAGCAAAACCTGAGTGGTCTAGGGGTAATTCCCTAAGAAGTAGAGAGTTAATCAGACCTAGGACCCTCTTACCACTTAGTATTGCATGATTTCGTTCAAAAGCAGAAAATAGGGGTGATTCCCTGAGACTTCTTGCCCACAAACGGAGTCTGGATTCATTCGGAACAAAAGGGTATTGCCTTATGAACTTATGACAGGATGACTGTCAAGGCTTATGTCCTTTGTGGATAAAAAGCAAACCTCTCGGTCACAGGAAGTCATATATTTCTACAATATGTGGAGTTGACCAGAATATTGATACGTCTTTTGTAGACTGGATATCAATTTTTAGTACAGTAGTGAATATATACATATATTAGTGTTTGTGAAAGATTACACTGCACCAGTTGGAATCAACATGGGTGTGTTATCTGAAGTCAGAATCTGACAATGCCACAATTCTCTGCAACAGAGATTTGGACAACATCCTAAAGAGTTTGACTCGGTCGAATTCATTAGAGTCAGTCACTGGTTTCCCATCCATCTTATTGGTTAAGATGATGCATCTGTGTATGCAACATTCAACGAGGAAGTTCTACCCTATGCCTCAGGAATGATTCTCTAAATCTTCGGATCAGGAGAAATGGGATAAATTCTCTTTCAAGTAAGAGATGGTCAGGTTATTGAACGTCAACTTTGATCGAATCTTAGATTCGGAGGTTAACAAAGCAAGTTTAGTATGTCCTTTAGTATCTTGAGAGAACGAGGAATAATATGCGGACATATTCATGTGTGAACTTGGATATGTGTGATACACTGATTTTGACTTTAAGTCAGATTGAGGATGATCGTTAAGTCGATCTTAGGCTCAGTGTTTACTCTTGTGTTGAAGCTATTGCCTGGAGGAATCCAGCAACGCCAACTCGACTTTAACTAGTTGGGTGATTAGCGGCTTTTGTAGCAGCTAGAGAGGCGATATAGCTTTAGGATTTCCTTTTCATATCTGGAGTGATTCTAGTTATGGAAGCCGATACCACATCATTGTGCACACAATGAAGGGGTAGCTTATAAGGATTTTCGAAATCACTAGAGGTCGAAAGCATATTGGGAAAGTACCGCATGATTAGATGGACCGGTAACGTTTCGATTCTACGGATCGTCTCGAGCCGACAACCTGACTAATCATTAAGACCCATGACATTTAGATGTAGGTACTCCCCGAGTCACTGACCTATCCTACGACGGCACACTCGGAGTGTATTTTGTCATCTGCAATGGTTATGATATGCTTAATGGGTACTAGAATATGGGATGGGTCTCCATTGCTTTAGAGCAAGTGGGAGATGTGGTTTGTTGTAGTTTAAATAATAGGGTGTGCTCTAAAACAATTAATCACATGCTTTCGTGCAAGTGGGAGATTGTTAGGTGTGATGCCCGAAAGACAATTTTGTAATTGTTTTGTTTAATAAATGAAATGATATTATTATTCATATTTATTATTCTCATATTCACCGATGTGACAATAGTATTTACACTACAGAAAACCCTAAGGTATATCGTTTATGTAATAACTTAACTCAGTGTATGGGATATACACGGGAGGATTGAGTTAGTGAAGATGTACTTAAAATACAATTAGCCCGTAGTGAAGTTAATCGAGAGTATCGGGTCTCTCCTTTAACGTGCTATTAATGCGCCCAGAACACAATATGTGTGATTGTCTTATCCAGACTTTCGGTTAAGAGAACCTAGTGGGGCATTTATATATGATAGATATATCATATAGGGCTGGACTGATTTGATTAGAGTTCACGATATAATTCCGAAATTGAGAAGTCTTATCGAATCAATCGATGATCTTATTTATGGATATATCTTAATCCTGAGGTGATCACTGTCAACTGCTTGAATCAGTATGAGGTTTGACTTGACGGTTAAGGATTACACTGAGTCTGTGGTCTGAATTACCCCATCTTGGCATTGTACTGGATTGAGTGAGTAGTCTGTGTTATCACAGATACGGAATCCATTCCTTCCATTTATGGAAGTAGATAGACAGTTCCCTTATTTGTTAATCCTAGAAACCGATCGATCGCGCGAGTTCATATTACACTGATTAGCTACCAGTGAGTTGTATGAATTAATTGATCACTAGGGGGTTAATGGTAAATAAGGATAAGAGGTTCTGAAAAGGGTTAACGGTAACTTCCCGATCTAGAATGAACAGTCTATGGAGGATTAATCCATATTAATGATTATATCAATGGACGCTTATTATCATTCTCGTGAGGAGATAAATATAATCTCATAATCGGAGGAGTGCAGTCACGGGATTATGGTGGCATATTCCTGTTATTGATTTATCGAATCTAATTATTCTGTTCGTAAGATAATTTTTTATTTGATTTATCGGAGCCGCTGATTATTAGTCTATGGTCCCCGACGTGCCTCCTATATAGCATAGCTATTCTCGGACATCGAATCCTGATAATATTAATTTAGTTATTATTGGAATTTAATTAAAACGATATGTGAATTAATTGTTTAGTGAACTATTAAATTAGTTGGGCTAAATAATTAAATATGTGAAAAAGACATTTTTCATAATCTTGGCCCAAAAATGTGTTATAGTCGAAATGTATTGTGACTAGGTCACAAAAGAGAAATTTCGCCCCAAGCATGTTTTTAGTAAACAAGAAATTAGTTTTCTTGTGATTAATAAGACATGTGCATAAAATATTTATTGGATAAATATTTATGGTAAGAAATAAATATAAATATTATTCTAGATTTGTTCTAGAATATTATGGGATTATCTTTTATTTATTGGATTTATTTTATTTGCATAATAAAATCCTTGGTGGACAAGGATCACTCTCCTATATAAAGAGAGTTCTCCCAACTCATAAACACAATGCAATTTTCGACTTCTACCTCTTAGAGAGGAGAAGAAAAATATTCAGCCAAGGGGAATAAAAGGGAAAATCTTGGAGATTTTTCCGGGTAGCATATCGGGAGGATTCGAGACGAGAATTTCCTTCCACCGGGAGTTGCTTGGATCACACGTATGGAAGATCGTGGTGCTCTTCACATCTTCTTTCATTCTTCCTTTTTGCGGTTTTTCAACTTGGATTTTGAGATCCAAGAGGTATGTTCTACAACCCCCTTGTAGAGTAGTTCTAGTTATTTTATTACGTGTAATTTATAGATCTAGATCCTTAAATCGCTTCTGTTGCGGATGGTATTACTAACACCCTCGTCGGGAATCGAGACAACTACATGGGATCCCAGCCACTAAGGAATTAATCAAATTCTTGAAAGCCAATTGGGAATAGTTGGCTAGTGGGAGCAAAACCTGATTAAAATTTTAAGTGCAATTTTAGGGTTTTGAATACATGAACTTTTACTTATTCTATCTTTATGTATTGTTGTAGAAAATGTCAAACAAATTGAACCTTCATTTTATCATCGACAATAAGCTTGACGAAACCAACTTTCTCAACTGGGAAAGAAACCTCAAAATCGTTTTGAGGCATGAGAAGATTGGCTATGTCTTGGACGAACCCATACCGGACGCACCCGCACCCGCACCGGCAGCGGCTGCAGATGTTGTGGAAAAGTACAACAAGCACTGTTCTAATAGTTCTGATGCTACATGTATCATGCTTGCTTCCATGACACCTGAGCGGCAGAAACAGCATGAGTTTATGGACGCCTACTCAATCATGGTCCACCTGAAGGATCTCTATGCTTCTCAGTCTCGAACTGAGAGGTACGAGGTCTCGAAGGCCCTGTTTGGTTGTAAGATGGATTCTGGGACTGCTGTTGGGTCGTATATGCTTAAAATGATCGGGTACATAAAGAGGTTTGAGAAGCTGGGCCACAAGTTGGAACGCGAATTAAGTATTGACTTGATTCTGCAATCTCTACCTGATTCATACTCGCAGTTCATGATGAATTATCACATGAACAAGATAGATTGCTCCCTTGCGGAGTTATTGAACATGTTGAAAACTGCTGAGAGCACTGTGGGAAAGGGAAAGCAAGTGTTCATGGTCACTTCCAACAAGGGCAAGGTTAAAGCCCAGAAAAAGGCCAAGAAGGCGAAGGCTGCACCTAAGCCGACGCCTAAAATAGCTAAAGACAAATCCAAGGATGCTTGCTTCCATTGCGGTGAGACCGGACATTGGAGGAGAAACTGCAAAGCTTCTTGAGTACCAAGAAGAAGCATACTGATGCTTCGACTTCAGGTATATTTATGATTGAGATCAACATTACTTCTTCTAAGTCTAACCACTGGTATTAGATACTTCTTGTGGTTCTCATATTTGTACAAATATGCAGGCACTAAGAAGAGCTAGAGATCTGAGGAATGGAGAGGTGGACCTACGCGTTGGGAATGGAGCAAGTGTTGCTGCACTAGCCGTAGGAGTTTATTTTCTTTCGTTGCCTAATGGGCTAGTAATTGAACTTAATAACTGTTATTTTGTTCCTGCTCTTACGAAGAGCATTATTTCCATTTTCGCATTTGATGTTGAGGGATTTTCATTTACATTCAAGAATAAATGTTGTTCTTTTTCCCGTGATGGAATTTTTTATGGTACTGGCATTCTTAGCAATGGTCTCTACATATTAGATATGAATGTTGACATACTTAATATAAATAACAAGAAAGCCAAAATAAATGACTTGAATGAATCCTACCTATGGCATTGTAGACTTGGCCATATAAATAAGAATCGTATTTCCAAACTCCATAAAGATGGAATGTTGGATCAATTCGATTACGAATCGTTTGACACATGCGAGGCTTGTTTACTTGGCAAGATGACAAAGTCACCTTTCAGTGGCAAAGGGATAAGATCCAATGAATTGCTTGAGCTCATACATACTGATGTGTGCGGCCCAATGTCGATTCAGGCCAAAGGAGGATACTCTTATTTTATCACCTTCACTGATGACCATTCACGCTATGGTTATATATACTTAATGAAGTATAAATCTGAGGCCTTTGAAAAGTTCAAGGAGTTTAGAAGTGAAGTTGAGAAACAACTAGGTAGAGAGATTAACACACTTCGATCCGATCGAGGTGGAGAATACCTAGATGGAGAGTTTCAAGATTATTTAAAGGAGAATGGGATTCTACCTGAATAGACCCCTCCCAGAATGCCTCGGATTGAATGGCGTATCTAAGAGGAGAAATCGCACCTTGTTTGACATGGTGCGATCCATGATGAGCTACGCAGTTCTCCCAAAATCGTTTTGCGGGTATGCTCTAGAAACCACATCCTATACACTAAACCAAGTTCCATCAAAGACGGTTAACTCTACACCATACGAGGTATGGCATAAGAGAAAACCGAGTCTGGCATATCTTAAACCTTATGGTTGTCCGACTTATGTGAAGTGGATGATGCCTGACAAATTAGAGGCTAGATCTGACAAATGTCTATTTGTGGGATATCCTAGAGAAACTAGAGGATACCAATTTTACAATCCTGAGGAACAAAAGGTGTTTGTTGCCAGGACTGGCCACTTTCTGGAGAAAGAGTTTATTCTGGATAGGGCCAGTGGGAGTAAAATTGATCTTGAAGAAATTCAAGAACCACTTACGGATACGGTCAGTTGATGGAAGTAGAGGGGACGCCACATACATATGTGACGCCACCCTCTACCGTGAACACGCTAGCACCCCGAAGATCCACCAGGGAACGCCGTGAACCCGAAAGGTACACTGGCATATTTCTCATGGAAGATGAGGACCCTAGAACTTATAAGGATGTGTTAGTAAGGCACGACAAAGAGAAATGGCTAGAGGCCATGAATTCTGAAATGGAATCCATGAAAGACAACCAAGTTTGGAACTTAGTTGATCCACCTGAAGGAATAGTTCGTATAGGGTGCAAATGGGTCTTTAAGAGAAAGACCGACATGGACGGCAATGTGACTACTTATAGTGGTGTTCACAAACCGAGCCGAGCCGAACATCTATGGTTCGAGTTCGAGCTCGTTTGTTAAACAAACATGTTCAAGTTCATTCATTTATCAAACGAACATATGATCATGTTTGAGTTTGGCTCGATAACATGAACATAATGTTCGAGTTCGAGCTCGAGCTCGGCTCGTGAAATAAAATTTATATAAAAGCTTAAATATGATTAATTCAACTAAAAAACACACCTAAAAATTCCATAATTAGAATACTAATATCAATTAATATACATATGTCCATCATCAATACAAACATTTTTAAACTAAACATAAATATGTATATATGAGTTCATGAACAATACTGAACGTTCGCGAACATGTTCGAGTTCGTTCGTTAATTAAGCGAGCACTCAAATATGTTCAAGCTCAGTTCGATAGCATAAACGAACAAACATAAACAGTTTTAACGAGCTGAGCTCGAATATGTTCGTGAACAGTTCGGTTTTCTTAACAGCACTAACTACCTAAAATGCTAGGTTAGTGGCAAAGGGTTATAAGCAAAGACAAGGAGTTGACTATGACGAAACTTTTTCGCCTGTTGATGTGTTAAAATCCATTAGAATTCTGCTCGCTATTGCGGCATACCATGATTACGAATCTGGCAGATGGATGTGAAAATAGCTTTCCTTAATGGAACCTATCTGAGGAGGTGTATATGACATAGCCTGATGGTTTCACAACCAATGACGCCATGATGGTATGTAAACTGCAAAGATCCATTTATGGATTAAAACAGGCTTCTCGGAGTTGGAATATTCGCTTTGATGAGATAATCAAACAGTTTGATTTCATCAAAAATGAAGATGAGCCCTGTGTTTACAAGAAGGTTAGTGGGTGTGCCATTGTATTCCTGGTGCTTTATGTAGACGACATATTGCTCATAAGGAATGATGTGCCTATGCTACACTTAGTCAAAGCTTGGTTATCCAAGAACTTCCCCATGAAGGACTTGGGTGAAGCAGCCTATATTCTAGGAATCAAGATCTATAGAAATAGATCTAAAAGGTTGCTTGGTCTATCACAATTCACCTATATAGACAAGATGCTGAAGAGATTCAGCATGGAGCATTCCAAAAAAGGATTGTTGTCCATGTCACATGGGATCTATCTGTCGAAAGGAATGAGTCCTAAGACAGAGGAGGAGAGGGCGCAAATGAGTAAGGTCCCTTACGCTTCGGCTATTGGATCCATCATGTACGCCATGTTGTGCACAAGACCAGACGTCTCGTACCCGCTTAGTACGACTAGTAGGTACCGATTTGATCCAGGTGATGGTCACTGGACTGGTGTCAAGAATATCCTCAAGTACATGAGACGTACTAATGATATGTTCCTGGTTTACGAGAATGATGATTTAGTTTTACGAGGTTATACAGATGCCAGTTTCCAAACTAACAAGGATGACTTTAAGTCTCAATCTAGATTTGTTTTCACGCTTAATGGCGGGGCAGTGAGCTGGAAGAGTTCCAAGCAGGAGACTACTACAGACTCTACAACGGAAGCCGAATACATAGCAGCCTCGGAGGCGACAAAGGAAGCAGTTTGGATGAAGAAGTTCATTACTGAACTTGGCGTGGTTCCCTCCATTGAGGGTCCAGTGCAACTGTACTATGATAATAATGGGGCGATATCTCAGTCAAAGGAACCAAGGTCTCATCAGAAATCCAAACATGTGCCATGGTGCTATCACTTGATAAGAGAGATAGTAGATAGGGGAGATGTAAAGATAGAGAAAGTCCACACGATGATAACATAGCTGATCCGTTAACCAAGGCATTGTCATTAGCAAAGCATGAGAAACATGTTCACATGCAAGGGCAAAGGCATATGGGTGATTGGATTTAGGCCAAGTGGGAGATTATTGAATAGGTGTCCTAAACCCAATCGGGTTGGACCGGATCCGACCGGGTCGGGTCAATTACAGTCTGTTTAGTTCATGTAATAACTTGATTACGATTAATAAAAGCACTTTTGTTATTATATATTGTTTATCTTCATATTATTTGTTGAATGTATATAGTAACGTCCCTAGTGTCAAACTGTGATAGAGAAACCATGATAGTGATTATGGTTGATGAGATCTTTAATCACCTTAACAAGTTTGATACTTAAATGTCTCTAGTCGTATGTACTGTCAAACGGGACATTGATAGTACGATTAGACTAGCACGTATTGGATGTCTTCTATCTTATTGAAGATAATGATAGATCTCGTCTATCTAAGTGTAGAGACACTTGGACTGTACGTGGACGTGTATTAGAGAATGCGTACGTTAGACTGACCCACTTACACTAAGTGTCACACTATGTGGCGGTTGTGTAATTATCCTTAAGACCGGAATCTTCATGGCATCACGGTATGGATGGTCATGCTTTGACACTATTGAGGTTTCCATTAGCCATGGGGCGATCATGTGGTAGTGATCGGGTGTGATACTGAAGCATGCGGAGTATACATGATTGGTCGTCCGGGAATCGAGTATCCCATGATAGGGATGTTAGGTGTAATGCCCGAAAGACAATTTTGTAATTGTTTTATTTAATAAATGAAATGATATTACTATTCGTATTTATTATTCTCATATTCACCGATGTGACAATAGTATTTATACTACAGAAAACCCTAAAGTATATCGTTTATGTAATCACTTAACTCGGTGTATGGGATATACACGGGAGGATTGAGTTAGTGAAGATGTACTTAAAATACAATTAGCCGGCAGTGAAGTTAATCGAGAGTATCGGGTCTCTCCTTTAACGTGCTATTAATGCGCCCAGAACACAATAGGTGTGATTGTCTTATCCGGACTTTCGGTTAAGAGAACCTAGTGGGGCATTTATATATGATAGATATATCATATAGGGCTGGACTGATTTGATTAGAGTTCACGATATAATTCCGTAATCGAGAAGTCTTATCGAATCAATCGATGATCATATTTATGGATATATCTTAATCCTGAGGTGATCACAGTCAACTGCTTGAATCAGTATGAGGTTAGACTGGACGGTTAAGGATTACACTGAGTCTGTGATCTGAATTACCCCGTCTTGGCATTGTACTGGATTGAGTGAGTAGTATGTGTTATCACAGATACGGAATCCATTCCTTCCATTTATGAAGTAGATAGACAGTTCCCTTATTTGTTAATCCTTGAAACTGATCGATCCATGGAGTTCAAATTACACTGATTAGCTACCAGTGAGTTATATGAATTAATTGATCACTAGGGGGTTAATGGTAAATAAGGATAAGAGGTTCTAAAAAGCGTTAATGGTAACTTCCCGATTTATAATGAACAGTCTATGGAGGATTAATCCATATGTAATGATTATATCAATGGACGCTTATTATCATTCTCGTGAGGAGATAAATATAATCTTATAATCGGAGGAGTGCAATCACGGGATTATGGTGGTATATTCCTGTGATTGATTTATCGAATATAATTATTCTATTCGTAAGATAATTATTTATTTGATTTATCGGAGCCGCTGATTATTAGTCCATGGTCCCCGACGTGCCTTCAATATAGCATAGCTATTCTCGGACGTCGAATCCTAATAATATTAATCTAGTTCTTATTAGAATTTAATTAAAACGATATGTGAATTAATTGTTTAGTGGACTATTAAATTAGTTGGGCTAAATAATTAAATATGTGAAAAAGACATTTTTCATAATCTTGGCCATATTAGTTGTTATGGCCGAAAATAATATTGACTATGTCAATAATGAAATTTTCGGCCAAGAGTGTTGCTTAGTCAACAAGAAATTGTTTTCTTGTGGATTAATAAGACATGTGCACAAAATATTTATTGGATAAATATTTTATGGTAAGAAATAAAGATAAAGATTATTCTAGATTTGTTCTAGAATATTTTGGGATTATCTTTTATTTAATAGGATTATTATAATTGATTTTGTATTAATTATTAAATCCTTGGAGGACAAGGATTACTCTCCTATATAAAGAGAGTTCTCCCAAGCCTAAAAATATAACACAAAAATTTCGACTCTTAGAGAGAGAAAGAGGAAATTTAGGCCAAGGGGAATAAGAGGAAAATTTTGGAGGTTTTCCGGGTAGCATATCGGGAGGATTCGAGCCGAGGATTTCCTTCCACCGGGAGTTGCTTGGATCACACGTGCGGAAGATCGTGGTGCTCTTCACACCATCTTTTATTCTTCCTATTGCGGTTCTTCTACTTGGATTTTGAGATCCAAGAGGTATGTTCTACAACCCCCTTGTAGATGTAGATCTAGTTATTTTATTACGTGTAATTTATAGATCTAGATCCTTAAATCGCTTCCGTTGCGGATGATATTACTAACAGTGGTATCAGTCACCTGGTGATCTATATTTATACGTATAAAATATTAAATCTAGGAGTGGAAAACATGTAGTTTTTGTGTCCCAATTTTTTTTATTTTTGGGGCGCCGATGCATATGTTTTTTTTTTATGTTGCGATTGTTGTGGTTTGAAGAGATGGATTGGGGTTGGTACTGTTTACTCGTTAGATCCATTGTAAGCTCTCTCGATTTAGAATCGTTTGAGCATTGGATCGATGTAAAAGTTGTTGTTTTTATTTCTTTATTTTTCGGCAATTTTTTATTTTTTTTTTATAATTCCGGAAAATCGACGAAGAACGATGATGAACACGAGATGAAGACGGAACTCGAGGTATGAATAGGAGTCGGGGCTGAAATTTTTTTTTTAATTTTTTGTGTCCCACACGGATAGGGTTTGATTTTTTATCAAACCCTAATTATTTTTGAATAATCTGCTGTTTAATAAAAAATAAAAATAAAAATTTTCTGGAATAAAATTAACAGCAGGATTATTATTTTATGTTATAAAATAAAGGCCCCTTCTCCTTTTGGGTTCGCGGTTCGTGGTTCAAGGTTCGAAGATCGAAGACATGAAGACAACAAGATTGTAATTTATTGTAAATTTTTTTTTCCTAGGATAGATTAGATACGGGGGTACCAACGATCCATCTCGGTGTTTAAATTTTCCGCAATTTATTTTTTATGTGTTTGATCATAAAATAGATATAAAATCGGAATTGTCATGACATACATCATATCATAAATCCACTCCATGCATACATGTAGAATTTTAATTTTGGTAATTAAAATAGGCATGTATACAAACTCGCGTAATTAGTTGAAATTTAATTAATACGTGGTAATTAATTAATTTAGTAACTAATTAAAGATCCGAGGACGGGTTATGAAATCGTTAAGTTTTTTCGGTGGGTGTTCTCGGTGAACCGCCTTAAAAGCCCAAACGAGATCACGTTTTCGATTCGTAGTGTCTACGAGATTGAATGATAGTAAAAGAACAATAAATCTTGGATAAAAACGGTTCGCCTATAGGTTGGGTGGTCAACTGAGCTTGGCTCGACCGACTTAACCCTCCTAGTGTGATGTATGCACGGGGGTCCGGCAAGACTAAGCTACACCGGCGAGCGGAGGGGTGATTCCTTCTTATCTCAATGGGGCTCTCTTGACCCGATTTCTTCCAACTGTCACATATGTTCCAACGAATAGGACGGGTAGGCTTGCCTATGTTACCGACACCATTCGGAATCCTTGATTTGATGTACTATTTTGTTAACATCACAAAGACATGGTTAGTTAACCCACCACCACTTCCAAAATATTGAGTGGGAGCGGGGGAGGCGACAGCCAACCCCACGGCCTCTACTATAGATACAAGTAAGTGAGAGAAGGGTGACGCCTCGCGGCGCTTTGATTTCGTCCCCCTACGGATGGTGTTCACCCCTATCAACATTCATGGCTTGGTCTCCGAAAGGATAGGATTTCCGGGTACTCGTCGGGTCACTGACCTATCCTACGACGGCACACTCGGGGCGTACCTAAGAGATCCGATATAGTAGGTCACACTCATAAATGATATTCTTGATAATATCTAGGCTAAAAAAGGAAGGTAGTCAATGAATAAAGGGATGTTCGATTCTCGTGGGATGTTTGATTCTCACAAGTTATTCATTAATGAGATTGTCTCGATTTAACCGTCACCTCTTTGACCTACCCTATGGCGGCACTAAGATGCAAGGTTAAAACCTTGGAATGGTAGAGTAGACTTAATTTTAGTTTACAATTCCTAAAATAAACTTATATAGTAGTGTTAAAATTGAATTAATATATGTCATTTTATTTACAGCATTATATCCCTTGTTAAATTGCTTAAAAAATTTATAATTGACTAGTATTGACTTCGTTAAAAATTGGAAAGTAACTGGGACGTTGAACTAGTTAATCGATAATGCAATTATTTTTTCAAAAGAGATATTTTCTCTTAAGCCTTCTAAAATCAGAGTGACATATAGGTATGTCACTAGTGTCATTCGTGTCAAACGGGAGACAAACTTAGTTTGATCAAAGGTGATTTCGGACTTTGAAATTCTTCTAGTGAATTTTGAGTGAGTAGTGATTACACGAGCAATTTTCTAATTGAAAAATCAGAAAATCATGAAGTGTTACTAGTTGGACGAAATTTGGAATCGATGAACTAGTGGGAGCTCTATGATTTGTTGTTTTTCTAACATTATAAAAGTGTAACTGACTACACACGTAACCGTTCTAATTGAAAAACCGGAAAGTCATGAAATGTTGCTAGTTTGACGATATTTGGAATCGATGAACTAGTGGGAGTTCTATGATTTGTTGTTTTTCTGGAAACATTGGAACTATATACGAAAGATTTTTATAAATCGAAAAAAATCGGAAAATCATAAAACATAAAGATTGCTCGTTAGACGGTATTTGGAACCGATAAACTAGTGAGAGCTTTAATGTTATGATTTATTGTTTTTTCTGGTATATTAGAAAATCCGAGAAGTCCCGACGAGTAACACTCGATAGACATCCCACGGTTCAAGAGTAGTGTCTACTCAAACGAACCGCTGGTTCAAGACTGTTTCCACTCACGGAAAGTCAAGAATGGGAGAATATGTCTAAAAGTTTTAGTCATCTAAACTGAGAAAACTTTAAGGCTGAACCGAAAATTAATTAACTGAAAATCATAGGATAAGGATAGTGATTTTGGATCACCAACCTATGAATCCTTGGCGATTTTCTCGAGCTAAGTTCGTTGCAAGAACAAGGTAGCAGTGCATTTAACGATTAAAAGAGAAAACAACGGGCAGTTAATTTTAGCTAGAATAGTGGGAGTGATATAAGGAAATGAATCTCGGATTCAATCCTTGGATATCATGGAAAATTTATTTTCTGTTTAAGATTCAATGGAACGAATGGATTTACCTCCTATTCGATAATTTGTTTTTCGTATAGAAAGTGAATATACCTTTTGTAGTACGAATCCAAGACTCGGACTTTTGTTTGATAAAGTCAAAACCACTTAGAACTGCTGAAATAAGTATATAAAACACATCTTAAGAACTATTACAAGCAATTGGTTTCTATATTTAGATAAACGCTTCTTCATATTCCATAGTTAGTGCATAGTCCCTAAAAGACAAGACCTGAAGACTGGCTCAGGGTGATTCCTTTCCCCCAGTCTGGTTAAGTTGTCTCAAAGGTTCAATGACTAAGTTTCCTTTCAATCGAGAAAGGATAATGGTTATAAAGAAGTAACGTAACTTGTTCATGACGACCTTCGGGGTCTGATGAATGATACAAGCTAGTAGGAGCTACCGAGTAGTGACTTCTTGTCTGATAACTATTCAAACACTCCGGTAAGTTTATCCAAAATAGTTTGAGGTTTCTCTGTTTTCAACAGAGATAGAGTATTCTATACTCGGAATAGGCCATTCATAGTCCTCGAGACTGATGCTCGGCCTGCCTCATTGTGACATGTTCTCACTAAGTAAGAAACCGTTAAATTGCCTTATATAGTTTTAGATGCGCTACAATACACTGCTTAACTCAATAAAGATATTAGAAGCGAAATAACGGTTTACATTGAAATGTAAGACCGAGAAGTCTACCTAGAATATGCTTTGGAATTTACGGATAAGGTGTGTATTCGATTCACCCCACTTCCATGAATATAAGCATTTAGCACACGGTGCTTGAAGGTAAGACTGGGAATTTCGCGCATACATTCGGTCAATGACCATTCGTGATATATATTTTAACCTATTGTGTATAAAGGTTAGATATAGGATTCGGGAAGGGACAGTTATACTGTTGCATCCTTTCTGATAGAGTCCATGAACAGCAAAACCTTGAACCTTGAAGTACGTTTACTCAAGGTAGTTACTAACTGATTAAAATCAGACCACATCCAACATCGGTTGTTGGTGATAACACTAAATACTACTAAACTAGATCAGAATTTCGATCCACCCAGTATGCATTGGGAGTATGGTTTATCCATTACCTATTACGGGTTCTGCGGACTTTGTAGTCTGAGGATCGATTGATGACCTATGGCTCTTTTGTGAGCAGTATAGGATTCTGATAATAAAGGTTGGTTTAATAGCCATAACCCTTTGAATGGATTTCGGTACTCCAGTTCTGTTCATACTCTTGTAGAACCACCTGAGCGTCTCAAGCACAGTGGGAGTAATTGGATCTACAAGGAAAAGAGTAGAATGAATAGGAAGGTTTATCTTTCAGAGCAAAGCTTGAGTGGTCTTGGGGTAATTCCCTAAGAAGTAGAGAGTTAATCAAACCTTGGACTCTCTTACCACTTAGTATTGCATGATTTCGTTCAAAAGCAGAAAATAGGGGTGATCCCCTGAGACTTTCTTGCCAAACAAACGGAGTCTGGATTCATTCGGAACAGAAGGGTTTGCCTTATGAACTTATGACAGGATGACTGTCAAGGCTTATGTCCTTGTGAATAAAAAGCAAACCTCTCGGTCATTGGAAGTCATATATTTATACAATATGTGGATTTGACCAGAATATTGATAAGTCTTTTGTAGACTGGACATCAATTTTGGTACAGTAGTGAATATATACATATATATATTAGTGTTTGTGAAGGATAACACTGCACCAGTTGGAATCAACATGGGTGTGTTATCTGAAGTCAGAATCTGACAGTGCCACAATTCTCTGCAACAGAGATTTGGACAACATTCTAAAGAGTTTGACTGGGTCGAATTCATCAGAATCAGTCACTGGTTTCCCATCCATCTTATTGGTTAAGATGATGCATCTGTGTATGCAACATTCAACGAGGAAGTTCTACCCTATGCCTCAGGAATGACTCTTTAAATCTTCGGATCAAGAGAAATGGGATAGATTCTCTTTCTAGTAAGAGATTGTCAGGTTATTGAACGTCAAATTTGATCGAATCTTAGATTCGGCGGTTAACAAAGTAAGTTTAGTATGTCCTTTAGTATCTTGAGAGAACGAGAAATAATATACGGGCATATTCATGTGTGAACTTGGATATGTGTGATACACTGATTTTGACTTTAAGTTAGATTGAGGATGATCGTTAAGTCGATCTCAGTCTCAGTGTTTACTCTTGTGTTGAAGCTATTGCCTGGAGGAATCCAGCAACGCCAACTCGACTTTAACTAGTTGGGTGATTAGCGGCTTTTGTAGTAGCTAGAGAGGCGATATAGCTTGAGGTTTCCTTTTCATATCTGGGAGTGATTCTAGATTTGGAAGCCGATACCACATCATTGTGCAAACGATGAAGGGGTAGCTTATAAGGATTTTTCGAAATCACTAGAGGTCAAAAGCATATTGGGAAAGTACCACATGATTAGATGGACCGGTAACGTTTCGATTCTACGGATCGTCTCGAGCCGAGAACCTGACTAATCATTAAGATCCATGATATTTAGATGTAGGTACTCCCCAAGTCACTGACCTATCCTACGACGGCACACTCGGAGTGTACTTTGTCATCTGTAATGGTTATGATATGCTTAATGGGTACTAGAATACGGGATGAGTCTCCATTGCTTTAAAGCAAGTGGGAGATGTAGTTTGTTGTATTTTAAATAATAGGGTGTGCTCTAAAACAATTAATCACATGCTTTCGTGCAAGTGGGAGATTGTTAGGTGTAATGCCCGAAAGACAATTTTGTAATTGTTTTATTTAATAAATGAAATGATATTATTATTCGTATTTATTATTCTCATATTCACCGATGTGATAATAGTATTTACACTACAGAAAACCCTAAAGTATATCGTTTATATAATCACTTAACTTAGTGTATGGGATATACACGGGAGGATTGAGTTAGTGAAGATGTACTTAAAATACAATTAGCCCGTAGTGAAGTTAATCGAGAGTATCGGGTCTCTCCTTTAACGTGCTATTAATGCGCCCAGAACACAATATGTGTGATTGTCTTATCCGGACTTTCGGTTAAGAGAACCTAGTTGGGCATTTATATATGATAGATATATCATATACGGCTGAACCGATTTGATTAGAGTTCACGATATAATTCCGTAATCGAGAGTCTTATCGAATCAATCGATGATCATATTTATGGATATATCTTAAATCTGAGGTGATCACAGTCAACTGCTTGAATCAGTATAAGGTTTGACTTGACGGTTAAGGATTACACTGAGTCTGTGATCTGAATTACCCCGTCTTGGCATTGTACTGGATTGAGTGAGTAGTCTGTGTTATCACAGATACGGAATCCATTCCTTCCATTTATGGAAGTAGATAGACAGTTCCCTTATTTGTTAATCCTAGAAACTGATCAATCCATGGAGTTCATAATACACTGATTAGCTACCAGTGAGTTATATGAATTAATTGATCACTAGGGGGTTAATGGTAAATAAGGATAAGAGGTTCTAAAAAGGGTTAACGGTAACTTCCCGATTTAGAATGAACAGTCTATAGAGGATTAATCCATATGTAATGATTATATCAATGGACGCTTATTATCATTCTCGTGAGGAGATAAATATAATCTTATAATCGGAGGAGTGCAGTCACGGGATTATGGTGGCATATTCCTGTGATTGATTTATCGAATATAATTATTCTGTTCGTAAGATAATTATTTATTTGATTTATCGAAGCCGCTGATTATTAGTCCATGGTCCCCGACGTGCCTCCAATATAGCATAGCTATTCTCGGACGTCGAATCCTAATAATATTAATTTAGTTCTTATTAGAATTTAATTAAAACGATATGTGAATTAATTGTTTAGTGGACTATTAAATTAGTTGGGCTAAATAATTAAATATGTGAAAAAGACATTTTTCATAATCTTGGCCATATTAGTTGTTATGGCGAAAATAATATTGACTAGGTCAATAATGAAATTTTCGGCCAAGAGTGTTGCTTAGTCAACAAGAAATTGTTTTCTTGTGGATTAATAAGACATGTGCACAAAATATTTATTAGATAAATTTTTTATGGTAAGAAATAAAGATAAAGATTATTCTAGATTTGTTCTAGAATATTTTTGGGATTATCTTTTATTTAATAGGATTATTATAATTGATTTTGTATTAATTATTAAATCTTTGGAGGACAATGATTACTCTCCTATATAAAGAGAGTTCTCCCAAGCCTAAAAATATAACACAAAAATTTCGACTCTTAGAGAGAGAAAGAGGAAATTTCGGCCATGAGGAATAAGAGGAAAATCTTGGAGGTTTTCCGGGTAGCATATCGGGAGGATTCGAGCCGAGGATTTCCTTCCACCGGGAGTTGCTTGGATCACACGTGCGGAAGATCGTGGTGCTCTTCACACCATCTTTTATTCTTCCTATTGCGGTTCTTCTACCTGGATTTTGAGATCCAAGAGGTATGTTCTACAACACCCTTGTAGATGTAGATCTAGTTATTTTATTACGTGTAATTTATAGATCTAGATCCTTAAATCGCTTCCGTTGCGGATGATATTACTAACAAGGGAGTGAATATCCGAAATGGCCTTCTTATAGGGAATGTCTTGTTCTCGTGAATCTTTGCAAAGTGGGAGTAAATGTGTTATTCCGAGATAGCATGATATCCAGATTATAAGATACGATCGTTAATGTATTGACACTCAAGATACGATCGTATGGATATCATTACAGCGATAGGATTGTAAGTTACATGGTAACTGTTTCACATGAAAGGTAGTAGTCATTGCTTTTGACTCTTCCGATGATTGGGGGTCCCGGTGTGTTGCTAGACGCTATCCCATGATCGTTAGGCATGAAGGGCATTTTCGCAATTTGCATTTTATGTCTACGGCCAACATATTCGGAAGCCTATCGGGTCACACATATGAACTTCGAGTCGGATTAAAATGCGGTTATAGTTAATAACCAAATAAGGAAAGTTTATCTCAAGGACTATAAAGGTTATAGTGGTAAATTAATATAGTAGTATTTATTTATTATGAATAAATAAAATACAAGCTATTAATTATACACAAATTATATTAATTAAAGAATATTCCGGAAGTCAAATTATTGACTTATGGGGCGCCACTTCTCCTATAAAAAGGAAGTTGGTGTCAAGCTCTTTTGCACACCACAATTGCAAGAGCTAATAGTTCTTGTGTAAAATAGAGAGCTTCCCATAGAGAGTTTGAGAGGGAGGAAAAAGACCGGTCTAGCAGCCGGAGTTTTTCCGATAGCAATCCAAGAGGATTCCGGCGAGGAGTTTGTGTGGATCAACGATAGAGGCCGGATGCGTGGACGGCTTGCGCACTATACTACTCTCCGTTGACGGTCAAAGCGATGATCTTGTAGATCATCTGAGGTATATCCGTCAAACTATTTAACGTGTTTATTGCATTAATCGATGACGATCTAGAAAAAGGAAATCAAAATTTTAATTTCCGCTGCATTAAACTAACGAATTCCTAACATGATTTGGGTTCGAATGAGTGTGATTTAGGTTCGAATGGGGTGAATTGGGTTCGAATGAGGGTGATTTGGGTTCGAATGAGTGTGATTTGGGCTTGTGTAACACGTTCAAACATGTTCAAACTCATGTTCAAACATGTTCAGGGGCTTGGGGTTCGAGTGGGTTCGAATTGGTGTGATTTGGATGGGTGATTTGGTTTCGAATGGGGTGATTTGGGTTTCAATGGGTTCGAATTGGGTTTGTGTAACATGTTCAAACTCGTATAACATGTTTAAACATGTTCAGGGGCATTTTGGGTAAGTTAGGAGAAAATTTTGGATGAGAGTCCTTTGAACAAAATCTTTTTCCAAAAAAATTATTTAAACAAAAACTTTGGTCAAACAGGCTTAATAGCCACCGGACCCATGTTAATATAGATATAGCTATTGGTCACACTATAGACGTAATTAAGTATTAACAAAAAAATTACCAGATAGCGTGATAAAAGGTATATTCACACCGTAGCATATCTTTCATTCTCTTTTTTAATATGAAAAAAGATGTAAGGTGTGCTAAAAAAAAAAAGAAAAAACATGTAAGGGTGAAATTATAAATAAATTATGTCTAAATTTAACAAATAGTGTAATGTATTACTTTTTCTTTATTGAATATTTCGATTTTTATTATTTTTAATCTAACCATTTATGTGTTATGAATCATTTATTATAGTATAATTACACTATAATAAAACACAAAATTTGACGGTATACTATGTGAGAAAAATCATTTGCTCAACATATGTCTTTTTGAAAAACATCGAAGGATAAATTGTACGCATAACTTATTATAAAAATAATTGTACGCTTAAGTGTATTAGAATTTCAGATAATATTATCAAACACTCTAAACAGTTTTAGCACTTAACCGATACAGTTACTTAATGTACTCAGACTTCAGTATTTAGATTTCAGACTTGATTTCAAACTTTAAATTTAACAAACGGCCCCTTAGTTAAAATCCTTTTTATTGTTTAATTAGGTCAACCATAAATATGATGAAAATAAACTAAACCTCATTTACAATTTTCTCCTTCTTTAAAAGTTCGGGGGTGCTGCGTTTTGTCGAAGGAAATGGATATTGAGGTATGTTGCACAGACACGGACACGAATACGCCGCACGATACGATACGGACACGGAGATAATTCAAAATTTTAAGAACACGACACGCCGCCGACAGGTTTCAAACTTCAAATTTAACAACTGAAACCCATATATATATATATATATATATATATATATATATATATATATATATATATATATATATATATATATATATATATATATATATATATGATGTAAATAATATTCAATTTATCAACAAAAAAATTCGTAAAAATCTAAAACACTAGTGACAATAAGATAGATGGATATCTAAAATAGATATTCGACCTTTATACGGTATCAAAAGAAACTGTGATTGACATTCAAAATACTATAAACTGTAAAAATGATTGTTTATCAACAAGAAACATATAAATTCAATACAACGTACTATTTATTAAATTATTATAGAAATAGAAATCGTGTATTTTAACGTTTTCATTGAATAAAACTTAAATAAAGGAAAAAAATTTAAAAAATTGGATTCAGGAATGTCAGGGAGTGTCGACAGCGTGTCAGATATTAAAATTTTAGATAATATTATTTTAATCAGCCGACACGTGTCGAACACATGTCGCATCGAAAATGTATCAGACAAAACGCACGGAAGCCAGATTGAAAAGTCGGTACATCATAGATATAGAGCGAAGGTTGAAAAGGGTATATTGTCATTTCCGATTAATCCCTTCTTTTTCATTTTTGTAGTGAGAACTCCGCATAGTGGAGTATTATTTAGACAAACATCTTTGGAAAACATCCTTTTTATCCACACCCTTCCGCATACCGCTAAGGTTCCCCTTTTGCTGCAGACTGACCGATTTTGATTGGTCAAAGTCAATCCAAATTCAGTTACTTGATTCCCAGACGACCGGACGGTGAAATCCCGGCTTATTTTTTCCATCTCCAGCGATATATTTTTCGTCTCAGGTGAGTGTTGATTGTGTGTAAGCAGAGATTTACAGTTTCAGCAATTTAGGGTTTTGTTTTTTTTCCATAGAATTTCGAAATTGGAAGAACGATTAACTATGCCGAAGAGCTCTGGGCACAAATGGCATAAGCAGAGAAAGAAGTATTTGCTATCGGATTCTGAAGAAGATGTTAAGGTGAAAGAGAGGATTAATACCATGGAGGTTGTTGCTGTATCGGTTGGGGTTCCAATCGATTCGAGTCATGAAAAGAGGAGGATTTCTTCATCATTTCAATCGAAGGAGGTAAAGGATCTGAGTAATTCTAAAGAGGTTGTTTCATCCAAGGTGCGAAAAGATAAGGTTGAGAGAATCACTGGAAGTCTTGATAGGTGGAAAGCTGGTGGAGATGAAGAAAATGGTTCTAAGGAAATGGAAGTGCAAAAATTGAAACTTGATCCAGAGAAGGGTTTGAGGTTGAAAGAATCAAGGGGTTTAAGTGATGTTAAGAGCAAAAGTAGTAGTAGACATGAAAGTGGGGTGGTGGAAGATAGGGATGTGGGTTCGGTGTTGAAGGGGAAAGAGGAGGAGAATAGGAGTGGTAGTACTAGGTCTGATTCAAAGAGGAAGTCTGATAAGGATGCTAGTAGAAGAGAGGGAAGGGAACAGAGAGACACGAAAGAAAAAGAGCGGGTTTCAGATAGAGAGAGCAAGAAGATTGTGGAGAAGAAACCGGAATTGGAGGTGCGGGTTGATGTTGGGAGTGTTACGAAGAAGCGTGACTCTCTTTCGGAGGATGCAGATAAAGATAGACTAGTAAAGAGACGAAAAGAAAATTGTGGTAAGTTTACTTACTTGATTCCCTTGATAGGACTTGCTTTGGTTAATTTTGTTTATTTATCATATTATGGTTGCCCGATTACTGTAGAAAGTTAATGTGTGTGCGTAGCTGATGTTTCGTTTTGGATATCATAATTACATTTGGGGGGTTCTACCCAGAGAACGCAGTGATTGAAAAAGCTTATGATGTAACTCTAATTCCTTGAGACTTATATGATGTTTGTGCTGTAGAGTTATGTGCTTCATCGTCACTCTATGTTGAAGTTATAAAGGAACATTTGAAGTTTTGCCTGTTATTGTATATTACCATGGATACATTCCTTGTGCGGAAAGATTTAGTCCGCAAGTTTCCCTGGAAGTATTCTGTGTGGCTAATAGTTTTTTCGTGTATAACTAGATTAGATAACTGTGTCTTTGTTAACTATATGTTTGTGGGCCTTAAGATGCATGACATCATGAGCTCCCATGTAGAATTATCAGTGTCTACAAATCTGAGATAGATGAGAGTTAGACTGCAGGTATAAGTAGACAGACTGTGAAGTGGTCTTCGAGAAAATGGTTTGTTGGTAGGTGAGAAAGGGTCATGTTCACTTCAGTAACTGTGGTTCCTTGGGTAGAATTTTTAAAAACTGTGCAAGAACCGCTGCTTTGTTCTGTGTGTTCTGGTTTATGTTAACATTAGTTTTGACCAAGGCAGATTTTTATAAAAAAACAGTTCCTGTGCGATGAAAACAATCCTATCATTTTGTTGTTGAGGCTTTATCTTTCTCAAGAATTTCTTTGTATGTTGGTTTGAGATCTGTTTCATTTCGCTACTTAATCATGTCACCTGATGACACTTTCGGCTGAATTGCTCTGCACACGCTTCCAACAATATTTTAGGTATGTATTTGTATAGATAATCTGAGTTGGAATAAGGCGTTAGTTGTGCCCTTGTTGTTTATGTTGATAATCAGTCTGTGGTAGTAACAGTGTTTCCTTCATCAGTGAAGGTCGGGTTTAGGTTATTTTTCCTACTTAAATTGCAGTCTATCATATTCCTTTTCGAATTTCTTAACGTTGGCAAGTAGCTTTTATCATATTAATTGTAAATATTTTGATGGATTTTTTAGAGCTTGGTGTGCTTGATAAATTGCGATATCCTGAATCAGAAAAGGAACTTGAAAAGGTGATTCACAGGAAGATAGAAGGATCTAATGATACAGACAGGTATCGAGATGCTCGAGAGAATGACCATATGAATGTTCCGTCAAAGAGTAATACCGTAAAGCAGCACAAAGATGAAAGGTACATGGCTGGAAATCATGATGATCGATCTCGATTAAAAGGTGCTCAAGGAAGAAAAAGAACATCGGACAAAGATGACTATATTGACTTAAAACCGCGAGGTTTCAAAGACCAAAGATACGATGTAGAGAAAACGTCTGCCAGTGCTGCTAGGGTTGAGATAGTCACCAATAGAGGACGACCTGGTTCAAGATATGCTGATGTAGAAGCTACATCAATTCGGAATAGGCATTCTCCTAGTTCAAGTTCTCATGCTACAAGAGACCTGTACAGGTAGCGATCTTGGTTTGCTCTCAGTGTAAATCTATCTCTCTGATTTAACTCGTGACTCATTCCGTAAAAATCGCATTGCTTTCCTGATCTGAAATTCTGAATACCGTTCATGAAAATGATTGTCGGATCTCATTGATCATCGTCTTCTTTTGATATTTAGTAATTGCGCTATGTCCATTCCCCTCGATGCTTTTTCCTTTATTCCTTCCATATGGTGACTGATAATTTTCAATAGTTCTGTCTAATAGACTTATAGTTATGTCCTCATATTTTTGAAAAGAAACTGTTTGAGCTTTTTAGTTTGTAGTTCTGAGAAGGCCTTAAAAGTTCCACATGTATTATATTCCTTGGTAACTTTTCTGGTTTTATGCTGTTTCGTTCTCACATCCTTTTCACTCTCCATTCAGATCTGCTGATCGTCATCATAATAATAGAAGAAATGGTCATCATAATAATAGAAGAAATGGTGATCCTAACATGGTTAGAGTTCAAGGAGGAAGCCCTTGGAAATGGGGTCTTCCGAACTGGCCTTCTCCTTTGGCAAACGTTTTCATGCCTCCTTTCCCACACGGTCCTCCTCCACAGCCTGTCGGTCTTCACACTTCAATGCAACTGTTTCCCGGTATGAGGCCTTCTATGGGGTTGAGTCATCATCATCCCTACCCTGTTCCTGATAATGCGCGTCATGGGGGACGGCGGACCCCAGTTTATGATCCACGCCCTCCTCAATTAAATGGCTGGGAAGCAAATGATTCTGCAATCAATGGAGGAGATTCTCGTTTCTTTGGGAGTCAACAACACTGGCATCATGGTGGGGCCCGGAGCTCCAAACTGGTTGTGAGTAGATCATCTGTTCTTAGATTTTACTATTCAACTTCCTTTTTATCATAATTATACGGAGTGTCTTTAATTATTTTATTTATATATTTATTTATTTTCTTCAACCGCAGGTCTCCAAACCTAAAGTAGGGAGTACAACCGAAACATCAAGTGGTTCACTTTTTTCAACCATTGGTGATTCTCTGCTTCAGGTAATGAAAAAGCCATTTCTTATTCTTGTAATTACCATTTTCTCTTTTTGTTTTATATTTTTTGAACATCAGAGTCTAATGCTTATGAGCCATTTCTTACTCATGTAATTACCATATTGTCCTTTTGATTTTTGAACATCAGAGTTTAATGCTTATGCTAACTTTGAAACTGTTAATGGATTTATTATTGCAGAAAGCCATGTCACTTTACAGGAAACTGAGAGAAGGGTTTGTGATGAAAGAAAAACATTCACCAACTCTGGCTGACGACGACAAGAAGGAAGCTTTACATTCTTATCCAACAGAAGACTTGAAATTATTAGAGATTCATCCAGATACCCTTGAGAATCCGCAGGATGTTAATAAAGTCAACCCCTGCGATGAAAAGTCGGATGAACTGGCCGTCGTCACCAACAACGATTCAGAGATATTATCAGAAGAGAAATTGAGAGGTACAAATGAAAACCCTGTTTCTATGGAAACCGACAAGACGCCGGGTACTACTAAGAATGACACAATTAAGAAAAGTCAACTAATCACATTTCCCACATGTCTAATCACTTATTCAACACATTTAACACATGTCTAATGTTTAAAATGAAAGTAAGGGCAGAACAGTAAATATGACACAATACTTGGGCCCTCGGCCCTAAGTCAGCCGACATATTCCAACATATTCCAACATATTGCGACCCGGAAGAAATCAGAATCATTCGTTTCAGGTGGTCTGTTTGTTTGTTTTTTTGTTCTTGTTATTTTATTTTATTTTTTTGTGTGTGACAAAAACTCAAATTTTATTTTCAGGTGGTCAGCTAGGATATGTTTCTGATGAAACATATTACACTGCCCTTGATGCTGATCTCTCACTTGAAGAGCGATGGTTCAGTGTTGACCGGTGTGAGGAGGTTTCAAGCAACGGGGAATGTCACACGAGGAAGGATAATTTCACTAGGAATGCCGATCAAATGGACACCGTTGGAACTCATACACACAAGAGATTGCGTAAGCCCTCGCAGAGATATATTGATGAATGTAACATTGTACTGAAATCCGGGGAAAATGGTGGTCAGAGGAAGCATCGTATCTTGTGGAGTATGTTAGAAGTTGAGAAGCTGATTGATGGTGTTTCTCTCCATGGGGTTGGGAGATGGAGTCGGATCAAGAAGGAGTTTTTTCCTTCATCTCCACATCGTACACGTAAAGATCTTAAGGTAAGAATGCTATTCATCTCTTTTGATAACATTTCGCCCATTTTTCTTGCTTTTCTTAATTAAGAAGTATAAGTTATGTATTATTTTAAGGTATTTATTTATCTTTATTAACCCTTATTAAAAGCTATTATAAATGACTGATATAAGTGGTTACTTGGCCGTGTTTACTCTTAGTGGGATAGTTGCTCAACTACCCATTTTCTAGCCGTTTTAGACTTTATTGTTGGTAGCTGCGCTGTAATGTTTCCAGCCTACTTATACTCTGTAATTCTCTTTTGACTAATAAGAAGAATATACTTCTCATTCTCTGTTCTCTCCTAATGAGCAGTAGCGGTGTTCTTAGGGTTGGGATTCCGGCGAGTCTCCGTAAGACGATTCAAGATATTGAGGAGATCGCCGGAAAGCAAAGAGATGAGGATATCTTTGTTATGCTCAAAGAATGTAACATGGATCCCAACGAAACAGCTCAAAAGCTTCTCTATCCCGGTAGACCTTTGATTTAGAATTTAGTTTTTTCCCCCAATCCGCGACTTCTATTTTGTGTGTGTGTGTGTTTTATTTTATTTTATTTTTCTTAATTAAATTTTCACTTGTTCTTGAGTTGTGCATTTGTTTCCAGACAAATATTTGTTCCTTTTTTTTATTTTATTTTTTGCATTTTTCATCAGTTGTTGTTAGTTAGAAAATTCAGCGACTTGTTTTGCCCCCCTTTGTAGTAGTGTTGTGATTTGAAGATTTGCTAGGCTGATTATATGTAGTCCAGTTAGGAATTTTGGCTAAAGATTGCTTCTTTCCCCCTGCTAGACGGGCCGAACTTTGCTGGGTTTCCCAACTAAAGCATCGTCCAAGATTTAAGTCATTTTTAAATTATGCATTCACACACCTAAACATGACCACCAACAGCAAGCTTAAACTTTACTGATTACTACTCCATTTACACAGGCATTTAAGCTTCTTCTGATTCCATGATAAATCAGTACATGGTATCAGTGATATATGTGAACTTACGATTTCGTTAAATATATTTTTTGTTTGCTGCATTGGACCATTGAGACTTTGGTCTTGTTTAGGTATCCCCTCCAGAAGCGTTCACCGTTAGCAAAATCCTATGTTTTTGAAGAAGTTTTCTATTGCAAACGTTTGGTGGAGATCATATCGACTCAAATACACTGGTTTAGTAGGATTTTTTTGGTGATGTCTGGTATTTTAATGCATGTTTTTTGTTGGTTAGAATCTTAAGTGATATAATGCTTTAGTCGGTTTCTTTTTGAGTTCTGCATTGAGACTTGATTCTTGCTGTCGTAAACAATCCATACCTTGTTTGGTATAGACACGTATTTTTTTTGGTGACAAGATTGTTGTGTTGGCATCCTCGTATTCACGTATTACATACCCGTGCATCCTAGTTGGTTACCTCAAAGAAAAGAATGTTTCACCTTTATTTTGTTTTAAAGATGTATTTATGGCGTTTTTACAGGACAAGTGGAGAAATCTTTCAAAAGTCATTCACATTCAAAGAGGAAATAAGGGACCGGTTGGTATCCTTGTTTACTGTTTGTTTTGTTTTCATGTTAATTATCTTTGGTTGACTTGAATGCTTTCACAATTTTGTGGTATTTGTGCTACTTTAGTAACGATTATTATACATGTCTGTTTTTGCAGGAACGTAAGAAAAGGTACTTGGTTCGGCGTCCTCTGCCAGAATCCATCGTGGAACGTCTTGGACATCATATATCCATACCCGAGTAACCTCTGATCCATTGTTTAGATGGTTAATAGTGTAATGTTGCCATTTTAATGTAGCCCTTCAAAAAAAAAAAAAAAAAAGAGTGTAATGTAGCCATTTTATTGCTGTTGTATTAGTATGGTTGAGTTTGATTTGAATGAATCATGTTGTGTAGAGCTGTTATAGAGTTGATTGTATGTATGCTCCTGGCTGCTGGGTGGGCTATTGTATTGATATTGATCGAGAGTGAATAGTAGTTATAGCAAGAATCTATGTCACTATGATCAATTGATTGATATTGTTGTGTAATGTGATGTGAGATTTTGTGCTTCTTTAGGGTACAGGACTCAAATGTACACTTGTATACGAATCATTTCAATTCAATTCATATGAATAAAACAATCTTTACATATGCATATATGCTGGCCTGCTATGAATATGTTTATGTTTAAATTGCTTGATAAGAAATAAGATGCTTAAGCTTTTCCCAGTGGTACTAGAAGGTACATGTCAATCTAATAACACAAACTTAAGGTAATGCAATACGTGTCTGAAATAATTTGCACGTGAATGGAGAATACTGATTAATTCACACCTACCACACACACACAAAAGGAAAAGAAAGTACATTTGTGCAGACGTCTATCAAAAAAATTCATCTATTTTAGGAAAAAAAATTCATGTTTAAGGCCACACTATCATACATCCCTATCCCACACCTACCCTACGTCTCATTTACCACCTTACCCACAGAATCACAAAAATTTACATGAATGACCTAGTTTAACAACAATGTTTCAAATAACGAACATCCAAGCACAAAAACAAGTTTTCACGCTCACAAAAAGGTGGAGCAACAAATGTAAATAAGTTGGAAATAAAAATATACAACAAAATTTGATTGAAAATATTATGGCCATACGTGCATCATTAAAATGATCGTAAAACGGTCTTGAAAAATGGGTGAAACGTCTAACTATACACTTATATTTCAAGTCTAATACACAATATACTTCAGAAGAATAAATTAGTACAGCAGAAGAGCAACTCATCTATAGTGACATACAAAAGTACCCTCCTAAAACTTGTAATGAGCAACGAACGCAATATCCCTCCACCCACCCACCCCCCCACCCCCCAAAAAAAGAGAGATTCAAACAACGAAATTCCCCGAGAAGAAATATATCCAGGTAAACTTGATCATGAAGAATCACACCAGGCTAAAACTAAAACCATCTGTTAAAGTAGTGGGCCAAAGCCCACTTTATTTATTTTTGTTCCCACATCGATTATTGGCAAGCCGACATACCTTTAGTATTTATATAGAGTTTTGGCTATTTATTTTGTTGCACCATTGAGATGCACTAAATTAAGATAAATTATTAATTGCCTTAGCTATTTTGGCTAATGTCTTAAGGTTTCAGAAGAGTTGTATCTTTTGTATTTCTCCACTATAGTAATATTTTCTCTTTCGCCCGTGGACTAGTCGGCACATTGCCGGAAACAAAGTAAATTTGGTGTTATGACTTTTTTCCTTTCGTTTGTTATTTTGCGTTATCGTCGTTAAGGGCTATGGCTCGGTTTGTTTTTTTTTTCTTTCTAAAAAACTGGTATCAAAGCCGAGGTTTTTCCGAGGTGGTTTTTCGACTTTTTGAAAATTAGCCACTGTGACGGTAACAAAATATTATTTTGAGAAATTCGATAGAAACGTCAACTTTGGGATGTGGCAGTTGAAGATGGAGGCCATGCTGATTTCGGAGGGCTTCGATATTGCGCTGCTTAGCAAGGAGAAAAAGCCCGAGAAAATGTCGGATGAGGAGTTTGATGGTCTCGACAAGACGGCCATGTAAGGTATCATCTTGTGTCTTTCTGATTAGGTTTTAAGAGAGGTAGCCATTGAGGTATCTGCTAAGGATTTGTGGAAAATATTAAAATCCTTATATATGAAGAAAACTGTGGAGAATAGGCTTTATTTAAAAGCAGAGTTTGTATATGCTTTGTATGTCTGAAAGGGTATTTATATTATCGAACGTAGATAAATTTGATTCCCTGCTTACGGAGTTGAGTAATATGGATGCTAAAAATGATGATGAGGATCAGACCCTGTTGTTATTTTTTTTGAATGGTGGCCTTCTTGTTATTATATTCGCTTCCCCAGTTGTTTAAGCATTTTAGAGAAACATTGCTTTATGGTACGGATACTATTTTTTTCAAAGAAATTAAGTCGATTTTGAAATCGAAAAGCATATTGATAAAAATATAACTGGGGGAAGTAGTAGTAGTTAGGCATATAGTGAAAAATTTGTTTTGAATCCTAGACATAAAGATTTGACATGCAAATATTGTAAGAAGATTGGGCATATCAAATCTGATTGCTTTCGTCTTAAAAACAAAAGAAAAGCGTGAACAAAATAAAGTATGTGATAATACCTCAAAAAAAAGGGGATTTTTAGCAGTTTACCACTGCTTTTGGGTTGGAATTGTGAGAATACCACCCAAGGCAAAAAAAACTGATTTTGATTCGCGATTTTCTCCCGTTTTTTTCACCTTTGTGCACGATCTTAAGGTACACCCTTCCCCTATTGGGTTCCCCCTTCCCAATTAGGGTTTAGTTTGGTTCCAAAAACACCTAAAACGCGAAAATGAGAGTGGTAGATCGACAACACAGTGGTAGCCGCACAAATAGGCTCCCAAAGGAGTGGTAGATCGACAAATGCCCCAAAAAAAAGCATGTGATAAAGAGTCTAGTCAGGCCAGTACCATAAAAGATGAAAGTGATGGAGAGATTTTCTTTGCTGATGATAAATTAAGGTCTTTTTGATGAATGGATCTTGGATTCTAGTTGTACGTATGGTATGTGTCTCAATAGGGATTGGTTTTCCACATATGATTCAGTTCAAGTGAAGTTGTATTGTAGAGAAATGGTGCAGTTTGCAAGGTTGCTGGTATTGGTACGGTTAGAATCAAGATTCATGATGGTGTTGTCAGGACACTTAAGAAAGTCAGACATGTTCTGGATTAATTTGAAGAAGCACATCATATCTTTGGGTGAACTTAAGACTCTTGGATTTAGGTACACCGTTGAAGGTGGAGTTCGGAAGCTAATTAAAGGCACTTTTGTTGTTATGAAAGCTTGCAGGTCTGGTTGTTTGTTTGTTTTGTAGGGATTCACAGTCATTGACACTTCTGCAATTCCTACGTCTTTATGTTCGAAGTTAGATATTATGAAGCGTCGTCCGTTCGGTAAGGTCAAGCAGTGCTTGGACTTATTTGATAATATTTGATGATTTGGAGCTTATGGAGAAAGAGTAGTATTACTATTTTTGAATGCAGACCTTTTTCCCAATGTGGAGATTTGTTAAAGTAGTGGGCCAAAGCCCACATTATTTCTTTTTGTTCCCACATCAGTTGTTGGCATGAAGCAGCCGACATACCTCTAGTTTTATATAGTGTTTTGGCTATTTATTTTGTTGCACCATTGAGATGTACCAAATTAGATAAACTCTTATTTGCCTTAGATAATTTGGCTATTGTCTTTAGGCTTAGCTTCAGAAGAGTTGTATCTTTTGTATTTCTCTACTGTAGTAATATTTTCTCTTTCGCTCGTAGACTAGTCGGCACATTGCCGGAAACCATTTAAATTTGGTGTTTTGTCTTTTTTTCTTCCGTTTATTATTTTGCCTTATCGTCGTTAAGGGCTATCGCTCGGTTTGTTTTTTCTATCACCATCAAGTATATCAGCATTTAAATTTTACTGAATAATTGCTACCTTCAAATGAGCATCATCCAATTTACGATAAGAGACTTATCCAGGGTACCAAGCCAACATAAATAACCAAGTACCAACAAAATATAAAATCACAACAATTGAGCAACAATGGAAATATACAATCACGTCTACTAAATACATATATAGAGTCAAACAATTGTGTAAATTACATAAAGGGACGATGACTCAAACGTTCCAACTGGACAAAAGATGAGGAGAACAACCTTTGAATCATATGAAGGAGGTGCACAGCACTTGTGAAATGAAATCTTTTGCTAACAAAGACATACAATTTGTCTGAAGTTTCAAGAAGCGGCCCCAAGAATTCTGTCCCACGCGTTCCAACCATTAGGTGGTATATAATAGAAGATAGAATCATCATCAGATACGAAGATAAGATTGAAGATCAGTGAAAGATACTGTTATGTCAAGATAAAATTGGTTTAAATATTTGTGTTTATCTTTAATTATCTTATTCAAATAAAAGGATTAGTATTATCTTATTTATTTAAATTAGGATTTCTCTACTATATAAAGGAGAAGCATTGTATCAATTTTAATTAATTCAATAAACAAACAGTTCAGTTTTTTTACGCTTCCGCATGCATTCTGATTTTCTTCATGGTATCAGAGCGAGAGGCGAGGGTTCAACAGTGGTGAACCCTCGCCCGATCCTTCTTCCACTTTCATAAAAAAATAAATGTTTTACAATTTTATATTCGTCTGAAAATTCTCATTGTCTTTCATGCATCCTTTTACACTCATACACCATCAATATCATTTCATGCCTTCATAAATCTCACCGGTAAAATTAAAACAAAAGGTCTTTCATTCCCCCATCACCGTATTGCCACCACCCTACTGTAGGATGTAATATCGTCGGATGGATCCAAGATCCACCCGATTACGCAGCGGAAAGTACAAGATCTAGATCTAGTCAACCAAAAATACATAAAATAATAGATCTAAACCTACGAGGGGGTTAGATTGCTTACCAGTTTATGGTGAATAAACTCCAAGAACAATCTTCAATCCAAGATCCAAGCTAGATGAGAAGACACAGTCTTCCGACGTGTATCTCCAAGCAACACCAGGTGGATGGTGTTTCAAGCCGCTTGACCTCCTCGATATGCTACCTTAGGAAAAACCCGAAGTTTTCCTAAAACTCGAACCCTTAGTATAATGGCCGAAATCTCTAAGCCAATATACTCCCTTATGTCGAAAATTATGTGATTTAAAAGGCTTGGGAGAACTCTCTTTATATAGGAGAGTAATCCTTGTCCTCCAAGGATTTAATAATTAAGAGATAATTATTAATTTAATCCTTAATTTAAATATAAGATAAATATAATATTTAGGATGAATAAATATATTATCCAATAATCCATGATTTATCACTTAACAAATAAATAATTAAATCATATGTTAAACAATTATCCAAGAAATCTAATTCCTTAATAATTATTTATCATTAAATTTCGCCAAAACCCTAGAAGTATAGGGCCACTCAATTTTCATCACATTGGGCCGAGTCCACGAATTTTTTTTCCATGTATTTAATTATCTAGTCCAACTAAATAATTAATCCACAAATCTATTAAACAGTCCAATCCAACTATTTAATATTAATTGAGGTGAAATGACGAGAAAACGTATATGCTATATTAGAAGCCACGTTGGGGACCATGGACCCATATTCAGTAGCTACAATAAATTAAATAATATTATTCGTCAGACCGAACAATAATATTCAATCTATTAATTCCGGGATTACACCACCATAAACCCGAAACTGAACTCTGCTGAATATAGATAACTTACACTCTAGATAGGATTTACTAGAATTTTCATAAGTCTTTTTATTTTTTTCCTTTTGGTTGGGTGATTTTGCCGGTGTGTCAAGGCCCATACTCTTCCCCTAGCACCCGATTTTTCCCACTCTGGGTTTTTCGGACTAGGGGTTTAAGGAGGCAGGGTTGCTCACTGATGACATTATTGTAGTAAGGAGGCCATGGATGGCAACACTGTAAATTTCTCTGTTTCTTCTTTACTAAAATTTACTGTTTAAAAACAAAAAAAAAATGAGTCAAAAGTGTCCACTGATATAATCATTACATACGGATAAATCTTCCATAAACTGTTCGTTACGATTCGGGATATCTCCGTAAACCCTTCTCGAAACCTCTAATCCTTATTTACCATTAACCCCTTAGTGACCAAATAGTTCATAACTAATATAATATGAACTGCGCGCATCGGTCAGTTTCTAGGATTAAGAAATAAGAGAACTGTCTGCCTACTTCCCGAGGGAAGGAATGGATTCCATATCTGTGATAGCACAGACTACTCACTCATCCTAAAATAGAGCCAACGAGAAGTGTTGGACCACATACTACGAAGTGATCCTTACTAACACATCAAACTCTACCCTAGTCTAAGCAGTCGTCTGTGATCACCTCAGGATTGAGATTAATCCATATATGATCATTTTGTGATTCGATAAGACTTCTCGATCATGGAATTATATCGAGAACTCAAATCAAATCGGTCCAGCCCTATATGATTATCATCATATATAAATGCCCCACTAGGTACCCTATTACCGACAGTCCGGATAAGACTGTCACACCTAAAGTGTTCTGGGCGCATTATTAGCAAATTAATCTTGAGACCCGTACTCAGATTAATAAACGCTACGGACTAAGTTAATTTTAAGTACATCTCACTAACTCAATCCTCTTGTGTATAGCCATACACTGAGTTATGTGATTACATAAACGAGGTACTTAGGGTTTTCAGTAGTGTCTTAATTATAAGCATACATGCATAAAATAAGATGAATTATTAATTCTGTCATAAAAACAATTAGATAATTGTCTTTCGGGCACTACACCTAACAATCTCCCACTTGCACGAAAGTCAAGTGGATTAATTGTTTTAGAGCACACCCTTTATATATATATCTACAACATTCTCCCACTTGCTCAAAACAAGTGAGACATATCCCCAAGATTCATACCCTTCAAGCGCATCTTAGTAATTTATCCTTCCAAGCACGACCGGAGTGTACCGCCGTAGGGTAGGTCAGTGACCCGGCGCGTACTTAGAATCCGAATACCATGTGACTTGGTACACTGATCAGGTAGGTTGGCAGCTTGAGTCAATCTTTGGGATCGAAACGTCGCCTTTCCATCTAATCCGGTGGTACGATTTCAATATGCTTATGACCTCTAGTGATTGCAAAATCCTTATGAGCTATCTCTCCAATGTATTCACAATGAAGTGGCTTACTGGATAATACTTTATCACATGAGTAAACACTGAGACCGAGATCGATTTAACGATCATCCTCAATCCGACCTAAAGCCAGAATCAGTGTTATCACTTATATTCTAGTTTGCACCTGAATATACTAGCACATTATTCCTCATTCTCCCGAAGAGACTTGAGGATTCACTAAACATCCCATTTAGTATTCATCCACAGGTTTAGACAAGCATTCCTGAGAGGTAGGGTAGACTACATCGTTGAATGTTGCATTCCTTTATGCAAGAATATCTTAACCAGGTGAATGGATGGGATTGCCAATGATCGATTCTCAAGAATTTGAGCGAATCAAATCCTTAAGAATGAATCCCGATGGCATGTCAGACTCTGACTTCAGAGACCCATGTTGTTTCCAACTGTTTCAGTGTTACCATTCACAAACACTAATCTACATACTACTTTACTAATATTGATGCCCAGTCTACGATAGACTTATCAACATTTTGGTCAAGTCCACATATTAAAATATATGACTTTGAAATGACCTAGAGGTTTGCTTTAATCCCCAAAGGATATAAGCTATGGCAGGCATCCTGCCAAAGGTTCTTTTTGAATAAATTAAGATACCGTTAGTCTCGCAAAAAGGTCTTAGGGAATCACCCTATTTTCTGCTTTGTAACGAATCTGTCATTTGTTCTTTGCTAAAACCCTTCTGTTCTGAATGAGTTCAGATTCTGTTGTTTGGTAAGGAAGACTTAGGGAATAACCCTATTTCCCGCTTTCTGACGAAATCAAGCAAGACTGAGTGGTAAGAGAGATCACGGTCTGGTTAACTCTCTACCTTTTAAGGAATCACCCCTAAATTACTCAGCTCTGCGTTGAAAGTTAAACTTTCCTATTCATTCGACTCTTCTCCGTGTAGTTCCAATTACTCCCACTGGGCTTGAGATACTCAGGTGGTTCTACAAGAGTTTCAACAGAATTGGAGTATCAAACTCCATTCACAGGGTTATGGCTTTTTAAACCAACCTCTATGATCAGGATCCTATATAGCCCACGAAGGACTATAGGTCATCAAGCTACCCTATAGACCGTAAGGTCCTGCAATGGGTAATGGACAAACCATACTCCCACTGCGTTCGGGGTGGATTGATATACTGATCTAAATTTAGTAGTTTTTATTAGTGTTATCACCAACTGCCGGTGTTGGATGTGGACTGAACAAATCAACTAGTAACATCTCGAGTACAAATACTTCAAGATCCAAAGCTGTGATTTATAGACTCTATCAAACCGAGTTTGACAGTATAACCGTCATTCTCTGATTTTACGAGTTTTATAATCAACCTTTACTCAATGCATTAAGATATTTCACGTTCTGAACGTGTACGCAAAATTTCCAGTCCTACCTTCAAGCACTAAATGCTAAATGTCTATATTTACGGAAGTGGGGTGAACCGAATTCACTCCTTATCCACAAATGCGTAGGAATCTTTTAGGTAGACTTCTCTGTTTTTCATTACAACATAAACCATTATTTTGCAACCAATATCTTAAATGAGTTTAGCAGCGTATCGTAGCACATCAATAACTATATAAGGCAAATTTATGGTGTATCCCTTAGTGAAAACATTTCACTGGGAGGCAGGCCGAGCATCAGTTCCAAAGACTATGCAATAACCTATTTCTGAGTATGGAATACTCTATCTCTGGTGAAATCAGAGATTTCCTCCAAATATTTTGGATAAACTTACCGGAGTCTCGAATAGTTGTCAGACAAGATGTCACTACTTCAAAAGACTCCCACTAGCTTGTATCTTTCATAAGACCCCGAAGGTCGTTATGAACAAGCTATGCGACTTCTTTAAAACTATTACCCTTTCCCGATTGAAAGGAAACTTAGTCATTGTTCCTTTGAGGCAGTGTTCTGTTGACTGGGAGACAGGAATCACCTAAGCCAGTCTTCAGATCTTGTCTTTATGGAACATACACTAATTAATAGAATAGAAAGAAGCGTTTATCTAAATACGGAAACCATTTGCGTTTATATTGTTTGAGATGTGTTACATATACCTATTCAGTATTTCTTAGTGGTTCTGACTTTATCAAACAAAAGTCCGAGTCTTGGATTTGTGCTATGAATGTTATATTCATCGTCAATAAGAGAAACAAATTATCCTATTGAAAATGAATATGTTCGTTCCAACGAATCCGAAAACAGAAAATAAATTTTCTGTGATACTCAAGAATTGAATACGAGATTCATTTCCTTATATCACTCCCACTAGTCTATCGGAAATAACTGCCCGTTGTCTATTTTATGTATCGTTTAATGCAAAGCTACCTAGTTCTTCCAAAGAACTTTATCTTTCGAGAAAATTGCTAAGGATGCATTGGTCAGTGATCCGAAATCACTTTCCTTATCCTCTAATTCACAATTTATTAATTTTCCGGTTTAACCTTAAAACTACTTAGTTTAGATGACTAACACGTATAAACATTCTTTCCCATTCTCGACTTTCCTTAGATGGAAACAGTCTTGAACTAGCAGTTCGTTTGAGTAGAAACTACTCTTGAACAGTGGGATGTTCAGTGTTACTTGCTTGGACTATCGATTTTTCTAATCATCAAATCATAAGACCAAAGCTCCCACTAGTTTATCGGTTCCAAATACCGTCTAACTAGTGACACTTTGTATTTATGATTTTTCAAAGATTAGAACATCACCTAGAACTAAGCTCCCACTAGTTTATCAATTCCAAATATTGTCTTACTAGCAATGCTGTGTTCATGATGTTTCTAAGATTATAAATCTCCAGAACTAAGCTCTCACAAGTTTATCAGTTCCAAATACTGTCTAACTAGTAACGCTTTATTCTTGTTTTTCCAATGAATGGAAAAACTCTTGTGCAGTCTACTACACATTTCTAATGATTCAGAAAAAAACAATCATGAGACTAAGGCTCCCACTAGTTCATCGGTTCCAAATACCGTCTAACCAGCAAACGCCTTATGTATGACTTTCCAATTTTTCAATTAGAAATTTTTGCCGTGTAAATACACCTTTTAAAATTCACTAAATGAATTTATCTGATAGTCCTATATCATCTTTTGTAAACTAAGTATGGTCGTCTCTCGTTCAACACGAGTGACATCCGTGACATATCTATATTATGTCAATTAAGTTTTTAAAGGCTCAAGGGAAAAATCTCTTCCGAAAAAATTATTTGCATTCTTTTGATAATTACAACGTACTTGTTACTTCCACATTTTTTTAATGAAGTCCTATTACTAACAGTTTAGTAGCCTAGAGATTAAAGTTGTAAAATAAGCATGACAGAAAGTTAAATTCAAAAAATTAATTTTCACTACTAGATTTTTATTTTAGGAATAATAAACTTGTTAAAAGTCTATCCTACAATTCCAAGGATTTAATCTCACACCTCAGTGCCGCCGTAGGGTAGGTCAAAGAGGTGCCGATCAAATTGAGACACTCTCTCTCAATGATTAAGCTTCGAGAATCAAACATCTCACGGGAATCAGACATCCCGGACCTTAATCCTTGATTACCTTCCTTTTTCTAGCCTAGATATTTCGAAAATATCCATAAAGAGTGCGACCTACTATATTAGATCTCAAAGTACGCCCCGAGTATGCCGCCGTAGGGTCGGTCAGTGACTCAACGAGTACCCAAAATCCTATCCTTTCGGAGACCAAGCCTTGAATTTTGATAGGGGTGAACACCATCCGTAGGGGGCCGAAATCAAAGCGGCTCGAGGCTTCACCCTTCTCTCACGTGCTTGCATCTATAGTAGAGGCCGTGGGGTTGGCTGTCGCCTTCCCCGCTCCCAGTCAATAATTTGAAAAAGTGGTGGGTTTACTAATTACGGTTTCGGTCTTGACAATAAGAAACAATAAATCAAAGTACTCCGAACAGGGTCGGTTAAGTAGGCAATCCTACGCCGTCTTATTCGTTGGAATATATGTGACTGTCGGTCAGATCCGGCAAGAGAAGCCCCGTTTAGCCCGAAGGCTTATCGGATATGCTAAGTCTTGTCGAAACCCCGTGCAAACGTCACACGTGGAGGGGAGTCAATCGAGCCGTAGCTCTTGAACTCGCACAACCATGGTTAGACCATTTCCGAACCCATGTACTAAGATTTTCCGATTTCTGTGTTGTCAACCAAAGCGTAATCTCGTTTCTGTTTAAGGTAGGTTCACCGAAAACTCAACGATTTATCTAAGTGGGATTCACCGAGAATCCATCACTAAAATCGTAACGATTGACAAAACCCGGTTCCTCGGTTTTAATAATTAGTTACTTAATTAATTAACTACCACATATTAATTAAAAAAGCTTTTTAACTAATTATACGAGTTATACATGCCTAATTTATTCGAAATAAACTAGCTGCATGTATGCATTGGAGTGGAATCATGATATGATGCATGTCATGGCAATTTTCCGGTTATATAACATAATTTCCATCATACACGAAAAAGATACGGAAAAATAAACACTGAGATGGATCGTTGGTACCCCCGTATCTAACCTATTAAAAATCAAACAAACCCTAACTAGGGTTTACTATTATCTAATCTGCAGCTGCCGCGTTTTATCGACGATCGGACATCCAAACGAACTTTGATCGTCACGAACTTTATGGACCAGTTCTTCACTCCTCCTACTTCAATCTGAACGGTTGGATCTTCGTTTCAACCGTCCAATCTCTTCCAGAAATTCGACGAATCGACAGCTGGGGCTGCAGTGCTTTTCGACACAGCAACAACTTTATTGCAACGATTGGACATCGAGATGGACACCGATCGACGCGAAATTTTGAGAGCCTGTTCTTCTACTTTTATTCTTCATTCTGACAGGAGGGATTGTCGTTTCAACGGTTCAATCTCCGGGTATAAATAAAAAACCGAACAGCAACAAAACAGATCTACTTCTAGGAAACTAAAATTACAAAATTTCCTATACTCATATAAACGAATTTATATGAGTTTACAATAGATCTAACGAGTAAACAATACCAACCCCAATCCATCTCTTCAACCAAGACATTCACAAGCATCATCATCAAATTTTTCGAATCAATAAAAAATTAAAACGAAAGCAAGCAATCTACACATGCTATTTCCACTCCTAGATCTAAAATTCACATACTTTGATTGATAGATCAAAGGCTCTGCTACCACTTGTAGGATGTAATATCGTCGGATGGATCCAAGATCCACCCGATTACGCAGCGGAAAGTACAAGATCTAGATCTAGTTAACCAAAATACATAAAATAATAGTTCTAAACCTACGAGGGGGTTAGATTGCTTACCGGTTTATGGTGAATAAACTCCAAGAACAATCTTCAATCCAAGATCCAAGCTAGATGAGAAGCCACAGTCTTCCGACGTGTATCTCCAAGCAACACCAGGTGGATGATGTTTCAAGCCGCTTGACCTCCTCGATATGCTACCTTAGGAAAAACCCGAAGTTTTCCTAAACTCGAACCCTTAGTATAATGGCCGAAATCTCTAAGCCAATATACTCCCTTATGTCGAAAATTATGTGATTTAAAAGGCTTGGGAGAACTCTCTTTATATAGGAGAGTGATCCTTGTTCTCTAAGGATTTAATAATTAAGAGATTATTATTAATTTAATCCTTAATTTAAATATAAGATAATCCCAAACAAATTAGGATAAATAAATATATTATCCAATATTCCATGAATTATCACTTAACAAATAAATAATTAAATCATATGTTAAACAATTATCCAAGAAAACTAATTCCTTAATAATTATTTATCATTAAATTTCGGCCAAAACCCTAGAAGTATAGGGCCACTCAAATTTTCATCACATTGGGCCGAGTCCACGAAAAAAAAATTCCATGTATTTAATTATCTAGTCCAACTAAACAATTAATCCACATATCTATTAAACAGTCCAATCCAACTATTTAATATTAATTGAGTTGAAACGACGAGAAAACGTATATGCTATATTAGGAGCCACGTTGGGGACCATGGACGCATATTCAGTAGCTACAATAAATTAAATAATATTATTCGTCAGATCGAACAATAATATTCAATCTATTAATTCCGGGATTACACCACCATAAACCCAAAACTGAACTATGCCGAATATAGATAACTTACACTCAACTATGAGTCAAAAGTGTCCACTGATAATTATTACATACGGATAAATCCTCCATAGACTGTTCGTTACGATTCGGGATATCTCCGTAAACCCTTCTCGAAACCTCTAATCCTTATTTACCAATAACCCCCTAGTGACCAAATAGTTCATAACTAATATAATATGAACTGCGCGCATCGGTCAGTTTCTAGGATTAACAAACAAGGGAACTGTCTGTCTACTTCCCGAGGGAAGGAATGGATTCCATATCTGTGATAGCACAGACTACTCACTCATCCTAAAATAGAGCCAACGAGAAGTGTTGGACCACATACTATGAAGTGATCCTTACTAACACATCAAACTCAACCCTAGTCTAAGCAGTCGTCTGTGATCACCTCAGGATTGAGATTAATCCATATATGATCATCTTGTGATTCGATAAGACTTCTCGATCACGGAATTATATCGAGAACTCAAATCAAATCGGTCCAGCCCTATATGATTATCATCATATATAAATGCCCCACTAGGTACCCTATTACCGACAGTCCGGATAAGACTGTCACACCTAAAATGTTCTGGGTGCATTATTAGCAAATTAATCTTGAGACCCGTACTCAGATTAATAAACGCTACGGACTAAGTTAATTTTAAGTACATCTCACTAACTCAATCCTCTTGTGTATAGCCATACACTGAGTTATGTGATTATATAAACGAGGTACTTAGGGTTTTCAGCAGTGTCTTAATTATAAGAATACATGCATATAATAAGATAAATTATTAATTCTGTCATAAAAACAATTAGATAATTGTCTTTCGGGCACTACACCTAACACCTACATCAAGTTTTTTTTTTTTTTCTTTACACCCAATTATATACACTTTGGATCCGATCCTTCATGAATTTTTTGATCCAATAAATTATTCCTTCAAAAAAAAAAAAAAAAACAAATACCATACTTTGAATCCATTTTCTGCCCAAGTCTTACACCCAAAAAAAAATCCGGGTTTTTTTTTTCTTTATGCCATGCACGTACTTTCATTCCATTTATTTTTTATTTTTTATTTTTTATTTTTTTTTATTTATTTATTTATTTTTTTTTTGGTCATAGTTTGATATTATAATAAAATTATCTTGAATACAATATCTACGATTTTCTTTAGGCATTAATTTTATCGGGTTATTTAAATTCAACAATGAAGACATGTCCCTCCTCGGACGTTGCAAAAGGTAAATCAATGTTGCAGTCATCAGAGAAAATTGAAAGATTTTTCGATGAAAAAAGAAAGAGCCACGGATAAAGCCAAGAGCCAGGAGCCAAAAGAGCCAAGAGCCAGAAGCTAAAAACCGTGGGTGTCAAAAAGTTGTATCATCTTCTTCGTTGACAGGTAAACGTTGCCTCCAACCCCGGCAATGTTTGCGGGAGGGTAATAGAAGATAAAATCATCATCAGATACGAAGATAAGATTGAAGATCAGTGAAAGATAATACTGCTATGTCCAAGTAAAATTGGTTTAAATATTTGTGTTTATCTTTAATTATCTTATTCAAATAAAAGGATTAGTATTATCTTATTCATTTAAATTAGGATTTATCTACTATATAAAGGAGAAGCATTGTATCAATTTTAATTAATTCAATAAATAAACAGTTCAATTTTTTTACGCTTTCGCATGCATTCTGATTTTCTATAATGTTACCTAAAAGAATCAAAATTAATAACGGTGGAAACATCAAGCAAAGCATAGGGCCTATCATCATGCAACTATAACGCAAATCTAAGTTAAATCATTGGGCCAAGTAGAGAATTTTTGTCACCAAAAATGTTATCAAATGATCGATCATGTAAATCGACCTGTATAACTTGTACGATTGTCATCTCCGTCTCCTTCCATCGCAATGTCACTAATCCGGATGCATAATAATATCAACAACACAATAATAACAAAAGGTCATTGTAATGGATACAAAAGATCTTGTGCAAGGAGAGGATGCATATGATGTTGCAAGATGGGGCACAATCTGATTACATTGACTAGAATACAATTACAGTTAAAACGAAACACAACTGAATCGAATTACAATTGCAAAATGAAAATGAATTAACAAGATGAACTGAACCGAGCCCTGTGTTGAACACAGTTTCCTTAAGACTAATTCGTCCCCTCACCATCGAGTGCTTGGAGTTTCAATGGAACGTTAGTCTCCCAGGATAGAACGGTTAGCAGCGACAAGATGCACCACGCTTTCAGCTGCTTAAGAACTTTGTTGCTTGAACTCTCCAGTTTCATAAGAAAGGGTAGAAGAAACAGATTTTCAGGTTATTTTGATGAAGAAAAGCTGTAGAATATATAGGCTCTAGTAGAGGAGAGTGGCAAAACTGATGGAAGAAGGAATGGAACAGTCTCATCATCTGTATTGAATGTCATAAGTGTATCAGAAAAGGAACAGTCTCAGCATTCACGTTGGAACTGGAAAGTCTCACCTTAAACACGCCTCAGTTGGATTTGGAACAGTCTCACAGCAGCATTCCAGAGCATTCAGTATTGGAAAAATAAAATAAAGATTTTATTTGCAAAACCGAGCCTTAGTGTGAGCCCTTCGAATCGAGCTGCATTCGTGTACGCAGGACACGCGGGCATGCACAAGCCTAAGGGTAAACCAAGGTGAACTCCGGATTGGATTTGCACCCCCCACCTGCGCGCGTGAGATCATGTATAATGTTGGTTTCTTATTCCAACTACATTAAAACAACATCATATAAATATTGACTCTTTTCCCTTCTTCCAACCAATGTGGGAGAAATAGCTTCTTCCCATTTTTCCTTTCCATAACACTTTCCATTCACACACTGAAGCCTAATAGGCCCAATATGACATATCATTTAAAATATTCCATTTTAACCATCAATTTTCCAACAATCCCCCACATGAATGGAAATTGTGTAAAAACCCTAGCAAAGGCTCTGAGAATGACATAGAGAGTTCAGCGGTAGATGAATGCATAGGATAGGTAGGTGTGACCCTTTGAACCTTCCCTTGATAAGATATGTTTACTTTACTAGCTGATTAGTAGACGCGATGTCCTTGAACTATTCTGCTGTTGATGTAAACGATGACATGTTTACCACAATGCATCTACCTAGCAATATTTAGTTCTTGCGGTTATGTCCATTTTGGCCGTGGACATCTGCCTGGTTCTGCAAGAGTTTCTAAGAATTGCGCCCTATACAATTCCCTTTGAAGCAGCCCCTCTTCTCTCTCACATAGGTGATTCTGTAATTGAGAATTTCTCGAATTATTCTTTTTACACAAATCATTAAAAGCTTTACTGGTAAGCTTATCCTCGTTCTCACTGTTTTTCATCTTAGGAATGAGATGGAGGGTAACCCCCACAGTGATCTCTACTTTTGCAGTTAGGTTGTCCCTTTGAACCAAGATCTTGGGATCTCCAATCTACAAGGTAGGGTTTTCCTTCACATAAGTTTATTCCATGGGCTTTAGTCCCATTCCTCTTGATGACTTTGCAACTACTTCTCTATTTAACCCTTTGGTTAGCGGATCCGCAAGATTATCCTCTGACTTAACATAGTCTAAGGTAATCGTACCAGTAGAAAGTAGTTGTCTAATGGAGTTATGTCTTCGGCGTATATGCCTTGACTTACCATTATACATTTTGTTCTGTGCTCGTCCAATCACAGATTGACTGTCACAGTGAATACATATTCCTGGCACAGGTTTGGCCATTGAGGAACATCCTCTAGGAATTGATGCAACCATTCTGCCTCTTCTCCACATTTATCTAAAGCTACAAACTCAGATTCCATTGTGGATTTGGTTATCACAGTTTGTTTAGAAGATTTCCAAGACACAGCTCCACCTCCTAATGTGAATACAAAACCACTTGTAGATTTTGAATCCTTTGAATCTGATATCCAATTTGCATCAGTATATCCTTCTATAACAGTAGGTTCTCTTGTATAGTGAAGGCCATACTTACGAGTATATCTTAAATATCTCAGTAACCTCACTATAGCTTTCCAATGATCATTACTCGGATTACTAGTATATATGCTTAGCTTGCCAACAGCATAAGCAATATCCGGTCTAGTACAACTCATTAAGTACATTAGACTTCCAATAATCCTTGCGTACTCTAATTGAGACACACTTTCACCTTTATTCTTTAACAAAGGCTGACTCTGATCTATCAGAGTTATGGCTTCATTTGAATCATCTTTATTGAATTTTTTCAGGATTTTATCAATATAATTAGATTGACTCAAAATGAGACCATTAGAATTTCTTGTAATTCTAATTCCCAGTATCATCTCTGCTAAACCCATATCTTTCATTTCAAATCTGGCGTTTAACATATCTTTGGTAGATTTGATCATCTTATCATTGCTTCCAATAATAAGCATGTCATCAACGTAAAGACACAAAATGACATAGCCATCTTTAGTTTCTTTCATGTAAATGCATTTATCACATTCATTGGTTTTGAAACCCTTTTCAAGCATAACATGATCAAATTTCTCATGCCATTGTTTTGATGCTTGTTTTAAGCCATACAAAGACTTAACTAATTTACACACTTTCTTATCTTGTCCTGGGCTAGAAAAACCCTCAGGTTATTCCATGTAGATTTCTTCATCTAAATCTCCATTTAAGAAAGTTGTTTTTACATCCATCTGGTGTACTTGTAAATTATGCAAAGAGGCTATAGCAAGTACCATCCTAATGGATGTTATTCTCGTTACTGGAAAATATGTATCAAAATAGTCAAGACCTTCTTTTTGACTATAACCTTTTATTACCAGTCTGGCCTTATATTTATCTTTTCGACTATAACCTTTGATCCATCTGGTTTCATTTTCCTTTTAAATATCCATTTTGATCCTAGTGGTTTACATCCTGGAGGTAGATCAACTAACTCCCATGTATGATTTTGCAATATAGAATTTATTTCACTATTTATTGCTTCTTTCCACATTGGACCTTCAGAAGAAGTTGTCGCCTCCTTGAAATTTTGAGGATCTGTCTCTATCATATATGTGATAAAATCTTTACCAAAAGATTTTGCAGTCCTCGACCTTTTACTTCTTCTTGGCTCAACCTCAGTTGGCTCATCCTCATTCACTTGTTCAGAAGGGTGATCCTGAACATGAACAGGCTTTAATGAACTAGGTTCATTTGTTTTAGCCGGGAATACATTCTCAAAGAATGATGCATTTCTTGATTCCATTATCGTATTTTTGTGTATTTCAGGATTATCTGATTTATACACAAGAAACCGATAAGCACTACTAGTGTGTGCATATCCAATGAATATACAATCAACAGTTTTTGATCCTATCTTTACTACTTTGGGTGTAGGTACGAGCACTTTTGCAAGGCACCCCCACACTCGCAAATATTTGTAGGATGGAGGTTTATACCCTTCCATAGTGCATAAGGAGTTTTCTCTTGTTTCTTTCGGGGTATCTTATTCAAAAGACAATTGCTAGATAGGATAGCTTCCCCCCACAAGTTTTGTGACACTCCTGAACTTAACAACATTGAATTCATCATTTCTTTCAATGTTCGATTTTTCCTCTCAGCCACTCCGTTTGACTGTGGAGACCAAGGTGCAGTTATTTCATGTATAATCCCATGTTCAGCACAAAAGTCACTGAGTGGTGCCAAGTATTCACCACCTCTATCACTTTGGAGTGTTTTGATCTTTTTCCCATGTTGATTTTCAACTTCTTTTGTGAATATAATAATGGGCAAAAGACCCAAAAGTACACAAAACGGACTTATTGGACTTATAAGGACAAAAAGGAATCTGTTGGACTTATAAGGAAACACTTTTTCCTTATTCCCCATTCTACCCTTAATTAATACTAATTAAATCACCAGCCGTCTTCAAACACACAAAGATTCACGCTTGCTGGTTTCAAAAAAAGACATTAATGCTTTCCGAAATAGAAGATCTTGGATCTTTGCATTTAATAGCTATGAATATTAAGATATTTTGCTGAAATTTTTCTGGTAACTGCATCGCGAAATTGTGTGCGTCATCATAGAGTTTCATTGTTGAAATTTTCGTTGATGAATCCGGCCTGAATTCAATCGCAATTGGTTTAGTTTGAAGACGAATCTGTGGATTGAACCTGCATTAACTAAATCGAAGTCATTTCTGTCATTGCTGAATTTTCAATTGTTGAATCCGCCATTAATGAATCCTTCATTTCTATTACCAGGTTTCATTTATACTTCAGTTTTTTTCAGTGTTTTTATTGTTGCATCTTTCTCTGGATAAAGCATCTTTCTCTGCATATTTGCAGTGTTTCTGTTGATTTCTGAATGTTGTTGGTTTATGGATCTGATTTTGACTAATTCCTACGGTTGATTGATGATTTAGATGAAAGGTGTATACAGTGACATCGTTCATTGATGCAGTGACATGGTTTAATGCTCTGGATTTTGTATCTTCGTTTTTTATAATTTCTTCATTTTTAGAACTATATTTGCTTGTGCTATTGATTTTCATATTGTTATTGGTAGTAAGAGAACATATTTGTAGTGTATGCTTTTCTAATGCTGGTTTATACATCTGATTTTCAATAATTTATGTAGTGAACAAACTATTTTATGTGCTTGATTGATGATTTACCTGAAAGGTTTATGCAGTCACATAGTCCAGGGATGCAGTGACATGGTTTAATGCTGTACTGATATGTCTTCTTTCTCCCACATGTATTTAGTCATGAGTGTGTTGCTGCTTATGTGTGGGTATAAAGAGGAAACATGCGTTGTTTCCGTTACACGTGATACTACTATCAAGTTTATTCATGATAAACTTTCACAGCGGTGGTCTGATTTGAAGGATGGGTGCATCAGTTTGTACTACTTGTTGCCTGATAACCCTAAGTGGTTAATATGCTCTGATCATGATGTTAAGGCAATGATTTCAGTTGCTGAATCATACAATAGTAGTCGTGTGAATATGGAAGTTGTTGGGAGTGTTGTTGTTGGTTCTTCATCTTCGTATAATGGTGGTAGTGTTCTTGCACTTGAGGATAATGTGGAGTCTGAAGTTTCTATGTATTCATCTTCGGTATCTATGACTGAAATTAGTCGTTTGACTGCCGGTTGGGATAAAATACTTGTGAAGGAGGGTCAGCGGTTCAAGGGTGGTGTAATTGCTTTTAGGGAGGTGTTGCAAAAACTGACTGTCGAAACTGGTTTTAAATATGTTTATACCAAGAATTCCAATGATAGGATTAATGTTGTTTGTGCTTTGAAGGATTCATCGAAATGTGGATGGAAACAGGACATTTTGTTGTAAAACAGCTCTGCAATGTTCATACTTGTGGTACATCTTCAAGAGATTTTGGCAGGGGTTGTCGTATGACTTCTGATCTTATTGGCATGCAAGTCCTTAAGAAGGTCCGTGATTATCCTAGTTATTCTGCAACAGATTTACGACGTTCATCAGTTACTGATTATGGTCGTCTAATGAATTATAAGCTTGCCTGGCATGCGGTTAAAAAGGCTCGGGATTCGTTATACGGTGATGTTAAATAGTCTTTCAACAGTTTACCAGTTTATGTTCGTATCTTGTGTGAGACAAACCCTGAATCTGTTGTCCATTTAGAGATTCATCCTGTTACACGCCATTTCCAACGTCTGTTTATTGCATTTGATGCTTGTGTTCGGGGCTTTGCACATTGTCGACCGTTGTTATTCCTTGATGGGGCTCATTTGAAGTTTGATCAACATGGTCATCTGTTAGCTGCTACTGGAAAGGATGGTGATAATGGTATGTATCTTGATTATGTGCAATTATATGTCGATTTTATGCAGTGACATCCAATGTTCAGTGCAGTGACATGCAATGTTCAGTGCAGTGACATTGAACATTATGCAGTGACATTGTATTTTCAGTGCATTGAGTTTATATTAAATGTATATAACTTTGATTTTATATATATTTGGACTTGCTTTTAGTCACCGGTATATTTTAGTGTATTCATTGTGCTTTTTCGTAGGAATATATCCTTTATGTATTGGTGTTGTAACTTCTGAGGATACTACCAATTGGACATGGTTCTTGTCACACTTGAGGAATTTACGTATCCTTGTTCGTAGAATGACGTTTATTACAGATAGAAATCCTGGGGTAATTGAAGCTATAAAGGAGGTGTTTCCGATGCATTTCATTCCTACTGTATATACCATTTGCAAATGAATTTGAAGAATCATTTTAGTGGTAAATTTGGCAATAAGGCTTTGCGTGATAGATTGGTTCATTTGCTTTATGAATGTGCTTATGCTTCAACTGTTGAAGAGTACCGGAAGCATATGGAAATGTTTTTACTTGAAGGTGGAAAACGTGCACCGAAATTCTTTGAAAATTTACGTCCGGAGAATTGGGCTAACGCTTATTTTGAAGGTTGTCGATATGGTCATGTCGCTTCCACTTTAGCAGAGTCGTTCAATTCATGGATCTGTCGGGAGAGGCACCTACCTGTCTTAAATATGGTTGATTGCATCCGTATTAAGCTAATGGAAAGATTTTCAGAAAGGCGTGCTCTTGCTCCAACTTTCAATTCGTCAATCTGTCCTGCTATTTTGTATAAGTTGATGGATGTAGGGAGGGCTTTTCGTGTTTCTACTTCTAGTTATTATAAATATGAAGTTTTTTCAAATCCTTCTGCAAGTGTTGATCTGAATCTTCACAGATGTTCTTGTAATGACTGGCAACGGAATGGCTATCCTTGTGCTCATGTTTTGGCTGTGATTAGGAGTGCGGAGTTTCCATTGGCTGATTATGTTGATCCATGTTTTTTGTCACAGTCATTTGCTGCTTCTTATAAGTTTAGTATAAATCCGATCCCTGGTCCTTTCTTGAATAACAATCCTGAAAATCTTGTGCTACCTCCTGTTCCACAGAAAAGGCCTGGTAGGCCAAAGATCAAGCGTATTCGATCTCGTGGTGAGTCGTCATCAAAGCGTGCTATCAAATGTGGCGGTTGTGGACAGTTTGGAAACCATAATAAGAAGACATGTTCTAGTTCAAAGTCTGTTTGAGTACCTGTGATAGGTTTTTTTTGGATTTGTTCAGTATTCTGTTGCAGTGACATATGTGTCACTGCATTTCTGTTTATGTTTTTTTTTTCTTTTTCTTGGTTGTAATGGAATATTATTGATTTGAATAAGATTTGATGTATTGAAAAATATTTCTTTCCAATATTTTGCTGTTATTATTGATTATAATTCTATGTTTGTGCTATAGAATTCCTGATAATACATGTTTCACTGCAGTGACACTCATGTCACTGCATCTGGTTTCAGTACAATTAGCCCTTTCTTTTTTGTTTGTTTGTAAGGAAATGATTAATTATCCATTTCAATATGATTTGATATGTTCCAATGCATTTATTTCCAATTTAATAACTATTGTTAGGTTGAAAACAGAATGTAATTTCTGTTTATGTTTTTTTTCTTCTTTTTCTTGGTTGTAATGGAATATTATTGATTTGAATAAGATTTGATGTATTGAAAAATATTTCTTTCCAATATTTTGCTGTTCTTATTGATTATAATTCTATGTTTGTGCTATAGAATTCCTGATAATACATGTGTCACTGCAGTGACACTCATGTCACTGCATCTGATTTCAGAACAATTAGCCCTTTCTTTTTTGTTTGTTTGTAAGGAAATGATTAATTATCCATTTCAATATGATTTGATATGTTCCAATGCATTTATTTCCAATTTAAGAACTATTGTTAGGTTGAAAACAGAATATAGAAAAAAAATGCAAATTTCAGTCATTAAATAAAGCAAAATAATCAATAAGTGATCATTGATGATATGTATCATACATATAAACCATTGAACTATTAAAACAGTCACTGTATGATAAAAAAAGATATATTCAAGATAATAACAACACATTCATTGTCTCATAACAGACTCTTAGGCCAAACAACTAGAGTCTACCAAAATAACCATTCCATGCAAAAGTCAAATTACACTATCTTTCATATTGCCATTTGTGTAACTTGTTAAGCACTAATGAATTCACAACCTTCCCTTTCCACTCCTGTACTTGTTCATCTTCTAGTACTGGTGGAATCACCCGATCTTGTGCTAGTTTGTAGATGTAATATGCTACGTACAAAGCACAGTTCCTGCATTACGTTTATAAAATGCTGTTAGTTCATACATTCTGTTTTGTTTAGTTTCTTATGTAATGAATTTAGACTTACGTTTGATTGTCTTGTAACGGAAGGTTTGCAATCTTTTCAACTTCTGCTGCTAATGTTTGCTGTTGGCTGGTTGTTGCATCTGATATTGATTCAATGCTTTTCAAGAAAATCTGCACCTGTAAGTACATGTAGAATTTTTTAGTAATATTTACTAGAACACAGAGTTAAATTAATGCATTTGTTTTCTTTGATAACTTACTGTTCTTTTGCACTCTTCGATGAATATGTCGACTTTCTTTCGTTGTACAGGTGTAGAATTATACAGTTTCCATGAATTATCTCCTAACTTGTATGTTAGGAGTACCCAGTGGTATGGTCTTGACTCTTTTCCCGAACAGCATAACGGTAGCAATACCTTCTTTCCTTTGAGGATTGTTTGTACAATGTTCGTGATTCCTTCATTTGTGAATGTTTCGCAACATACAGTCTCCCCAATAACATCCTGCAGATTCAATGTCAATTAAATTGTAAATTTAAATTTCACATATTGCAAATAAGTATATTTGTATACATTTATCTTTGTAGAGAATATGTATACATTTATCTTTGTAGAGAATATGTAGATTGAATCCTTCAATATGCTGTCTCGATTTATCAATTCAATGACTCCTTCAAGAACCTGTTTGACATTGCATTCAATGAAGTTAGTTCATGAATTCAGGCATTTTGGAACATTAAAATGTATTTTTATGCTTTTGAATAATTTTCTGATGTGCAGTGACATGATGCAGTGACATGATGCAGTGACATGGAATGACAGTAATAGTTACCACTTCGTCTACGTAGAGGTCATTCAAAATGTACATTATGGAGTCCACATTCACAAATGGATAATCACCGAGTGTCTTTTCCCAGACTAGTGCCCTGCATTTGTTAATTTGTTGTTAGTGTAGAATATATAAATAATCTAAATAATTTTGGATGATTAGTTCGGAATGCTTACTCTTTGCCTTCCTTTGCATTTAGTTCTTGAATTGCAGCGTATACTTCTGGAAGAATGTGTGGTCCACAAGCATAATAATCTTTTTCTTTGTGCACAATGAGTTTGCCTTCTTCATCACATGGATTTTCATCAGGTAAGAAATATGGTTGCTTTTTATCGACTTCTGAATTCTCTTCTTCTTCTGTGCTGAGTAGTGAAAGCCGTCGTCTCTGTGCATTTGCCTCTTTCTTGGTTCATGCTTCACCCTCTTTTCGATTGAGAACACATTGGTTGCTTGATCTGTACCTTCCTTTTTCTGTTCACCTGCATGAGTGGCAGGGCTGGATACACGAGTACTATCATCTGATTGTTTCCCTTCTTCCAGATTTTGGGACACCTTATGAGTTGCCAGAGAATCATATTCATCTTCCAATTGTTGGATTTTGCTATTGAGCTCTTGAATTTCACTTTCTTGCATTTTCATCTTTTCTATCAGCTCATTATCTCTTTGGTTCTTCTCCACAAGTTCAGCTTTCAAAGAGCCAATTGTTGTGTCTTTTTCATACACGTTATTCTCGAGTTTTTTGACTTCTTCATTTAGGGCCTCAGTTGATTTCTTGCTTTTCTCTAGCTCTTGCAATAGACCGGCAATCTTTTGCTGTTGGTCTGATTCTTTTTTGGTAGCTTCCATCAGTTCTCCAATATAAGCATTTTTCTTTCTTTCATTGTTTTGTTGCAGCTGAATGGTGGCCATGGAATTTTCAAGCTTCTTGTTCAACTCCTTAATCTCAACTGTCAGTTCTGCTTTTTCCAGAACTCTCTCCTCTAATTCATCATTGAGCTGTTTACTTTCTTCCTCTAGTTTTTCATTCTTTGTTTGCATATCAGCTGCTTTTTCCTTCAAATCTTTCAGACTGGATTCGAGGATTGCATTTTCAGCTTCTAGTTCTCCCACTCTTTTAGACATAATCTCTAAGCTAGCTTGAGAAGTTTTGCTTTCTGCCTGCAATATATTCTTGTTAATTAATGAATTTTGATAATGAAACTATCATCAGTCATCTTGTGTAATGCAGTGACTTGATGCAGTGACATCAGGGTATGTATTTGCATAAAATAATGTAGTGTGAATTGCAATATAAACAACATACATACCAGTTCTTGCTTGAGTTGTTGAATGTTTTTGTTGGCATCTTCCAATGCTTTTGATATTGTGCTGTTTTGGTCTTTCAATTTCTCCATCTCATTGTCTTCTTCCTGCATGTGTTCTAGATAATGTCAATTCAAAATTTATGTATTCCTATGTACTATGTATTTTATTGCAGTCATTTTTTGTACCTCTGCTGTTGTATGGTCAGGACCATCTGGTGATGATGGTGTCAGTAGTTTGAATGATGGAAGAGGTCCTAATTTCGGTCTGTGTTCCTTTTGATTTTGATGAGGCTGCTGTTGTCGAACCGCTTCATTTTCTGGTTCTGGTTGCACATTGCTTTCACTATCTTCCTTGCTCTCTTCAGCCCCCGCATCTTCCTCTCCAATATGTTCTTCATTGTCTTCCAATTGTCCTTCATCTTCCATGTTGTGGCATTGATCTTCCATATCCTCATTTTCAGAATATGCCTCTTCATTTTCAGACTCTGCTTCACATTCTTCTTCAGATTCTCCATCAGATCCTCTTCCAGATTCTTCTTCTTCTCCTTCAGAATGTTCTTCTGATTCTCCTACAGATTCTTCTTTTGATTTTCCTTTAGATTCTTCTTCTGATTCTCCTTCAGATTCATCTTCTTCTTCACATTCTTCACTATTTGCTGCCAGACTTCGTATCATGAGTAGCTCATTCATTGTTGGAGTCAATTCTACTGCATTGAACTGTTTGATATTGCATTGGAAAAGTTTAAAATTAGTTTAGCATTAGAGTTGCAAGCCATAGGAATGCAGTGACATGATATTGTAATGCAGTGACATAGAATTGTAATCAGTTTAGTATGAACTATCAACTACATTATGAATCTTGTTTTTATTACTTACCTCATCTTCTGCCATTTTTTGTAGCTTGCTCTTTGTTAGATTGCCTTGAAGGTCTTTCAAATTCCATTTTGTTATCCTTGGAAGTCCTCTGCTTGATATACTCTTCGTCCCCTCTTCTTTTTTTTGCTTTTTTCCTGTTTGAAAACATCTTCTATAATCTGTGTGTGCTCACAGAACCAGTACTGTAACAATATAATATAGTATTGTTAAATAGTGTACATTTTTCAATATAATTCAAGTTGCAACAATAATGAAATAGAGTTCTTACAAGGAGGAAGACAGTGCATCCATTGACGTATCTTGGATGTGACCATTGTCGATTAAGTCCATCTTGCAGTTCTTTTAATATATGAGAGGACCAATCGTATGCACGTAATCTTTTGAGCTTGTCCACAAAGTATAGATACGACCAAGCAATGTTTTGGCCTGAGGTGGCAAAGAATATCGTACCAAGTAATAGAAGGCATAGTAGCTTGACTGTGTCTTCAATTGACGTTTTGTCAGTTCCCTTCACCGTCTCTTTTATTGTTTCTTCAGAGCACTAACTTTTATTCTTCCAACATCAAAGAACAGCCTTGTTTTCAATGAAGTTTCTTCCGTTGAGTGCTTGCTCATGTCTCCTACTACTTTTTTGCCATCTTCTATGGCAAAAATTAGCTTGACATCACTTCTAGTTGGCATGTGATAATGCTTTCCAATCTTGAATGCTTGTTCTGATCTGTTGTATGTATTTATAAGCTCATCAAGTATGTCGTTCTTCTTTTTCTCCAAAATGACCTTTTCATCTTCAAATGCCTTGAATATATGTTTAAAAGGAGTTTTGTCCATCAATTCACGATGCTTTGGTTTGATATGAGCCCTTATACTTTTGAATATCTGATGCATGCTGTTTAACGTAGATCTGTACTGTTCTCTTGTACTGTGGATAAAAACAGTATGTTAGTGTAAATACATGCAGTGACATGGTGCAGTGACATGGAATTATATTTTCTACTACAGTTTCAGAGATCCTAGAAACCAAACAACACAGACATTGTACTGATATCATACTGATTACTTTAAAACAATATATCAGTTACAAAGTTACTTCAACTTCACAGACTTTATATACACAACAACACAGATATGTAATGTAATGCAGTTGAGCAGTTTAATAACATCATAACAATTATATAGTGACTTGATATTTTGTACTAATTTCATTTCAAAACTTATGTACATGAAAATGCAGTGACTACAACCTCTTTTTATATGTATGCAGATGGTTTTTAGTCATCTAGAACACCTTGTACAGTGACTTCACCAATTTCTGCAATTTTAAGTAAAAATAGTACAATTTTTGCAGTGACATTTGCTATTACCATATCAATTTCATCTAAATATTTGTTCTAGACAACATGCAGTTGCTTTATGTTCTTCAGAAATGCATTTATATGATCTGGAACACTTTTTCGAAGAAGTTTCAGTACAATTTCACTAATTTCTGAACTGCAAGTGACCTAATTTGAAATTAAACAAAATAAATTCATTTTTGCCAAAATTGCTCATTGTAATTAAGGTAAATGATTTCTTACTCGGATTTCTATGGTGCTTCTTTTGTTCTCCTACTTCGTACTTGTTTCTGCTGTTTTCTAACCACCTGGTTCTGTCTCACCATGTTCCTCGATTATCCACTGCTTTTTTCAAATTTTTTCTTCAATTGTTCTTCCTTTATGAAGAAACACAGATGTGCAGTTTGAAGCCTGATTATGAATTCCGGCTGTTAATCCTCTTAATTGCTGTTGAAGGGGACTTGAATGCGACTTTGAGCAGTTTTTTTCACTGATGGTGGGAAGTTTTTTTCAGTTTTTTGGTGCAAAAAGAACGGAAAGAACATTAATGCCGTGGGTTTACTTTATTTTATTAGATTAGGGGTATTTTGGTACATGTAGATATATTATGTCCTTATAAGTCCAACAAATTCCTTTATGTCCTTATGAGGCTAATAAGTATAAAAAACTGTACTTTTAAGTAATAAACCCTATAATAAATTTATCTATCGCTTCAGATTTCCCTTTTAACAAGTATACATAGCAATACTTAGTGCAGTCATCGATAAAGGTAATAAAATAATTATTTCCATCTCTCGATTGCACAACTTTAAGATCACACACGTCGCTATGTATCAAGTTGAGTGGTTGCGTATTTCTTTCAACATTTTGAAAAGGCGCTCTTGTTAATTTTGCTTCAACACAAGTTTCACACTTATGGTCCTTATCAATATCAAATTTGGGGATATGTTTTAGATTTATTAATCTATGCAGGGAATCGTAATTAACTTGTCCTAGTCTACCATGCCATAAGGAAGGAGACTCAACCAAGTAAGCACAACCGGAAATATTATTATTAATATTGTTTGGCTTAAAAGCTATTACATTCAACTTCACCATGCCATTACATGCATACCCCTTACCGACATACATACCACTCTTAGTCAAAGTAAACTTGTCGGACTCTAAAACAAGACGGAAGCCATTTTTATTCAATAGCACTTCAGACACCAGATTCTTACGCATATCTGGGACATATAGCACATTTTTCAGAGTCAGATGCTTGCCAGAAGTCATCTTGAGAATTACTTCACCTTTTCCAGCTATAGCAGAAGTAGCCGAGTTTCCCATGAATAAAGTCTCATTCTCTTGAGCTGGCTCGAACTTAGTAAACACATCCCTGTTGGAGCACACATGCTTTGTAGCTCCTGTGTCTACCCACCATTCTCTTGGATTTGAATCCACCATGTTCACCTCTGACACAACAGCACAAGATCAATATCTTCCATGCCTTGAATAATATCTGCTTCAGAAACCTTCTTCTTTGGCAGCTTGCAGTCAACAGATTTGTGACCAATCTTGTCACAATTAAAACATTTCCCTTGGAACTTAGGTTTTGATATGCCTCCTTTCGGTCCCAATTTAGCTTTTGGTCCCGACTTAGACCCTTTCACAAATTTGTTCTTCTTCTTCTTCGAGCTTTGGGCATGTTCCACCATATTTGCTCTTGGAAAATTATTAGAATTGTTTCCTCTTTTATCAGACTTCTTATTGTCATCTTCAATACGAAGCCTAACAACAAGATCTTCCATGCTCATCTCCTTTCGCTTATGCTTAAGGTAATTCTTGATCTTTCCAACCGTTAGGTAATTTTTCAATTACACATGCGACTTGAAAAGTCTCACTAAGCTCCATTTTTTCAGCTTGAATTTCATGAAGAATCAACTGAAATTCTTCCACCTGTTCCATGAGTGGTCTAGAATCCACCATCTTGTATTCCAAGAAGCTGCCAACTACAAATTTCTTTGTACCTGCATCTTCAGTTCTATATTTATTATCTAATGCATCCCACAATTCTTTTGCATTCTTTTTCTCACAATATACATCATACAATGAGTCAACTAAACAATTTATTATATAATGTCTACAAAGATAATCAGATTGTTTCCATTCATCAATTGCCAACATAAAATCTTGGTTTGGCTCTCCTTCAGTTGTTGGTGGATCCTCAGTCAGGAATTTAGCCAAACGCAATGTTGTGAGATAAAACATCATCTTTTGTTGCCATCTCTTAAAATTCAGCCCATTGAATTTTTCAGGCCTCTCATGCTGATTCTGAGGAGCAACAACTCAATTCGGCACATGCTGGACCAAAGCTTGAGTCTGATCATCAGCCCCTTTTTGTCCTTCACAGGTTTCCATTTCTGAAATTTAACACACAAGGATTAAATTCCTTTCAATACTGTATAGAACATTCGTGAACCGAACTATACTAATTAAAACAATCTCGAAATTGTTTCTGTTAAATTTATTTCAATAATATATAAAACGATCTCGAAATTGTTTGTATTATACAAAACAATCTCGAACTTGTTTCTATCCTGATTCTTGAACAAATCGTTTGAGAATCCTGTATGATTACTCAAAATATTCGTGAGTATCTTAGACGATCACTACACGAAAAATTCTGCTCCGTTTATAATTATGTTTTGAAACAGAAAATGAGCCTTCGATTCGTAAACAACAGTTTACTGTTTGTTTTCAATTCTGTCAATGAACCAGAATTATTTTGTCCTCGGCTCACCGATACGGAAACATGAATTAGTCTTAAGATTGTTGCAAGATGGGGCACAATCTGATTACATTGACTAGAATACAATTACAGTTAAAACGAAAACACAACTGAATCGAATTACAATTGCAAAATGAAAATGAATTAACAAGATGAACTGAACCGAGCCCTGTGTTGAACACAGTTTCCTTAAGACTAATTCGTCCCCTCACCGTCGAGTGCTTGGAGTTTCAATGGAACGTTAGTCTCCCAGGATAGAATGGTTAGCAGCGACAAGATGCACCACTCTTTCAGCTGCTTAAGAACTTTGTTGCTTGAACTCTCTAGTTTCATAAGAAAGGGTAGAAGAAACAGATTTTTCAGGTTATTTTGATGAAGAAAAGCTGTAGTATATATAGGCTCTAGTAGCGGAGAGTAGCAAAATGGATGGAAGAAGGAATGGAACAGTCTCATCATCTGTATTGAATGTCATAAGTGTATCAGAAAATGGAACAGTCTCAGCATTCACGTTGGAACTGGAAAGTCTTAGCTTAAACACGCCTCAGTTGGATTTGGAACAGTCTCACAGCAGCATTCAAGAGCATTCAGTATTGGAAAAATAAAAAATAAGGATTTTATTTGCAAAACCGAGCCTTAGTGTGAGCCCTTCGAATCGAGCTGCATTCGTGTACGCGTAGGACACGCGGGGCATGCACAAGCCCTAGTGTGAGCCCTTCGAATCGAGCTGCATTCGTGTACGCAGGACACGCGGGCATGCACAAGCCCAAGGGTAAACCAAGGTGAAATCCGGATTGGATTTGCACCCCCCCACCTCTGCGCGCGCGAGATCGTATATAATGTTGGTTTCTTATTCCAACTATACTAAAACAACATCATATAAATATTGACACTTTTCCCTTCTTCCAACCAATGTGGGAGAAATAGCTTTCTTCCCATTTTTTCCTTTCCATAACACTTTCCATTCACAAACTTAAGCCTAATAGGCCCAATATGACATATCATAAATATTCCATTTTAACCATCAATTTTCCAACATATGATTCAAAAAGTGTGAAAATACTTTCCTTTCAAAAAAGTAGTGTCAATGTGTAACACCCCGGAAAATTCAAGAAGGGTAAAAACGTAAATAAGGATTTAATTTAGTTTATTTTCCTAATTATGTTGACCTAAAAGAAAATAATTAAAAATGAATTAATTATGTAATTAAAGGATTTAATTATGGGTATAAAGGAAATAATTCCCCAAATAATTCCATAAATCAACTACGGTAAAAGTAGAGGGCGACGGCATTGACGCAAAAGAACAGGGAGAAAGGAAGAACATAATCTTCAATCGTGCGGTTACTCCGTTAGGAATTTGGGCAGACTGCAGAAGACGGATATCATCGTCTCGTTGAGACGAATGTTTCCACGCTAACAATTCGCAATTCCGCAAGTTTTCAGTTTGGCCTTATATTCAGAATCTTAATCATTTTTGAGGAAAAATCTAAGCTTAGATAGAATAGAGAGTTGTATAATCGTAGTGTGCTGTTTAATTACCGTAGGTTGATCGTAGGAGTCGTGAATTGAAAAATTCACGTGGTTTGCTTCAACTTATGCTTTGGATTTATTATCAAATTGCTAAAATGTAAGTAGGTGTTTTTAAACGGATTTTGGGTGTTCAACCGTATATGTTTATTTATTTATTATTGTTGCTCTTGTTATAGGTTTGTTTCTTTAATTTTTTTTTATTATGTTGCCGGGAAAAAAAAGTTAGAAGAGGAACTTGTAGCCATTGCCGTAGGAAGGATAAAAAGGTATATATATATATATATATATATATATATATATATATATATATATATAAAGAGGAGTACTTTTAATCCAATTACTCGTAATTTGAACCCAAACCTGTAAAATAATCCAGTCTAAAACCGCCTCTACAAAACAACAAAAAAAACCAAAAAAAAAAAGAAAAAAGAAAAGGAAACCAGCTTTAAAAACAAAAAAAAAAAAACATGCGGAAGTATCTAAAATATTTACCAAAAAAAAAAAAAAAAAATCACCTTCTTTTTTAGGGGCAAATATCATCTTTTAAACATACGGAATTGAGATACGGTTTGTTTACAAAAATATTTGTTGGTGTAAATATTAACTACAATAATTATATAGTATAGATAATAAAAAAAGAAAAAAGACCAAAAACAAAAGTGCAAAGCGCTGATACAATCACAAAACATACGATACGGAAATGGCTGGTGTAAACAAAACATACGGAATTGAGATACCGTTTGTTACAAAAATATTTGTTGATATAAATATTATCTACAATAATTATATAATAATATAATAAAAAAAGAAAAAATACCCAAAAAAAACTGCAAATGTCATCTTTTAAACCTACGGAATTGAGATACGATTTGTTTATAAAAATATATTTGTTGGTGTAAATATTTTCTAAATTATTATCTACAATAATTATATAATAATATAATAAAAAAATACCAAAAAAAAAGCGCTGATACAATCACAAAACACACAATATGGAATTTTTTGGTGTAAAACAAAACATACGGAATTAAGATACGGTTTGTTTACAAAAATATTTGTTGGTGTAAATATTATCTACAATAATTATATAATAATATAATATAAAAAAAAATACCAAACAAAAAAAAACGCAAATATCATCTTTTAAACATACGGAATTGAGATACGTTTGTTTACAAAAATATTTGTTGGTGTAAATATTATCTACAATAATTATATAATAATATAATAAAAAAACCCAAAAAACCGCAAATATCATTTTTTTTAAAATTTGGTGTAAATATTATCTACAATAATTATATAATAATATAAAAAAAACCTCAAATATCATCTTTTTTTAAATTTGGTGTAAATATTATTTACAATAATTATATAATAATGAAATAAAAAAGAAACCAATTGTACTTATCAGTGTTTTCATTTTGGATATTATCTTTAAACCTACTGAACCCACTACTTATATGGCTATATATATATTCAAATGATATTATTCATTTGCAGAATTCCAAATCAATTGCAATACAATCTACCTGTACTGTGAAAATTTTTTTACCCCGAATTTTTTTGCCCATGTTTTCTTTTCCAATTATTATTAACTATGAGTTCACATGATTGTTGTTTCACATTTTATCTTTTTCGAATTGATGTCGTCAGGCTTCGTGAGAACGGTACCATAAAAGTAGTTTTTTCACTTATCATCAGATCAAGGGTGGTGAGAAGAAGGTATTGAAGAAAAAATTACATACATATATATAATTAATATTGATTAGGACTGTAATAATGGTATTATTGTAATGTCTTTGTTGCAGACATGCTATTTACGGAGGAGAATTATTATTCACGGTAACATGCTGCATTAAAGGTAAATAATATATTGTTTAATAGACACTACTATCATTTTTTTTAAAAACCCGCATTTTTTTGTAATCGAATCTTGATAAACTATTGTTTTTTTTTTGAATAAACCGTATCTTGATTCTTTTTTTAAACCGCATCTTGATAATGCAAAAGGTAAATGATATATTGTTTAATAGACGCTACTATCACTTTTTTTCAATACAAAAAACATGCATTTTTTTGTTTGCATACATATATATATATATATATATATATATATATATATATATATATATATATATATATATATATATTGTGATTATGACTATAATAATGGTATTGTTTTTATGTCTTTATTGCAGGCACACTTCTAACTGTAACATGTGTTCTATCAATAATGCATAATACTTTTGCAAGCTGAATAATCATGTCATACAACGTAACAGTTACAAGAAAAATAGTTGTGCTCGGCATCTGGTTGGATGGGTAAGACGTTCACCGCACACGCCTACTAACACGCCCTTGATTGCAAATTCAAGGGTGATTCAAATATTTCACTTCAAATACGTGCCTAATGTAATGTCTGTTTTGTTAAATTTAGTTTATATTCATTTTTTGAATCAAATACGTGCGACACATTATATACGTGCCTAACAACTAATCATTTTTTGAATCAAATACGTGCCTAACAACATTATATTATCTTCACTATCATTTTTTGAATCAAATACGTGATTCAACACAATGATTTACCTGTCACAACACAATGTTAGTTGTGTCGATATCATTTTTTTAACTTACGATTCTTCAATTATTAATTCGGGTGGTGAATTACTTGAATGGCTCGACAAATACTCCAAGATAAAATACTTGATCTTCTTGCATTGTATTAACTTTTATATTTATTCGAACATCAATAAATTTTACATTGTTTCTTATTGATTGTAATACGACGCACTTTTTTCACGTACGTTTTATTGTGCAAACAACCAAAATGTGATATAGTTAAAATTATTTTTTTCCTCAAGAAAAATGTTTAAATTATTTTTGTTTATCTTATCATTGCTGAATGGTCGTAATATGTCACGCTTTATTTACACCTCGATTTTAATCGAAACATTGGAACTATGTACGAAAGATTTTCTAATCGAAAAAATCGGAAAATCATAAAAATAAAGCATTGCTCGTTAGACGGTATTTGGAACCGATAAACTAGTGGGAGCTTTAATGTTATGATTTGTTGTTTTTTCTGGTATATTAGAAAATCCGAGAAGTCCCGACGAGTAACACTCGAAACAGACATCCCACGGTTCAAGAGTAGTTTCTACTCAAACGAACCGCTGGTTCAAGACTGTTTCCATTCACGGAAAGTCAAGAATGGGAGAATATGTCTAAAAGTGTTAGTCATCTAAACTGAGAAAATTTTAAGGCTGAACCGAAAATTAATTAACTGAAAATCATAGGATAAGGACAGTGATTTTAGATCACCAACCTATGAATCCTTGGCGATTTTCTCGAGCTAAGTTCTTTGGAAGAACAAGGTAGCAGTGCATTTAACGATTAAATGAGTAAACAACGGGCAGTTAATTTTAGCTAGAATAGTGGGAGTGATATAAGGAAATGAATCTCGGATTCAATCCTTGGATATCGCGGAAATTTTATTTTTCTGTTTAAGATTCGTTGGAACGAATGGATTTACCTTCTATTTGTTTGTCGTATAGAAAGTGAATATACCGTTTGTAGTACGAATCCAAGACTCGGAATTTTGTTTGATAAAGTCAAAACCACTTAGAATTGCTGAAATATGTATATAAAACACATCTTAAGAACTATTAAAAGCAATTGGTTTCTATATTTAGATAAACGCTTCTTCATATTCCACAGTTAGTGCATAGTCCCTAAAAGACAAGACCTGAAGACTGGCTCAGGGTGATTCCTTTCTCCCAGTCTGGTTATATTGTCTCAAAGGTTCAATGACTTAAGTTTCCTTTCAATCGGGAAAGGATAATGGTTATAAAGAAGTAACATAGCTTGTTCATGACGACCTTCGGGGTCTGATGAAAGATACAAGCTAGAAGGAGCTTCCGAGTAGTGACTTCTTGTCTGATAACTATTCAAACACTCCGGTAAGTTTATCCAAAATATTTTGAGGGTTCTCTGTTTTCAACAGAGATAAAGTATTCTATACTCGGAATAGGCCATTCATAGTCCTCGAGACTGATGCTCAGCCTGCCTCATTGTGACATGTTCTCACTAAGTGAGAAACCGTTAAATTGCCTTATATAGTTTTAGATGTGCTACAATACACTGCTTAACTCAATAAAGGTATTGGAAGCGAAATAACGGTTTACATTGAAATGTAAGACCGAGAAGTCTACCTACAATATGCTTTGGAATTTATGGATAAGGTGTGGATTCGGTTCACCCCACTTCCATAAATATAAGCATTTAGCACACGGTGCTTGAAGGTAAGACTGGGAATTTCGCGCATACGTTCGGTCAATGACCATTCGTGATATATCTTTTAACCTATTGTGTATAAAGGTTAGATAAAGGATTCTTGAAATCGGGAAGGGACGGTTATACTGTTGCATCCTTTCTGATAGAGTCCATGAACAGCAAAACTGATGACGGTCAAATTATACCCGTAAAAGTCATCAACGTTGACCTTAAATCGAGATTAATAATATATATTTCATATTAAATCACATGTTTATATTTATTATTTAATGTTAAGTGATTATTAATATGATATTTGGTATTTATCCGTTTTTATTATTTAAAGCCGATTTATTGTGCGATAATTATTGATTTTGCAGATCACAACAAATCGAGAGGATTAATATCATTCAATCAATTATCTCAAGATAAGGAAGGAAGGAAATCGGAGCATTAAATGAGAGATTAATCGGATCAACATGCAAGCGTGCAGTGGGGAACAAGCTAGACGAAGAAAACGTGTTAAATATGCCAAGTTTAGGTTCGGTCGACCGAGCCTAGTGCTTCGGTCGACCGAGTGTCAGCTCTCGGTTGACCGAGTGTCAGCGTTGGGGCGGTTTAGGGCTTTTGTCGTGCCTATCTTCTAGAACCACCCTAAGTCGGCAAAAACCTCTATATAAGCAAGCAGCTACGAGAATTGTAATACACACCAACATATCCCTTAATCCCTTCATTCTTTCTTCAATCTTACAATTCATAATATCACTTTGATACAATGTAGAATAATTTGAAGGTTTCCAGCAATTTAAGGGCTGCAAATATGTAAGCTTTTATTTTCTGTTTCTTTTATTTGAAGTAATTAATTCCCCAATTATGATTTATCGTTTGAGTTAGTTAATTCATAGCTAGATGATGTAGATTTAGGTTATGTCGTTATGGATGTGGCGATACCTTGTCTATGAGGATCCCATAACCTACGTCATACACTTAGTATTTATTCATGAATCTACTTGATTTAATTAATGCGTGTCTATGTTAGTTTATATGAATACTGTGCGAATTACTGTTTAATCTGTTCTGTATGATGAAACACTGAGAGATATGTTCAGAGATGTAATCTGGGGACGAAATCGATTCGGGTGACCGAATAAGTTCATTCGGTCGACCGAGCCTATTCACTCGGTCGACCGAGCCCCTGTCATCTGTTAATTCTGCCACGTCTTTATGGTTAGGTTTAACCTAGTTGAATTTATTATCTCAGTAGGTATGGCTACGGCTACGTTACTCGCTTAGTTTAATTAAAACGTGTAAAAAGGAAATACCAATATAAAACTCTTAGGTAGGCTTATGAATTGATCTTCACGGACGTTCAGCGTTATCTAGGTAGGTTTATATTCGGGAATTGCATGCACCTGATTATACGTACGTCGTAGATTAGCATGAGACTATAACTTGGTAATTGCTAGTTGGACGAGAGCTTGAGTAATCGCTTAGGAAGTACGCCTAACCATAGGAATGTTGCCTGGACGAGGTGTACGATTAATATCGGCATCCTTAGAGTCGTAAGCGTGCAAGTTATATGAGATGGATACCCAAAAGGTGAAGTCACGTAATGTAGCACAGTGATCTAGCAACCTAACCGGTGCTAAGTCAAGTTAAAGAGGATGACTCCCGTAGCCAATCTAAGATAGATACAAACGGATTGACAGTTAATAAGTTTAGTTTATTATATAAATTATCTAGGTCCAAACGATAAAGACTATAATTGGGGAGGTTAATTACGTTGTGTCGAGTCGTGTCTTTACCTTTCTTGTCTTATGTTGGTCGTAGACCGCCTCTATGTCCTTGACATGTTTAATTAATTGTTTATATATGAAATGACCCACAATTGGTTCCCTGTGGGATCGACCTTGATTCACTATAGCTATACTATGATGGGCCTAGTCCTCTTGCTAGTATTGGTTTATGGTGGTCGAGTATATTATAACCTGATTGACCACGTCATCAAGTTTTTGGCGCCGTTGCCGGGGAACCAACGGTCAATTTTATATATAAATAATTTTCTTATTCATGTCAAGTTTTCTGTTTTAGAGTCTGTTTTTACCTTTTGAGTCCCTTTGGTTGTCTGCTCTGTCTGAAAATTCCAGATTCTAAAAAATAAAAAAAAATAAAAAAAAAATTTATTCGGTCGACCGAGAGACCTCATTCGGTCGACCGAGAATTTATCATTTTTTTTTGTTTTGTTTTGTTCTTGTTCTGTTCTGTTTACACGGTTTTTGATTTGTGTTTTTCGAGTCTGGAATTTCGCGTGTCTGTTTATCCCCGTATGTTTAATCCGTAGGTCTGATAGCAGCATGGGGAACCATGTTAAAATCAGTCTACGGTCTGTTTTGTTTTTCTTTTGTTTGCAGAAACCAGGGAAACAATAATCCAAGTCAATAATTTTTCACGGGCGTTGAGAAAATAACCTAGCAAACATGTGGAGCTACGAATCTAAGATGGGAAAAGCGATGGAAGCAATACCTTTAAAGCACCAAGATGGCTCCGAAAAAAATTTAAAGGCTTAAATTCTTCGTGGTACAATGTTGAAGGCAAGGTACTACCCTTTTTTTTGCTTATGTTTTACTACCTTTTGGGTTTTTGAGCATAAGTTAGCCTATACATGAACCTTAGTATGAATCTTAGCCCGGAGTTGGTTTGTAAGAATAATTTTATTAGTGTCGAAGGTTTTGCCCCATATCTGTCTCATCTAGAGGGTGTAAGGAAACATGTGGTCGTTGAAATGAAGCAGTGAATAAAGAGTTCCTCGTAGTTCTGTTAAAATCTCTTTGTCCTATGCATGAGATTGCTTCTACTGGCCATGGGAGCAGCAAATTGTGTAGTTTAAGCATTCACAATCTAAAGAAGACGTCGAGTTTTGAGAGAACACCATCTTCTACTTTCGTTGAGTTTTATGGTGATGGCTTCTCGGTGAACCCACCTTAAACAGAAACGAGATTACGCTTTGGGTGACAATTTAGAAATCGGAGACTCTTAGTACATGGGTTCGGAAATGGTCTAACCATGGCTGGGCGAGTTCAACCGAGCTTCGGCTCAATCTACTCCCCTCCACGTGTGATGTACGTTACAGCAGTTCAACAAGACTTAGCATAGCCGAAAAGCCTTCGGGCTAAACGGGGCTTATCTTGACGGATTGGCCTGAGCAGTCACATATGTTCCAACGAATAAGACGGCGTAGGCTTGCCTACATAACCGACCTTATTCGGAGTACTTTGATTCATTGTTTCTTATTGTCAAGGCCAAAACCGTAATTAGTAACCGTAATTTTAACCGAGTTTCTTAGAATTCACTAATTCCTAAAACGAGAGCCGAGGTAAGAGCTTTGGATAAATGGTATGGATAAAGGTCGTTTCCTAGGTCTCACAACCAAGGGAAGGGTATTAATCCGCAATAGCGACAAGCCCACATCTTATAGTGCGCGAAGGGTTAAAGTCTCGTGACCCGAGAATGATAACTGACAAGGATACTTTTGGGAAAGTCGAGCTGAGGACTTTAAACTCAGAACTACTTCTTTTAAACCCTTAGGATTTCTTTTTAGGATTTTAGGTTTTGTTTTCTTTGAGTCAAATAAGAGTAACGTGACATATGTTGAGGTTTTTTATTTTGCCGTGTTCTGATGGCCATTGGGCTAAGGATGTGCAAAACTTTTTTACTCAATATAGGCCACGTGAAATAGAGTTCCGTAGGAGAGTCGAGAAATTGCTAAAGAAAAGGAAATTTAGCGAACAACCTTAAGATGGAAGCATTAAGAGAACTTGAGAATTATTGAAAATGTAACAGAGAATGATTGGTGCGAACAAGAACAATTTTGGTCAACTTCCAAAACCTTTTAGAATGGTGATCCAAGTGAAAATCCAAAGTGATGTGCAATTCATTCTGCAATTATCCTTACCTTTCCTTTTACACTTTTTCACCTTCAAACTTTTCGATCCTCTCACCAATCTGCCCCAACAGTTCACATTTCTAACCATTCTTTCATCGCCTCTCTTTCTTTCCATCCGTTTCACTCTCCCACCCAATCCCATTCCTTTAAACAATTCTCAATCCCGGAATACCTTTGTGTTGCGGAATTTGAAATATTGCTTAGCTTTAATGATTATCTTTTATCATTTTGATTTTCATGATCCTAGTTGGGGTAAGTGTAGCTCTGACCCTAGCTCGATTTTAAAGGTTTTTGGTTCGATCAAAATACAACTTATCTTTCTACCGGAAGTTTTAAATTTCACATTTTTTTCTGACTATTCCGGCATTTCTAGATGATAAGTTTTGTTCTGAACTATCACACCAATCCGACCTTGTTGATGACGGTTATGACTTTTACGTGATGCATTGGGTTATTAGTAATTTCAAGGAGTAGCTACATCTCCCTAAGTTGTTGATATCCAATGCAAGCGAGAAGTTTCTGCGCTAAGTATCTACTTTTGTCTTCAGCCAATAGGTCGCATTCAATCTGTTATACCTTACCAAGTTTCTCTTCTCCTGGATTGAATACCTTTTCGATCGAGTCACCCTCGTGTTTTCCCACGTCGGGTAATGCTTTTTGATCTTTGTCTTCTCCACCCGGTTTTAAGAATATTTAGGCGGTGGAGGTTGTAGATGAAGACCACCATCTTTAGTTGCTTGTTTATTTTTCTTTCTATTTAGTATTTTTCTTGTCTTTGGTTGTATAAAATAAAGTGGCTTAAAATGTTTTTCGGTATTCATACCTAATTTCTGCCACATTATTCTATAACTTCCATAGACATGGTGTTATTAACGGTTTCGTGGAGTTTGTCTGCTTATACAGGTTTTCACTTGCTTCTCCACAACGTGCTGAACTTTACTCCGATCTTTTTCCTTTACTTGAGAGCCATTTCCAGAGCTAAGTCTTTTTCTTAACTTCTCATTTATTTTTTGTCATTGAGGACAATGCCATGTTTAAGTGGGGGGGTAGGAGACTTAGCTATGTTATGTTATGATTGAAATTTGAATGAAACGGTAGAAAAACTGAAAATTTGAATACATACCATATTATTTATCTCGTACCCTTAGAATTGTGAGTACCTAGCTAAGAATTGATAGGAAATAAACCAAGTTTCATGAGTACGTGATCATTTTATACTAATGTTAAGTAAATTTAAGGATATTCATGCCCGTTTTTGCGAGTAGTTATTTATTATTCAATTACTCAATCTGTGAATCGAGTATACCGCGCAAATCATAATAACTGAAGAAATTATGTGTACATTGCATAGATGATTGGTTATGTAAACTTAGTGTCAATATCTATCTGCTGATGCATTCTTATATTCTAGCCATTTAAGCGGAGTAATAAGCTTGAGACGTACCTGTGTTTTAGCAAAACGTTAAACACTGGGCTTGTAGTAAATTACCAAAGTAGCCTTGCGCTTGTGGTAATATTCAATGCTATATTTGATCTAAGATAGGGGGATACTTTAAAAAGTTTTCTTCCTTGAGATTGATAGTATTTGAAAAATATGAAGATATGAAAAAATATTCAACTCTTTAAGAGGCTTTGAGTAGTACTCGGTCTCCAAGTCCAAAAACCCTATAGATACGCTCTTGCTTATTGCTCTAGTGCTTCAAAAATTTAAAGGCTTGAGAAGTATGAATGCTGAGGTTGGTAGGTTGAGATTACAAAGTTGGCATAAACTCTAATCTTGCTACGAATATATAAAACTAAATACACATGCACACATCACTTCGATTCATAGTAAGTAGTGAATAATGGATATCTTATGAGCATGACTAGTATGAGTTGACTTGAGTTTCTTGTGTAAGTATGATTTGACCATAGAAAATGTTGTCTTGGGGAATGACTTATTGATGCTTTGTTCGGGACGATCAAAGTCTAAGTGGGGGGTAGTTGATGACGGTCAAATTATACCCGTAAAAGTCATCAACGTTGACCTTAAATCGAGATTAATAATATATATTTCATATTAAATCACATGTTTATATTTATTATTTAATGTTAAGTGATTATTAATATGATATTTGGTATTTAGCTGTTTTTATTATTTAAAGCCGATTTATTGTGCGATAATTATTGATTTTGCAGATCACAACAAATCGAGAGGATTAATATCATTCAATCAATTATCTCAAGATAAGGAAGGAAGGAAATCGGAGCATTAAATGAGAGATTAATCGGATCAACATGCAAGCGTGCAATGGGGAACAAGCTAGACGAAGAAAACGTGTTAAATATGCCAAGTTTAGGTTCGGTCGACCGAGCCTAGTGCTTCGATCGACCGAGTGCATCTCTTCGGTTGACCGAGTGTTAGGTTTGGGTCGGTTTAGGGCTTTTATCGTGCCTATCTTCTAGAACCACCCTAAGTCGGCAAAAACCTCTATATAAGCAAGCAGCTACGAGAATTGTAATACACACCAACATATCCCTTAATCCTTCATTCTTTCTTCAATCTTACAATTCATAATATCACTTTGATACAATGTAGAATAATTTGAAGGTTTCCAGCAATTTAAGGGCTGCAAATATGTAAGCTTTTATTTTCTGTTTCTTTTATTTGAAGTAATTAATTCCCCAATTATGATTTATCGTTTGAGTTAGTTAATTCATAGCTAGATGATGTAGATTTAGGTTATGTCGTTATGGATGTGGCGATACCTTGTCTATGAGGATCCCATAACCTACGTCATACACTTAGTATTTATTCATGAATCTACTTGATTTAATTAATGCGTGTCTATGTTAGTTTATATGAATACTGTGCGAATTACTGTTTAATCTGTTCTGTATGATGAAACACTGAGAGATATGTTCGAAGATGTAATCTGGGTTGAAATCGATTCGGGTGACCGAATAAGTTCATTCGGTCGACCGAGCCTATTCACTCGGTCGACCGAGCCCCTGTCATCTGTTAATTACGCCACGTCTTTATGGTTAGGTTTAACCTAGTTGAATTTATTATCTCAGTAGGTATGGCTACGGCTACGTTACTCGCTTAGTTTAATTAAAACGTGTAAAAAGGAAATACCAATATAAAACTCTTAGGTAGGCTTATGAATTGATCTTCACGGACGTTCAGCGTTATCTAGGTAGGTTTATATTCGGGAATTGCATGCACCTGATTATACGTACGTCGTAGATTAGCATGAGACTATAACTTGGTAATTGCTAGTTGGACGAGAGCTTGAGTAATCGCTTAGGAAGTACGCCTAACCATAGGAATGTTGCCTAGACGAGGTGTACGATTAATATCGGCATCCTTAGAGTCATAAGCGTGCAAGTTATATGAGATGGATACCCAAAAGGTGAAGTCACGTAATGTAGCACAGTGATCTAGCAACCTAACCGGTGCTAAGTCAAGTTAAAGAGGATGACTCCCGTAGCCAATCTAAGATAGATACAAACGGATTGACAGTTAATAAGTTTAGTTTATTATATAAATTATCTAGGTCCAAACGATAAAGACTATAATTGGGGAGGTTTATTACGTTGTGTCGAGTCGTGTCTTTACCTTTCTTGTCTTATGTTGGTCGTAGACCGCCTCTATGTCCTTGACATGTTTAATTAATTGTTTATATATGAAATGACCCACAATTGGTTCCCTGTGGGATCGACCTTGATTCACTATAGCTATACTATGATGGGCCTAGTCCTCTTGCTAGTATTGGTTTATGGTGGTCGAGTATATTATAACCTGATTGACCACGTCATCAAGTTTTTGGCGCCGTTGCCGGGGAACCAACGGTCAATTTTATATATAAATAATTTTCTTATTCATGTCAAGTTTTCTGTTTTAGAGTCTGTTTTTACCTTTTTGAGTCCCTTTGGTTGTCCGCTCTGTCTGAAAATTCCAGATTCTAAAAAAAAAAAAAAAAATTATTTGGTCGACCGAGAGACCTCATTCGGTCGACCGAGAATTTATCATTTTTTTGTTTTGTTTTGTTCTTGTTCTGTTCTGTTTATACGGTTTTTGATTTGTGTTTTTCGAGTCCGGAATTTCGCGTGTCTGTTTATCCCCGTATGTTTAATCCGTAGGTCTGATAGCAGCATGGGGAACCATGTTAAAATCAGTCTACGGTCTGTTTTGTTTTTCTTTTGTTTGCGAAACCAGGGAAACAATAATCCAAGTCAATAATTTTTCACGGGCGCTGAGAAAATAACCTAGCAAACATGTGGAGCTACGAATCTAAGATGGGAAAAGCGATGGAAGCAATACCTTTAAAGCACCAAGATGGCTCGAAAAAAATTTAAAGGCTTAAATTCTTCGTGGTACAATGTTGAAGGCAAGGTACTACCCTTTTTTTTGCTTATGTGTTACTACCTTTTGGGTTTTTGAGCATAAGTTAGCCTATACATGAACCTTAGTATGAATCTTAGCCCGGAGTTGGTTTGTAAGAATAATTTTATTAGTGTCGAAGGTTTTGCCCCATATCTGTCTCATCTAGAGGGTGTAAGGAAACATGTGGTCGTTGAAAGGAAGCAGTGAATAAAGAGTTCCTCGTAGTTCTGTTAAAATCTCTTTGTCCTATGCATGAGATTGCTTCTACTGGCCATGGGAGCAGCAAATTGTGTAGTTTAAGCATTCACAATCTAAAGAAGACGTCGAGTTTTGAGAGAACACCATCTTCTACTTTCGTTGAGTTTTATGGTGATGGCTTCTCGGTGAACCCACCTTAAACAGAAACGAGATTACGCTTTGGGTGACAATTTAGAAATCGGAGACTCTTAGTACATGGGTTCGGAAATGGTCTAACCATGGCTGGGCGAGTTCAACCGAGCTTCGGCTCAATCTACTCCCCTCCACGTGTGATGTACGTTACAGCAGTTCAACAAGACTTAGCATAGCCGAAAAGCCTTCGGGCTAAACGGGGCTTATCTTGACGGATTGGCCTGACTGTCACATATGTTCCAACGAATAAGACGGCATAGGCTTGCCTACATAACCGACCTTATTCGGAGTACCTTGAACCTTGAAGTACGTTTCATCAAGGTAGTTACTAACTGATTAAAATCAGACCATATCCAACATCAGTTGTTGGTAATAACACTAAATACTACTAAACTAGATCAGAATTTCGATCCACCGAGTAAGTATTGGGAGTATGGTTTATCCATTACCCATTACGGGTTCTGCGGACTTCGTAGTCCGAGGATCGATTGATGACCTATGGCTCTTTTGTAAGCAGTATAGGATTCTGATAATAGAGGTTGGTTTAATAGCCATAACCCCATGAATGGAGTTCGGTACTCCAGTTCTGTTCATACTCTTGTAGAACCACCTGAGCGACTCAGGCCCAGTGGGAGTAATTGGATCTACACGGAAAAGAGTAGAATGAATAGGAAAGTTTATCTTTCAGAGCAATGCTTGAGTGGTCTAGGGGTAATTCCCAAAGAAGTAGAGAATTAATCAGACCTTGGACTCTCTTACCACTTAGTATTGCATGATTTCGTTCAAAAGCATAAAATAGGGGTGATTCCCTGAGACTTTCTTGCGAAACAAACGGAGTCTGGATTCATTCGGAACAAAAGGGTATTGCCTTATGAACTTATGACAGGATGACTGTCAAGGCTTATGTCCTTTGTGGATAAAAAGCAAACCTCTCGGTCATTGGAAGTCATATATTTCTACAATATGTGGATTTGACCAGAATATTGATAAGTCTTTTGTAGACGGGATATCAATTTTAGTATAGTAGTAAATATATACATATATATTAGTGTTTGTGAAGGATAACACTGCACCAGTTGGAATCAACATGGGTGTGTTATCTGAAGCCAGAATCTGACAAGCCACAATTCTCTGCAACAGAGATTTGGACAACATCCTAAAGAGTTTGACTCGGTCGAATTCATTAGAATCAGTCACTGGTTTCCCATCCATCTTATTGGTTAAGATGATGCATCTGTGTATGCAACATTCAACGAGGAAGTTCTACCCTATGCCTCAGGAATGACTCTCTAAATCTTCGGATCAAGACAAATAGGATAGATTCTCTTTCTAGTAAGAGATGGTCAGGTTATTGAACGTCAACTTTGATCGAATCTTAGATTCGGCTGTTAACAAAGCAAGTTTAGTATGTCCTTTAGTATCTTGAGAGAACGAGGAATAATATGCGGGCATATTCATGTGTGAACTTGGATATGTGTGATACACTGATTTTGACTTTAAGTCAGATTGAGGATGATCGTTAAGTCGATCTCGGGCTCAGTGTTTACTCTTGTGTTGAAGCTATTGCCTGGAGGAATCCAGCAACGCCAACTCGACTTTAACTAGTTGGGTGATTAGCGGCTTTTGTAGTAGCTAGAGAGGCAATATAGCTTAAGGATTTCCTTTTCATATCTGGGAGTGATTCTAGATTTGGAAGCCGATACCACATCATTGTGCAAACGATGAAGGGGTAGCTTATAAGGATTTTCGAAATCACTAGAGGTCAAAAGCATATTGGGAAAGTACCACATGATTAGATGGACCGGTAACGTTTCGATTCTACGGATCGTCTCGAGCCGACAACCTGACTAATCATTAAGACCCATGATATTTAGATGTAGGTACTCCCCGAGTCACTGACCTATCCTACGACGGCATACTCGGAGTGTACTTTGGAATCTGAAATGGTTATGATATGCTTAATGGGTACTAGAATATGGGATGGATCTCCATTGCTTTAGAGCAAGTGGGAGTGATAGTTTGCTGTATTTTAAATAATAGGGTGTGCTCTAAAACAATTAATCACATGCTTTCGTGCAAGTGGGAGATTGTTGGGTGTGATGCCCGAAAGGCAATTTTGTAATTGTTTTATTTAATAAATGTAATGATATTATTATTCATATTTATTATTCTCATATTCACCGATGTGACAATAGTATTTACACTACAGAAAACCCTAAAGTATATCGTTTATGTAATCACTTAACTCAGTGTATGGGATATACACGGGAGGATTGAGTTAGTGAAGATGTACTTAAAATACAATTAGCCCGTAGTGAAGTTAATCGAGAGTATCGGGTCTCTCCTTTAACATGCTATTAATGCGCCCAGAACACAATAGGTGTGATTGTCTTATCCGGACTTTCGGTTAAGAGAACCTAGTGGGGCATTTATATATGATAGATATATCATATAGGGCTGGACCGATTTGATTAGAGTTCACGATATAATTCCGTAATCGAGAAGTCTTATCGAATCAATCGATGATCATATTTATGGATATATCTTAATCCTGAGGTGATCACAGTCAACTACTTGAATCAGTATGAGGTTTGACTTGACGGTTACGGATTACACTGAGTCTGTGATCTGAATTACCCCATCTTGGCATTGTACTGGATTGAGTGAGTAGTCTGTGTTATCACAGATACGGAATCCATTCCTTCCATTTCTGGAAGTAGATAGACAGTTCCCTTATTTGTTAATCCTAGAAACTGATCGATCCATGGAGTTCATATTACACTGATTAGCTACCAGTGAGTTGTATGAATTAATTGATCATTAGGGGGTTAATGGTAGATGAGGATAAGAGGTTCTAAAAAAAGGTTAACGGTAACTTCCCGATTTAGAATGAACAGTCTGTGGAGGATTAATCCATATGTAATGATTATATCAATGGACGCTTATTATCATTCTCGTGAGGAGATAAATATAATCTTATAATCGGAGGAGTGCAGTCACGGGATTATGGTGGCATATTCCTGTGATTGATTTATCGAATATAATTATTCTGTTCGTAAGATAATTATTTATTTGATTTATCGGAGCCGCTGATTATTAGTCCATGGTCCCCGACGTGCCTCCTATATAGCATAGCTATTCTCGGACGTCGAATCCTAATAATATTAATCTAGTTCTTATTAGAATTTAATTAAAACGATATGTGAATTAATTGTTTAGTGAACTATTAAATTAGTTGGGCTAAATAATTAAATATGTGAAAAAGGCATTTTTCATAATCTTGGCCAATTTATGTGTTATGACCGAAAATTAATATTGACTAGGTCAATAAATGTAATTTTCGCCCCTACACATGTTTAGGAAACAAGAAATTGGTTTTCTTGTGAATTAATAAGACATGTGCACAAAATATTTATTGGATAAATATTTATGGTAAGAAATAAAGATAAATATTATTCTAGATTTGTTCTAGAATATTATGGGATTAAATTTATTTATTGGATTTATTTATTTGCATAATAAAATCCTTGGAAGACAAGGATTACTCTCCTATATTAAGAGAGTTCTCCCAAGCCTAATACACACACATAATTTCGACTTCTACCTCTTAGAGAGGAAGAAGAAAATTTCGGCCAAGGGAGATTAAGGGGAAAATCTTGGAGGTTTTTCCGGGTAACATATCGGGAGGATTCGAGACGAGAATTTCCTTCCACCGGGAGTTGCTTGGATCACATGTACGGAAGATCGTGGTGCGCTTCACATCTTCGTTTGTTATTTCTATTGCGGCTCTTCTACTTGGATTTTGAGATCCAAGAGGTATGTTCTACAACCCCCTTGTAGATGTAGATCTAGTTGTTTTATTACGTGTAATTTATAGATCTAGATCCTTAAATCGCTTCCGTTGCGGATATATTACTAACAGCATGTCCTCTATCTTCCATGCAAATACGTCTCTAAACTCCTTCAAGACTTTAACAAGTTCTGCTTTATGCCGATCTGGGATCCATAATCCTATGTTGACTGACAGACCTTCCTGCTCTTTTCCCAAATTTACCAACTCGATTTTATCATCTGAGGACCAGTTTTCTTCCTCCTCTGGGAGCAACTCTTCCACAGAAACCTGTTGCACCATCATGTGAGCCGGGGAGATTACCGCCCGTAGGTCTATCAGGGCCAGTCGCCCCATAATAACGTTGTAGGCTGATGGGGCCCTGACTACCACGTAATTAACTATAAGGATCATGTCCCGAGGTGCTTTCCCAAAGGTGGTAGGTAAGTTGATCATACCCATGGGATGGACCGGTGGTCCTGCAAATCCGAATAATGGAGATGAGACAGGTGCTAACTCCGCATCCTTTAGCTTCATTGACTGGAACACATTGTAGTATAACACATTGACTGCACTCCCGGTGTCCACGCAAAACGCTTCACAGTATGTTTGTTGATTACCGCCTTGATAACCAAACCTTCGTTATTTACGACAAGTGGAAGGGGGTCTCGAGGACCATAAACTACCTCTCCGGACAACCTTTGCCTCTTTCCTGAGTCTGTGTTGTTAGGTACCCGGTTACCACTCTTTTCTTTAGGCCGAGAGGATGCATTCGGACCTCCTGAGATGGTATTAATTGTGTTAACAGGACAATTATCTGGCTGTCCCTCAGGCCCGGGAGACGGCTCCCTCCTTCGTCTGTAGTCATCCTTTCGGTCATGGCCGAAATCTCTCCTCTTGTACTCATGTCTTCCTCGGGGTTCGGGATTGCAGGATCTATCTATGACTTCGTCAAGTTTCCCTTCCATAACAGCAGCATCGATTTCTCTTTGTAAATCCCGGCATTGCTCTGAGTCATGACCAATATCTTCATGAAACTTACAGTACTTGGTCTGATCCCTTTTTTCCGGGGACCCCTCATAGGAGGTGGAGTTCGGGCAATGCCTTTTCTTTGCATTATAGCGAGGACCTGCTCGCGTGATCTGTTCAGAGGGATAAAATCCCTTTCTTGAAGGGTCCCTTTCTTCCCGAGTCGGTTAGTTACGGGTGTAGCTACTCGGTCCCAAACCGGTTTACGCTTTCTGTCAGATCTTCATCCGATCTGTCTTTCTTGGGGCCTTCCGACTCCCTCTTTAGGTGGTTGGCTTCCTCACCCTAACAGTGTTTGTAAGCTAGATCCATGCATTCGTCCATTGACTTTGAAAGTCGGCCATTTAACTTAGCGTACAATCGACCTTCTCGTAGACCTGCTACGAAAGAGGTGATTAAGAGGTGCTTTTCTGCATTCCCGACTTGCCTAGACTCCTCGTTGAATCTTTTCAAGTATTGCAGCACAGTCTCTTCTTTTTTCTGACGAATAGTGAGGAGGTAAGTAACATTCCTCTGGAAGGGTTTGGCGGTGACAAAAGCTTGCAAAAACCTTCTTGCCAGGGTTTCAAAATCTCCGATGGACCGGGGTGGTAGTTTTCGGAACCACTCACGAGCCCTGCCCGTGAGTAGGGCCGGAAAGGCTTTGCACTTCATCTCTTCAGCTGCACAATCCAAGTTCATGTGCGTCAGGTATTGGAAGAGGTGGTCTTGGGGATCCTTTGCTCCGTCGTATGCTTCCAGCTTGGGTATCTTAAACCTCTCCGGATGTGGGTAATTCAAAATCTGCTCTGAGAACGGTGATTCGATTGAAAGATCGTCCATTTTCTTACACAGAATTCCATCTAATTCCACCCGAGCAGCCTCCTGGGCCTGAGCATTAACCTGCTTTTTCCGTGCATGGGAGGTGGAGGATAGAGTTTCTCCTCTATCTTCTTTATTCGTTAAGTTACCCTTAGGGTCGTTATTTTCTGGGACTTCCTCTTCTCGCCCTTTTAGGGCTAGACCTAGCACGCTCTTGAACGCCGGTACATCTAGACTACGTAATGCTTCCAGCAAGGCCTGCTGTCCCGGATCTGCCAGTACTTCCTCCTGGTTGGTTTGTGGTTGGCTAGTGGTAGCAGTTGGGTCTACCTCTCCAGCGTCTCTAGCTGCTATTGTCTGAGTCTTTTTTCCATTATTTTTCGGTGGTGCCATCGCTGTGTCTTGATCAAATCGTTGAAAAAAGAGGCCCTCCTTCTACGCCAATTGATGATGTCGGATATCACCTAAAGATCCAATAAACCTCTAAAACGACTTAAACAAGAATTAAAGCAATTGATGATGTCGGATATCACCTCAAGATCCAATAAACCTCTAAAACGACTTAAACAAGAATTAAGGCAATGGAGACTGAGATTTATATATGATTGAGACCGAGCTTGAGAGTTAGTTTCTCTCAGGCTGCCTACGTATCCAATTGTCGAATTGGAATCAAGTCATTCGTAGTTCCTTAGGGTTGTTTATATAGGGAGACGCCTCGCCCCTTTTCTTGTTGGACAAGTACACGGTTCTTAACCCTAAGGATTATCACGTGTTTATCCCTCACGGAAGATAATTAAGGCTATATTCAAAATATAAGATTTACTTCCTATAGTTCAGGGATTCTCACATCATTATCCTATTATGTAGGCATATGTGTGAATTATCGTATGAGGAAAGAGCCAGTCGGCATTCGATGGGCTCCCCGGGCCGTCTTGACCTGGGCTGCATTTCCTACCTCCCGACTTGACTGAGCTGCTCTGCAGTGTCCTAGTCGGGAAGGTAATGAGACAGACCTCCCTCATGGGGAAGAGTCTTACCACTGTGGGGCTCCTGGCCCTAAAAGCTTCCTTCCCATCCTTCTTTGTTAACCTTGATGTATTCTGTAGAGGACACGTGGCAAGGTCTATCCTTACCATCGTTAGAGTATACTCTGAGCATTCGAAGAGTTTTGGCCCAATCCGTTCATCGGCCGTTTGCATTAGTATAACAAGCGTATGGATTGACTCTCTTCATCTTCGTCAAGAGGACTTAGGTTCAGCCGGTCCTCATCCTTAAGCTTCAAAGTTCAGGTGGGTAGGTGGGTGGGTTGCAGGGTATCAGTAGAACTTTTTGACAGACCAAAGCAAAAAAAGAAAAGGGAAGCATGTGTAATTAACTTCATAACTAAGACTGGAGTCATGGATACTTCTGAGGCAGTGGGTGAGAAATACCTCAACACAAAAACCTGCAGCACGTGCACAGAGAGGATGATATGCCACGCAACAATTTCCATTTGAACACTAAAGTTGCAACAAAAAATTAGTACAATCCATGAAAAAATATATAATGGACATTACATTTAAGTGGAGGAGGGACACGAACAGTCAGGATTCAGGAAGCTAACTACCCAATGACCATTTTTACACACACACACACACCCTTAAAAAAAGACAAGGAAAATAAAACTGGTACATAAATCAAAAAGGTTCACAAATTATGATTCCCGATTCAAGAGGGAAAGAGAAGACTAAAGCCCTTATCAAGCACGATGATGAAGCAAAATTTCGTCGGGTATAAACCGGGGCTGTTTAATATAGTGGTGATCGAATCAAAGGGGTAAAACAAGAAGAATATGAGCGAGGGGATGGTTTTTTGGATGAATTTTAGGCTGAGCCTGGGATATTTTTTCTCCCAAGTAGCCTACGTATTCAATGCCTTGATTGGAACCAAGTCTACCGTAGTTCTTATGAACGTTTTTATAGGGAAAGCTTGTGCCCTAGGCCTTCATGGGTCGTGTCCACCATGGACCTTTCTTTCCTGTCTCACAAATACAACTAAACTGTAATTATCCTTTAATTTTAGGAGATAATCTCAGCATTTAAGTGTTAAAGATCAGAGCCTTAATAGCTCGGGAATCTTCCTATAATTATCCTGATAAGCGTGTGTTTATCCTTATATGCTTTAGCCGACCTGCGGCGAGCTGCCGAGGTCCTTATGACCGAGCTGGGCAGGTCTACCTCTATCTCGTCCTGACCGACCTGCGGTGGACCGTGGAACTGTTAGATATAGTGTGCCCGGAAGACAATTGTTGTTTGTCCTTACGGGCAAGTGAGAGATTGTTGGAAGTTGCGCCCGAAAGACAAGGTGATCATATATGGATTAATCTTAATCCTGAAGTGATTGCATACTCCTACTTGTCTCAGGATAGGGTTTCATGTGTTCGTTAAGGATCGCTAAGAGGCGCGGTCCGAATCACTTTCACGTTGGCACTATTCTGGAATGAGTGAGAAGTGCGTGTCTCACAGATATGGAATTCATTCCATCCCGCGGGAAGTAGAAAGACAATCCTCTTATTTGTTTGTCCTAGAAACTGATCGATCCCGGGAGTTCGTATTTGTTATGAACTAATTGATCACTAGTGGGTTGCTGATACACATCATGATGAGCAGCCACGTGTTCACAAAGTTCAAGATCCTATTGTCATTCGAGATGGACCCATTACGAGGTTTCAAGTGAAGAAGGCTCGAGAAGCTTATGCTAAAGTAGTCCAAGACGTTGAAGAAGAGAACAAGGCCTTAAAAGTTGATGATCCACCTATTTGCAGCTTGTTTAGTGTAGATTGGGCTTGAGGAGCATGAAGCCCACACTTGGGACACCTTTTTCAGTATTTTATTGGATATTTTACTTCTTTTATTTCATTTTGGGCTTTTAATTAAGTTAGAGTCATAATAAGGCCCATCAGCCATGTTGGCGCCATTCTACTCGGGAATTAGGTCATAATCTCTCTATTTATATGTTTGATGGCTGAACTGAAACGGCAGACTATTTTGGAAATTAAAAAAATACTTTGTTTTATATCAAGAACTTTCAGTGACTGGGTTCTTTTGATTGTCCTGAGACGGGGTAATCGTTTGGAGTTCCTGAGACGGGATCACCGTAGTAAATATTCTGAGACGGAATATTTACATATCCTTTTTGCTGTTCTTCGTTCTAATTCAGAAAAATCGTTAAAAATACTTCCAAAAGCTGAATCATAAAAAGCCCTAACTTTTAGGCGCGTATACCCTAGTTTTTCAAGCTGAATTCGAATAGCTTGCTTTAATCAATGATCCTACAAGGTTGATTGGTATCAAGTGGTATCAGAGAGACTAGGCGATTAAAGCAACTACAGTTGCAACGTTTTATCAAGAAACCTGCTACGTTTTTCTGAAGTTGAAGTCGGCGTTCTTGAGCCCAAGAACCCTAATTGCAGCCGTGAATAACCCTAGTTCAAGCAGCGCTCAACAACCATTCAATCAACGAATTTGCTGCTTCTTTCGCTACAACAATTGCTGCTATATCTGCTACGTTATACAGCAGCAATAGGAGTTCAACCTCACGAAGTATTTCGATCAAGCTGCTGCGTTTCTTGTTCATCACGCAGCCTTTCGACGATTTTTTTTTGCTGCTGCATTTTTAAGTGCTGAGAACCCTAATTTCGAGAGGTAATTAATGCACAACTGAAACCCTAAATTTGCTACTGTGTTTCACGCATTTTTATCTCATTCTTGTTGTCCAAGAAAATAATTCTTTTTTTTGCTATTGTTTTTCTTCAAATTCGGCTGAGTTAAAAAAAAAAGAAAAAAACGAGAACAAGAACGGAGCACCACATGTACACGGAATTAATCGAATACAGGTACCTTCCTCGTCTTTGATAGACACCCCCAAAACCGAATCAAAGACATCAAGAATTATCACGAGTTTAAGGAAACCGGATTCGTGATTTTCGATCGAAAGATTAGTACTCCGATCAATCTTGACGATGCACTGCCTGAAAGTTTGATTTTCCACACACACTCGCACTTTTAGTTCTTGTAATCTGAAAAAAAAAACACAGCCAAACTTCAGCTTCTAAATTTCCGATTTATTAAGGGTTCTTAAACATTGTTCGGGCTATCTTTTGAGTGTAAACACGAGTGAATAGTGAGTTTTCATCCCCATAAGCCTCACACTATGGCTGATGATGATTATGATCCCATCGATGGTAAACTTGAATTTCAACGAAAAACATTTGAAGCCAAACTTGATCAAGCACTCGAACAACAGCGCCAACACTTGGCTGATCTCAAAGCTGAATCTGACCACAAGTTTGAACAACTCTTGAATAACATCCAAGCACTACACGTGCAAAGGGAACAACGAGCATACGAGGTAGTTCCCCCACCTAATCTTGTTCTTGATGCAGGTAGGGATGTTTTAGCCGAGGTTCAAGGGGCTGCTCACGCACCCCCACGTGACGATTCACCTAATGTGAAATACAAAATTCCACCCTTTGATGGTAAGGCTGATACGGACAGGTATTTAGCTTGGGAGATGAAAGTTTCTCAAGTTTTCTCTGGCACAAATTTTAGTGATGCTAAACAGGTACAACTTGCGACGATGGAGTTTACCGATACATCCATGCATTGATGGGACCAACTTCAGGCCCAACGTCGAAGAAGACGTGATGGTGAGATCACCTCATGGGCGGTTCTCAAAGAAATCATGAAACAACAATGGGTACCTACTCATTACTATCGTGATCAGCTCCGAAGGTTACAAACTCTTCGTCAAGGAAACCGCACCGTAGAAGAGTTTGATGAAGATTTGCGCCACACAATGCTTAAAGCTAATGTAGATGAGGATGATGAAGCTACAATGCAGCGTTTCCAATGTGGACTTCGACCCGATATTGCTTGCCACGTCGAGTTGCAGAATTATAACACAAAAGCCGAGCTCCTACAAGGTGCAATCATGGTACAAAAGCGATTGGCTGAACGGACTGCATATAAAGCTTCTTATGGTAACACTCGTTCTACTTATTCTTCTTCTGGACGAGGTAATACATCTTCTTCTTCTACTGTTGCTTCTAAACCTTTTACACGTACTACTAATGATTCTACACCACGTAAATTGAGTACACCTTATTCTGATACTAAATCTAAAGAGATGTATGAAAAGACACCTACTGTTACTCGTGCTCGTGATATGGAGTGTTTTAGGTGTAGTGGTCGTGGTCATTATGCTCGTGATTTTCCTAATAAACGTGTTTTAAGGGCTGTTGGTGTTGAGTTCCCACAACAAGAATATGAATCTGAATCTAATCAAGAAGATAATGCTAATAATGATAGTGATGAGGATGATTTGCTGCATGTTAGTGCTACTTCTAATTATGGTTCGGGTCTTTGTGGTGTTTTACAACTAATTATGGTTCGGGTCTTTGTGGTGGTTTAGCTGCCCAAACTAAGACTGATGATACCATTCAGCGCGAAAACATTTTTCAATCCACGTGTGGTATTGGGGGTAGAACTTGTAACATGATTATTGATTCGGGTAGTTGCACTAATGTGGTTAGTAGTTTACTTGTTGAAACCTTGTGTATCCCTACTTTACCACACCCCAAACCGTATAAGTTGCAATGGTTAAGTGATGATGGTGAGACACACGTTAAGTCCCAAGCGTTAATCAATTTTCAGATTGGTAAGTTTCACGATGAAGTCCTTTGTGATGTCCTTCCTATGCACGTCACACACTTACTTTTGGGTAGGCCTTGGCAATTTGATAGGCGTGTTTCTTATGATGGGTACTTAAATCGCTATACACTTCCCTATAAAGGTAAGTCCATTGTCTTGCACCCTATGAGACCTAAGGAAGCACACGATGCAAAAGCTTAGATGATGGCTTTTAGGTTGCAGCACCACGCAACCCAAAAAGAGACCAAACCCGTGGGTAAGGAGAGTATTATAACTAAGGTAGATAATGCTGCATCTACTTCGAAAGTCATCAAACAAGGTAAAAACGAATCCGCACACACTAATAAGGTCAACGTGAGCTTAGTATTAAAGTCAGTCAAGGCTGGCAAACCTGTTTACCTTCTTGTGTTTAGGGATTCTGTTTCCCCTACCCCTTGTTTACTTTACATATCCGACCTAACTGATACCCTCCCAAGTCCCATTTATTCTGTTTTGCAGGACTTCAAGGATGTCTTTCCGGAGGAGAAACCCAAGGGGCTGCCACCACTTCGAGGAGTTGAGCACCAAATCGACTTTGTTCCCGGTTCAGTGCTTCCCAACCGACCGCCTATAGAGCTAATCCAACAGAGATCATGGAGATACAAAAACAAGTTGAGGAGCTGCTAGAAAAAGGGAAGATTCGAGAGTCCATGAGCCCTTGCGCAGTTCCAGTCATTGTGGTCCCCAAGAAGACGGGAGAATGGCGCATGTGCACAGATTGTCGAGCTATCAATCAAATCACGGTAAAGTATCGCTATCCAATTCCCAGACTAGATGATATGCTTGATAAATTTACATGGTGGTCGTTTCTTTACTAAGATTGATTTGAAGAGTGGGTACTATCAAGTACGTATTAGGGAAGGTGATGAGTGGGAAACAGCTTTTAAAACTACTTTTGGCCTTTATGAGTGGCTTGTCATGCCTTTTGGTTTAACTAATGCACCTTCCACATTTATGCGACTCAAGAATCAGGTCCTTAAGGAGTTTATAAACCACTTTGTAGTTGTGTATTTTGACGATAGACTTATTTATAGCACAACTTTCACAGAGCATGTTGAACACTTGCGAGCTGTTTTGCAAACACTTAGGGATAATCATCTATATGCTAATCTCAAAAAGTGTATTTTTTGCTTGGACAGTGTTGTCTTTCTTGGTTTTGTTGTTAGTGCTAAAGGTGTGGAAGTGGACCAAAAGATCAAGGCTATTCAGGAGTGGCCTGAACCCACAACAGCCGCACAAGTTCGTAGTTTCCATGGACTTGCAAGCTTCTATAGACGTTTTGTGAAGGGATTCAGCTCCATAGCAGCACCCCTCAATGAGCTCGTGAAAAAGAATGCGCATTTTGTGTGGGAACAACGTCACAGGGAAGCTTTTGAAACTCTTAAGTCTATGCTTATTTCTGCACCTATACTTGCATTACCTGATTTTAATAAGATGTTCCAACTTGAATGTGATGCATCGGGTGTGGGGATTGGTGGTGTTTTAATACAAGAAAGTAGGCCTGTTGCATACTTTAGTGAGAAACTAAAGGGGGCTGCGTTAATTATTCTACGTATGATAAAGAGTTGTATGCATTGGTCCGTTGTTTACAAACATGGCAGTACTATTTAAGGCTATGTGAATTCACCATCCACACTGATCACGAGTCTATCAAGTACTTAAAAGGACAAGGTAAACTTAATAAACGTCATATTCGCTGGGTTGAATTTATAGAATCATTTCCTTATGTGATTAAGTATAAGAAGGGTAAAGATACTATCGTTGCTGATGCGTTATCTATACGTTATGTTTTTATCAGTTCTATGAAAACCAAGATGTTAGGATTTGAATCTATTAAGCATATGTATGAAAATGACGTTGATTTTGGGAAAATACTTGCTGCATACCCCTCTCGTGCCCTTCCCGACTTTACACTTATTGATGGTTTCCTTTATAAGGGTGATAGGTTATGTGTACCTCGCTGTTCTATGCGTGAGTTATTTGTTAAGGAAGCTCATGGGGGAGGTTTAATGGGTCACTTTGGGGTTGATAAGACCTTAGACATGCTTAAGCAACATTTTTATTGGCCTAAGATGCAATCTGATGTGATTAAATATTGTTCTTCGTGTTTAGTTTGCAAGCATGCTAAGGCTAGGTCACAACCGCATGGGTTATATACACCACTTCCTATTCCTACTTCACCTGGGACTTTGTCTTAGGTTTACCACGTACTAGAAATGGCAAGGATCAATATTTGTGGTGGTTGATAGGATGTCTAAGATGGCACATTTCATTGCATGTAATAAGACGAATGATGCATCTGCTATCGCTAATTTGTTCTTTAAGGAAATAGTACGTTTGCATGGTGTGCCTAGATCCATTGTTAGTGATCGTGATACTAAGTTCATTAGCCATTTTTGGAGAGTGTTGTGGAGGAAACTAGGTACATCCTTGTTATATTCTACTTCGTTTCACCCCCAAACCGATGGCCAAACTGAGGTTACCAACCGTACTTTGGGTCAGTTACTTAGAACCGTGGTGGGTAAGAATCTCAAATCGTGGGAGGCATGTTTACCTTACGTGGAATTTGCTTATAACCGTGCTACACATTCAGCTACTAAGGCTGCACCTTTTGAACTTGTTTATGGATTTTTACCTACTGCTCCTTTCGAGCTTGTTCCTTTGCCTACAGGTTCCCATGTGAGTTTAGATGCGGAGGAGAAAGTAGCACTTGTTCGTGAGCTTCATACAAAAGCACGGCTCGAAGTTGGAAAGCAACGGAGCGTTATCTCTAGCAAGCCAACAAGGGTCGTAAAGAGATGATTTTCCAACCGGGAGATTGGGTTTTGTTGTACTTGCGCAAGGAGGGTTTTCCCCAGCAACGCAAGAGCAAGCTTAATTATTGAGGTGATGGTCCGTTTCAAATCATCCGCCGTGTGAATGACAATGCCCACGTGGTCGACTTGCCACCGGATTGGAACATATCTTCTACTATCAACGTTAAAGATTTGTCTCCTTTTGATGATCCACACTTTGATCTGAGGTCAGATCCTTCCGACCCGGGAGGGAATGATACACATCATGATGAGCAGCCACGTGTTCGCAAAGTTCAAGATCCTATTGTCATTCGAGATGTACCCATTACGAGGTTTCAAGTGAAGAAGGCTCGAGAAGCTTATGCTAAAGTAGTCCAAGACGTTGAAGAAGAGAACAAGGCCTTAAAAGTTGATGATCCACCTATTTTCAGCTTGTTTAGTGCAGATTGGGCTTGAGGAGCATGAAGCCCACACTTGGGACGCCTTTTTCAGTATTTTATTGGATATTTTACTTCTTTTATTTCATTTTGGGCTTTTAATTAAGTTAGAGTCGTAATAAGGCCCATCAGCCATGTTGGCGCCATTCTACTAGGGACTTAGGTCATAATCTCTCTATTTATATGTTTGATGGCTGAACTGAAACGGAAGACTATTTTGGAAATTAAAAAAATACTTTGTTTTATATCAAGAACTTTCAGTGACTGGGTTCTTTTGATTGTCCTGAGACGTGGTAATATTCTGAGACGGAATATTTACATATCCTTTTTGCTGTTCTTCGTTCTAATATTCAGAAAAATCGTTAAAAATACTTCCAAAAGCTGAATCATAAAAAGCCCTAACTTTTAGGCGCGTATACCCTAGTTTTTCAAGCTGAATTCGAATAGCTTGCTTTAATCAACGATCCTACAAGGTTGATTGGTATCAGTTACTGGTAAATAAGGATAAGATGTAATGAAGAAGGTTTACGGAAATAATCCTACTTCATTACGGATAGTCTATGGAGGGTTAGTTTATATAAAATGATTATATCAATGGACACTTATCGACTCGACTCGACGTTTTGAGAATAAGTTATATCTATAATCGATAGAGTTCAGTTTCGGATTTATGGTGGCGTAATTCCGGAATTAATGAATTAAGTAGAAATATTCTGTTCGATGAATATTTTATTTAATTTATTGTAGCTACTGATTATAGGTCCATGGTCCCCGGTTTGGCTCCTAACACGCGAGTGTTTTCTCGTTTTGTGGAAGCACGAGAATAAATTAAATAGTTAGTCTATTTAATGAATATGCAATATTATTATTTTTTTGGTAAATAATATGTAAAATAGAAAAGACATTTTCTATTAAAAATGATTAAGTAAGTGGCGCCACATGTATTTAATTTAGGAAAAAAAAAATTTCTAGATTATGTCACATGTGTAATTAATTAATTACATATTTGTTGGATAATTAATGAAAAATTAAGAGATTTATTTTTTGGGAATTATCTCTTATTTTGTAGCAAAAATATCTTTTCCTTATGGGAATAGGTTTTTGTTGTGTGAAAAGGATAACTCTCTTGACTAGTTATTTTCCTATATAAAGAGAGTTTCTCCTAGCACAATATCATCACATAATGCGCCACACTTAAATTAAAAGGAAGAAAAATTAGTTTCTTGCCTTAGTCAATTAGAGAAGAAAAACCTAGGGTTTTTCTTGTGCATATTCGAGGAGGTTCTACGGCGAGGATCGACGTCCACCAGTCGTCGCTAGGAGATACAATCCGGAAGATTGTGGCTTCTCCCTTTTGTCGAATTTCTCATCTCTCTCCAGTTAAGGTAAATCTTAAACCTTCTGTTAAGATATATGGGCCAAAGCCCATTGTTGATACTTGACACCAAATTTTTCCCACATCGGCAATTTCAAAGATTTGGCCGACTTAGTTTTGATATAAAATAGGCATTAGTCTTTTGTTTATTTGTGTGTCAATTTGTGTACCAATCAAGATAAACTCTCAATTGCCTTAGCTATTTTGGCTATTGTTTTAGGCTTTAGGAGAGTTGTATCTTTTGTATTTTTCCTCTTTAGTAATATTTTTCTTTCGCCCGTGGACTAGTTGGCATATTGCCAGAAACCACGTAAATTTGGTGTTTTGTCTTTTTCCTTCCGTTTGTTATTTTGTGTTACCGTCGTTAAGGGCTATTGCTCGGTTCGTTTTTCCTAACAAACTGGTATCAAAGCCAAGGCTATTTTTGAGGTGTTTTTCGAGAGCCGAGGTTTTTCGAGCTGAGGTTTTTTCGAGGTGTTTCCGAGCTTTGAAAAATTAGTCACCATGACGGTAACGAAGTATTATTTTGAGAAGTTCGACAGAAACGTAAACTTCGGGATGTGGCAGTTGAAGATGGAGGCTATGCTAATTCAGGAGGGCTTCGATATTGCGCTGCTTGGGAAGGAGAAAAAGCCGGAGAAAATGTCAGATGAGGAGTTTGATGGTCTCGTCAAGAAGGCCAGGTCAGGTATCATCTTGTGTCTTTCTGATGAGGTTTTAAGAGAGGTAGCCACTGAGGTTACTGCTAAGGATTTGTCGGAAAAATTAAAATCCTTATATATGAAGAAAACCGTTGAGAATAGGCTTTATTTAAAGCAAAGTTTGTATATGCTTCGTATGTCTGAAGGGTCATCTATATTATTGCACTTAGATAAATTTGATTCCCAGCTGATGGATTTGAGTAATATAGATGCTAAGATTGATGATGAGGATCAGGCCCTATTGTTATTGTGTTCGCTACCCCAGTCGTTTAAGCATTTTAGGGAAACGATGCTTTATGGTAAGGAAACTATTTCTTACAAAGAAATTAAGTCGATTTTGAAATCGAAAGAGCAGATTGATAAAGATATAACTGGGGGAAGTAGTAGTAGTCAGGCAGACGTGCTGGTAGTTCGGGGCAGATCAAATAAGAAGGATGCAGATAGTGAGAATTATGTTTTGAATCCCAGACATAAAGATTTGACGTGCAATTATTGTAAAAGATTGGGCATATCAGATCAGATTGCTTTCGTCTTAAGAACAAAGAATAACATGAAAAGAAGAAAGAGCATAGTAAAGAGTCTGGTCAGGCCGGTTTCGTTGAAGATGAGAATGATGGAGATATTTTCTTTGCTGATGATAAATTAAGGTCTGTTGATGAATGGATCTGGGATTCTGGTTGCACGTATCATATGTGTCCCAATAGGGATTGGTTTTCCACGTATGATTCAATTCAAGGTGGAGTTGTTTTGTTAGGCAACGGTGCAGTTTGCAAGGTTGCTGGTATTGGTACGGTTAGAATCAAGACCCATGATGGTGTTTTCGGAACACTTAAGAAAGTCAGACATGTTCCGAATTTGAAGAAAAATCTTATCTCTTTGGGCGCATTTGAGACTCTTGGATTTAGGTACACCGCTAAAGGTGGAGTTCTGAAGATAATTAAAGGTGCTCTTGTTGTTATGAAAGCTTGCAGGTCTGGTGGTTTGTATGTTTTGCAAGGATCCACAGTTATTGGCAATTCTGCAATCCGTATGTCATCTCGTTCAGAATTAGACATTACGAAGCATCGTCCATTTGTTAAGTTCAAGCAGCGCTTGGACAAATTTGACACAATCTGAAGACTTTTGAAGTTTGTGGAGAAGGAGTAGTATTATTATTTCTGAATATGGCTTTTGTCCCAAGGTGGAGATTTGTTAAGATATATGGGCCAAAGCCCATTGTTGATACTTGACACCAAATTATTCCCACATCGGCAATTTCCAAGATTTGGCCGACTTAGTTTTGATATAAAATAGGCATTAGCCTTTTGTTTATTTGTGTGTCAATTTGTGTACCAATCAAGATAAACTCTCAATTGCCTTAGCTATTTTGGCTATTGTTTTAGGCTTTAGGAGAGTTGTATCTTTTGTATTTTTCCTCTTTAGTAATATTTCTCTTTCGCCCGTGGACTAGTCGGCATATTGCCGGAAACCACGTAAATTTGGTGTTTTGTCTTTTTCCTTCCGTTTGTTATTTTGTGTTACCGTCGTTAAGGGCTATTGTTCGGTTCGTTTTTCCTAACACCTTCTCGTAGGATTAGTTAGTTATGTCTCACATCGTAAATCACACAAGCTTCCGCTGTGTTAAGATCGAGTGCCTCGATCGGTGCTATTACTTCTAGCATGTGGTATCAAAGCCAGGTTAAAATTTTACGATATCGAGAGCATAATTAATTTAGGTGTGGAATTGCATATAAGATTGCATCTTTTATTTTATTTATGTGATTGAATGTTGTGGTTGACGAGATGGATTGGTTGATACTTGTTTACCGTTAGATCTATTGTAAACTCGTATAATTAACATTATACGAGTATAGGATTTATGTAATTTATTTTTGCAATTTAAATTTCATAATAGTAGTTTTTCCCCTTTTTTTTCGTCGAACCGTCGGCCAAAAAGATATCAATGGAATGCAAAGGGGCGCTGCAAAGAAATAGACGCTGCTGGTGAAAAAAAAAAAAAAAACACAAGCTGTACGAAAAGAAATCAAAGGCAAAGGCATCACTTTTATCAAAAGATCAAAGATCAAACTTCAAAGTTGCTGAAGCTGGAAAGTTTTTTTTTTATTTTTTTTGTTTTATTTTTCCTAGTTTAAATAAGTTAGTTACGGGGTATCAACGGTCTATCTCAGTGGTTTATTTTTTACGATTTATTTTTCATGTTCGATAAATTATGTGAAATAACAATGCCATGACATGCATCATATTCATGAATTCCACTCCTAGCATATGCATACATGTAGAAAATTAATATTGACATTAATTAGAGAGGTATTAACACGCAATTAATTTAGATTAATTTATGTAATTAATTAAATTAATTAAAACAAACGAAATTTTATCGGTATATAAAATTCACATGATAAACTTAATTTAGGATAATAAATCCTACGGGGTATAGGTTATGTAGTGTCTAAATAAATTTTGAATTTTGATAATAAAAAAAATGGAAAATCCGGAAAAGTTGGACACCAACTAAGCAAAATGTTCGAAAATTGGTTCGGGCGGTCAACAGGGCTTCGGCTCGACTGAACTTGTCCGTCCAAGTGCAACGTTAGCGTCGGGGGTCCGGCAAGGTCAAGCTATCCGGCGAGCTGAGGCTCAATGGGGCAACCTTAGCCCGATTCATCCAGCAGTCGTACATTAACCAACGAAGAGGACGGGTCGGCTTAGCCAATCCCGAAACCATTCGGTGAACTCGGTTAAAACTCAGCCAGGGTTTAAGACCGATGAGTTGGTGGTTGCTTTTCTTGATTTATTGTTTTCGACTTATTCGAAAAATTCAACAAACCCAGAATTTCTTAGGATAATAAAATTCTTTGTGAATTTTATTTATGTAGTGTCTACTTAAAAGGATTTCAATGATCGAGAAAATTGGAAAATCGTGAAAATATTGGACACCAAATAGACGGTATTTGGAACCGATAAGTTGGTGATTGCTTTTCATAATTTATTGTTTTTGATTATTGAAAAAAAAAAATTATCATGACAAAATTAGGACATTTTAAATTCTTTGGTGAATTTTAGTTGTGTAGTGTCTACACAAAAATTTCTAATTATTCGAAAAATTGGAAAATCATGAATATGGTGTCACTAGTTAGACGGTATTTGAAACCGATAAACTAGTGGGAACTTTAAATTTTATGACTTATTGTTTTTTGAATTATTAGAATATTCATAATGTCCTAATAGATTAGGATTATAAAATTCTTGGTAAATTTTAATTGTATAGTGTCTACACAAAGGAATTTTAATCCATAAAATTGGAAAATCGTGAATAAGTTACAATAGTTAGACGGTATTTGGAACCGATGAACTAGTGGGAGAATTAAATTAAATATTCATGATTTATTGTTTTTGGATTGTGAAAAAATTCTGAAAATCCTAATAAGACAACCTATTTTTCAAAATAACGAGTGGGAGCGTGGAAGGTGACAACCGACCCCACGGCCTCTACTGTTGACACAAGCACGTGAGAGAATGGTGACGCCTCGTGCCGCTTTGATTTCGGCCCCCTGAGAGTGGCTTTCACCGCTATCAAAATTCAAGGCTTGGTCTCCGAAAGGATAGGATTTTGGATATTCGTCGAGTCACTGACCGACCCTGAGGTGGCATACTCGGGGCGTACTTTGAGATCTGAAACAGTAGGTAACACTCTAAAGGATATTTTAGGAAATATCTTGGCTGAAAAAGGAAGGTAATCAGCAATTAAATAGAGATGTCTGATTCTTAGTTACTTGTTGAGAGAGATTGTCTCAATTTAATCGTCACCTCTTTGACCTACCCTGAGGCGGCACTGTAGGTGTGAGATTAAATCCTTGGAATGGTAGGATAAACTGCATGCATGACATCACGTTTGTTATTCCTAAAATCATATTTAGTTGTGGTGTATGATTTGATTTATATTTCTGTCAAAAAAATTATTTTCGCAACTACATATCATCCTATGGCATCTAAACTTCTAAACATATTAAAATTGACTGATGATAACTTCATAAAAGTGGAAAAGTAACAAGAACGTTGAACTCATTAATCGAGAATGCAATTAATTTTCGGTAGAGGATTCTCCTCTTGAGCCTTCAAACTTAAGTGACATTTGATAAAAATGTGACTGCTATCACTCGTGCTGAGCGAGAGACAAAACAAATTTAGTTCAAAGATGACGAGAATGATTTGGTATCAATCTCACCAGACATCCCACAGTTTACGAGTAGTGTCTACTCAAATGAACTGCTAGTTCGCAAACTATTTCCTTTAAAGAAATCCAAGAATGAGAAGGTAAATGTCTACAAGTATAAGTCATCTAAACTAAATAAGTTGAAGGCTAAACCGAAATATTAATAAAAGAAAGTATAGGATAAGGAAAGTGATTTCGGATCACTAACCTATGAATCCTTAGAGACTTTCTTGACCGAGTAATTTGACTCGGAAGCTAAAGTTCTTTTGTAAGAACGAGGTAGCTGGTCATTCAGCCAAGATAGTGGGAGTGATATAAGGAAATAAATTTCAGATTTTAATCCTTGAATATCAATGAAATATAATTTATGTTTTCAGATTCGTTGGAACAAATGGATTCACTTTCACATCGATAATATAGTTGCCTTAAAGAAAGTGAATATGACATTTGTATACGATTCTCAGACTCAGACTTTTGTCTAATAAAGTCAAATACCACTAAGTAATGCTGAAAAGGTATATGTAACACATCATAAACTATTAAGACAAATGGTTTCCGTATTTAGATAAACGATTCTTCAGCATCAATTAATTAGTGCATATATCCTAAAGATAAGATCTGAAGACTGGCTAAGGGTGATTCCTCTCTCCCAGTCTAAGAACACTATCTCAAAGGAAAAATGGCTAAGTAACCTTTCAATTAGGAAAGGGTAATAGAGCTAAAAGAAGTATCATAGCTTGTTCATATTGACCTTCGGGGTCTTACGAAGGATACAAGCTAATGGGAGCTTTTTTGAGTAATAGACATTTTGAAGTGAACCGAGGAGATTCAATTCGGATTTTGCCCAAGGATTTGATTGTAGGAACAATGAAAAGCGAGCTCCGCGACCCCTAGGTATCCGTGTACCTAAGAACCTTGGATTAAGGACCTCGACCCCTAGATATCCTTGTATTTAAGAACCTCGGTTTGTGAACGCCACAAGGTATGCTCACGACCTTGATACAAAAACGGGTTTGGAAAAATTAGGATTCTGGAAAATTAGGGTTCTTGGGGAAAGTTTGAATGTTTGAAGAATCTTCAAGTTTTTCCGGGTAAGATTATGAAGATTTGAAGATTTATGATGTTCTTGGCTGGGGTACGACAAAATAATTAAATAAAAACGAATTTGTTTTTTTTTTTGGGATAATAATTGAAATAAAGAACAAGAAATAAAATTGGATATTTGTTACCTACAATGCCTGTCTCTGCTACCAACTGAAGTGAACCGGGGAGGCTCAATTCGGATTTTGCCCAAGGATTTGATTGTAGGAACAATGAAAACGAGCTCCGCGACCCCTAGGTATCCGTGTACCTAAGAACCTTGGATTAAGGACCTCGACCCCTAGATATCCTTGTATCTAAGAACCTCGGTTTGTGAACGCCACAAGGTATACTCACGACCTTGATAAGTTCGGGTTTGAATACTCTACTCTAGAATACTCACAAGTTCAAAAGAACTCAAATATAATATATTTCACTCAAAGTTTAACTAACTGTTACAATGACTCTATTTGCCTTTATATAGGCTACAGACTCAAGGAAATAAAACAAACTAGCAATGTGGGATAATTAAAAGATAATTTTCGCCACTTTATTTACTAATTGACCTAACTTGACTCTAATAAGCCCAAATGGCTTTTATTTGCTGAAAATAAATACTTAACCCAATATATTAACATATAGGCACCTCCCTTAATGGGATTTTGGCCTTTTACTACTAAAAAACATCATAAAAGACTCTAAGTATTAATTCACGCCCAACAGCGCAAATAATGGTCTTCAAGTTCTCCAAACAATCTGCAATTTTGACCACATCTAAATCAACCTGTTATCTATGTTTTCTCTATATACCTCATCTTTGAATTCGGAGCTTATCCTCGTCAAAATCGCCCCACAACAGCGACTGTCCTGTCTGAAATTCTGCAGCCGTCGATCTGTTTACGTTTTAGATTTGAGTAGGTTACTCAAGTCCAAATCCCCTCAAAATTTGAGGTATTATAGGAAATTCTCTATTCTACAACTTTCGTCTTTTGAGTTTTTCCATATTCGAAGTAGTTTGAGCACAATCTGTACGAAAAATCACTGCTTAAATTCTGGAACTTTCTGACAGCATCATATTTAGGGTTTGCTTATTGCTTTGGTTTGTTCTACGTTTGAACTCTACACAAGGAGGAGAGAAACATGAGAGTTGTGATGATATAACTATTTTGCTGATACTATCATGGCTTATGACATATTTCGCACACCTTGCTTAATTCAAAACAAAGCATACGACTTGTGCATTGATCATCTGGAAGAAGAGAATCTGATTAGCAGTAGGGTAGTTAAAGAGTTGAACTTGCTGACGGAGAAACATCCTTATCCTTATTACTTCGCTATTGGAAGTCGTCCGTTTTTGGTTACTAGGCAAACATGGATTTCTTTGTCCGTTGGAGGTCATCGCTCTAATACATTATGTGATGTGGTTCCTTTAAAATGTGACCAATTGATATTAGCAAAGCCATGGTTACAATTGTACAAGGTACGTCATAATTCGTCCCGCACTCGGGATTCTTTTTCTTATTATGGCAAGAAGTATGTTCTTGAGTCGCTACCCTATATAAACGAGGGTGATTTCAAGAATGAGGAATCCAAAAATGTGGAAGCTAAGAAGCGTGAGAGTCGTGATATAAAACTGAAGAAATCTTCCAAAGGTGTGTTTTTTGTTTTTTGTGGTCATTGTAAAAGGGATGACCATAACTTTCAAGATTGCCCTGAATTCTTGCAAGAACTACGTAGATTTGATGAGGAAGCTCGTTTGAAACGTGAATCAGCAAGGGAAAAAGACTTGGTTGCAGCGACAAATGAAGAGATTGTTAACACTCGAGAGGAAGTGTTGAAAAATGATGAAGATAAGCGTTTGGTGGAGATGACTATTGAGAATGACCCTGAATTTGTGGAAGAGAAAGTAGAGGTGTCTATTGTGGAGGAAGAACGCACGGAGTTGTTTTTGGTTGAGGCAAAAGAAGATGCTATGGTCCTCAATTCTTGTTCCGGTTTTGTTGACTCTTCTTTGCAGGTACATGATGATCAGCCTCATGAAGAGGACACCGGGCTGTTGGATACCTCTGATGCAGCCCCTATATTGCCTTTGGTTTGTCTTGCTCCTGATCATATTGATGGCAAACCAGAGCATACATTCTTTGACCCGTTTTGTGCGCATGCCGATACCTCACAGTATACGACTTGCTGTGATTATATTGCTTCTTTCCAGGTCTTCAACCACATTTACATCAAGCCGAGAGCTATTTCTGATTTTTCATTGGTAAAGCATGGATCTCCATATCACTATGCCTATCATTTGAAGTTGTCTCTACGTATTATATTTGATCCCGGAATATCATTGTCGTTTTTTGTGGGTTCTCTAGACTTTGTGCAAATTGATCAGCTATATGACGTCCTTCTGATTCGAGGACGAATCCTTTCCAACCGGGAGGGAATGATGTGATCCGTCCTGGAACTTCGACTTGAAATAATGCGGCCATGGAGAACTTGAAGACCATTATTTGCGCTGTTGGGCGTGAATTAATACTTAGAGTCTTTTATGATGTTTTTTAGTAGTAAAAGGCCAAAATCCCATTAAGGGAGGTGCCTATATGTTAATATATTGGGTTAAGTATTTATTTTCAGCAAATAAAAGCCATTTGGGCTTATTAGAGTCAAGTTAGGTCAATTAGTAAATATAAGTGGCGAAAATTATCTTTTAATTATCCCACATTGCTAGTTTGTTTTATTTTCTTGAGTCTGTAGCCTATATAAAGGCAAATAGAGTCATTGTAACAGTTAGTTAAACTTTGAGTGAAATATATTATATTTGAGTTCTTTTGAACTTGTGAGTATTCTAGAGTAGAGTATTCAAACCCGAACTTATCAAGGTCGTGAGCATACCTTGTGGCGTTCACAAACCGAGGTTCTACAAGGATATCTAGGGGTCGAGGTCCTTAATCCAAGGTTTTTAGGTACACGAATACCTAGGGGTCGCGGAGCTCGTTTTCATTGTTCCTACAATCAAATCCTTGGGCAAAATCCGAATTGAGCCTCCCCGGTTCACTTCACATTTTGTCTAATGACTACTCGAAATGCGGATTAGTTTATCAGAATATTTGGAGGAATCTCTGATATCACCAGAGAAACGAGTATTTAATGCTCAGATATAAGGCATGGTTTTGTCACCGATGCTTGGCCTACGTCCGAGTGAAATGATTTCACTTAAAGGATAAACCATAGACAGTCTTGTATAGTTATTGATATGCTACAATACACTGCTTAACTCAATTAAGATATTGGTTGCAAAATAACGGTTTACATAACTATGTAATACCGAGAAGTCCACCTAGAAGATGCTTATGAATTTGTGGATAAGGAGTGAACTACGTTTACTCCACTTCCGTAAATAGAGGCATTTAGCACTAATGCTTGAAGGTAGGACTGAAGTTCTTGCATTCACGTTCAGATGGTGACTGTTCGTGAAATATCTTAGTGCAATGAGTAAAGGTTGGTTATAAGATTCTTAAGATCGGAAAGTGATGGTTGAACTATCACAGCCTTTCTTGAAGAATGTATAAATACAGTTACTCAAGGAGTTACTATCTGATTTAATCAGACCACATCCAACATTGGTTGTTGGGGATTGCGCTGATAATACTACTAAACCAAATCAGAATGTCAATCCACCCAAATACAGTGGGAGTATGGTTTATCCATTGACTCGCTGTGATTATACAGACTTTACAGTCTGCTGGGGGTTATTGATAACCTATGGTCTTTTGGAAGGACTGTATAGGATTCTGACAATAGGAGGTTGGTTTAAAGCCAAATACCTGTAAATGGAGTTTTTGTACTCCAGTTCTATTCACACTTTTGTAGAACCACCTGAGTGTCTCAGGCCCGGTGGGAGTAATTGGATCTACGTGTAGAAGAGTCAAATGAATGAGAAAGTTTAACTTTCATAGCAAAGCCAAGTGGTCTAAGGGTAATTCCCTGAGAAGTAGTGAGTTAACCAGGAGTGATGCCCTGAACTCTCTCACCATTCAGCATTACTTGGCTCCATGGAAAGCAGAAAGATTACCAGGGGTGACGCCCTGAATCTTTCTTGCAGAACAACGGAGCATGAATTCATTCAGAACAGAAAGTTTTTAGCTCAAAACCAATGGCATATTGACTGCCTATGCTTATATCCATTGGTGGATTAAAGTAAACCTTCAGGTGATTAAAATTCACATGTTATGAAATATGTGGGCTTGACCAGAATATTGATGAGTCTTTTGTAGACCAGAGAATCAATATTGGTAAAGTAGTAGACGTTAGTGTTAATGAAAGATAGCACTGCAACAGTTGGACACAACATGGGTTTGTTATCTGAAGTCTAGAACTGGCGAGCCAAAGCTTCTCTGAATTAGAGAAGTAGACGATATTCTTAGAATTTGATTCGGTCGAATTCATGTGAACAAGTTGTTGGCAATGTCCCATGCATCTTATTGGTTAAGATGATGATGTATTTTCTAATGCAATATTCAACGAGAGGTTTCCTACCCAACCCCTCACGGAATAATTCTCTTAGTCTTCGGATATAGAGAAAATGGGATAGATTCTCTTTTGGATAGAGAAAGTCAGGTTATTAAAAGTCCAGTCTTGGATTCGGACGTTGAAAGCAGTATAGTGCATCCTCAAGCATCTTGTGAGAACGAGGAGTCATATGCTTGTGCATTCGGGTGCGAACCTGAGTGTCGTTGACTACACTAATTCTGAATTTTTGTCGGATTAAGGATGATCGTGAATCGATCTCAGACTTAGTGTTTACTCATTGTGATGGAGCTACAGTCTGGAGCAATCCAGCACTGCCAATTTGACTATGTTAGTCGAATACATAGCAACTTTCGGAGCAGCTAAAAAGGCAGCGTGGCTTGAGAAGTTCTTTGTTGGATCGGGAAGTAATTCCAGGTCTTGATGAGCCGATACCATTTTACTGTGAAAACAGTTGAGATGTAGCTCATGCAAATGATCTTCGCAGTCACAAGAGGTCAAAAGAATATTGAAAGTAAATACCACCTGGTCAGACAGACCGTGCAGAGAGACGACGTTTCGGTCCTAAAGATCGCCTCGCAACCGACAACCTGCTGATCAGTTTAACCAAGTCGCGTGGCATCTAATGTCACTAATAAGCGCTTGGCGGGTATGAAATTGGGAGATGTGTCTCATCTTCTTTAGAGCAAGTGGGAAAATGTTGTTGATGGATAGAATAAGGGTGTGGTGCTCTAAAAATAATCATTTCTTGTCTTTACGGGCAAATGGGAGATTGTTAGATATAGTGTTCCCGAAAGACAATTGTTGCTTGTCCTTACGGGCAAGTGGGAGATTGTTGGAAGTAGCACCCGAAAGACAATTTATGTAATTGTTTGTAGAATTAATAAATGACAGATTTATTCTCATCTTATTACTTGCTTGTGCTTGTAAGTAATACACTACTGAAAACCCTAAGTCGTATCATATGTAGCCATATAACTTAGTGAAGAGAGTTTGAGAAAGTAAATAATACTTGAGTAAAATTCAACTTGTTTATTCATGTTGAAAGAATGAGTATAAATAGATACAAGAGAGGCTCCTAGCTAGTAAAGTAAAAGTAACTAGAGCCGGCTAGAAATGAATGCTAGAGTTGGCTATGACTATGCTATTACATAATAAGAAAAAAGATAGTTACTTTATGACTTTTAGGACATATTAATTGTTTATTTAATACAATTAATATGTCTCTTTGATACATAAATAACATGTTACACTCTAACGTGTTATTAGTACAACAATGTAATATTAACCATATTTCCACACCCCCCGTCAAACTGGGTTGTATATGTTAATACAACCAAGTTTGCTACTCAGACTGCTGAACATAAGCGGTGGAATTGCTTTTGTGAGAATATCAGCATTTTGATCTGCTGAAGGAACATACTGAAGTTGAATGATCTTGGCATCAATCTTCTCTTTAAGGAAATGTCTGTCAATATCAACATGTTTGGTTTTATCATGATGGACTGGATCCTCTGCCATGCATAAGGCTGAATTATTGTCATAGCAGAGTGTGATAGGCTGCTGAGGAGGCTGCTGAAGTTCAGTCAGGACCCTTTTTATCCATAGAGCTTCACAAATACCCAAAACCAGTGCCCTGAGTTCAGCTTCAGCACTGCTTCTAGAGACAGTAGGTTGTTTCTTGCTCCTCCAGGTGACAAGATTTCCCCATACATAAGAACAGTAGCCTGTAGTAGACCTTCTGTCTATGTGACAGCCAGCCCAATCAGCATCAGTGTAGACCTTGATAGATCTCTCCGCAGACTTGGTGAAACGTAGGCCTTGGCCAGGAGTGGATTTCAAGTACCTCAGTATCCTGTTCACAGCATCCCAATGTTGCTCAGTAGGACAATGCATGAACTGGCTAACCAGACTGACTCCATATGCAATATCAGGTCTTGTATGGGACAGATAAATGAGTTTCCCTACAAGCCTTTGATATTGATCCTTCCTGACAGCAATGTCATCATGCAGCAGGGTATTACTGGGGTCTACTGGGGGTACATCAGGTTTGCATCCCAGCATGCCAGTTTCCTTCAGCAGGTCCAGCACATATTTCCTTTGAGAGATAGAGATACCCTGGTTGTTTCTAGCAATTTCCATACTAAGGAAGTATTTAAGATAGCCCAAATCCTTGACTTGAAAGACCTTTGCCAGTAGAATCTTCAAATTCTGGATCTCAGTAGAGTCATCACCAGTGAGGATGATATCATCCACATATACAATAAGAATAGATCTTTTCTGGCTAGAGGTTTTGATAAACATGGTGTGATCTGAGTTGCATTGATGATATCCAGCAGCTTTAACCACAGTAGTGAGTTTCCCAAACCAGGCTCTTGGGATTGCTTTAGGCCATATAGAGATTTCCTCAATTTACAAACCTTTCCTTGAGTGTGAGGATTGGTAAAACCAGGAGGTACACTCATGTAGACTTCCTCAGTAAGGTCACCATTGAGAAAGGCATTTTTTATATCCAATTGGTGAAGAGGCCAGTCAAGTTGGACAGCAAGAGATATCAGTATCCTGACAGTGTTCAGTTTTGCCACTGGTTCAAAAGTTTCTGTGTAGTCAATGCCATAAGTTTGAGTGAAACCCCTTGCAACAAGTCTGGCCTTATACTTGTCAATTGTACCATCAGCATTGTATTTGATAGTAAATAGCCACTTGCAGCTGACGGTCTTCTTGCCTTTGGGGAGAGTTGTTAGATCCCAAGTATGGTTATCCAGGAGGGCAGTCATTTCTGTTTTTACTGCAGCCTTCCACTTATCATTTTGAAGGGCTTCCTGAATATTTCTTGGAATGGAGTGAGAGTCCAAGTCCTGTGTAAACATGGAAAAAACAGGAGATAACTGATCATAAGATAGATAATTATGAATAGAATGATCAGTAGTGCAAGATCGTTTTCCCTTCCTGATAGCAATAGGTCTATCATCAATGTCAGCAGGCTGCTGAGAGTCAGTAGGTTGCTGAGTCTCAGTTGGCTCTGGTTCAGTAGGCTCTGGGTTAGTAGGCTCTGGTTCAGTAGGCTGCTGAGGGTCAGTAGGGTGCTGAGGTTCAGTCTGCTGAGAATCAGTAGGCTGCTGAGGGTTAAGAGTTTGCTGTGGGAACGGATTTAGGTCAATTTCAATCAGGTTTCCATCAGTGACTGCCTCAGGAGACTTGCTGTAGTAGGGAGTCCTTTCAAAGAATTTTACATCCATAGAATTGTAAAATCTTTTTTCAGAAGGAGAATAACACTTGTAACCTTTCCTGTCCTTTGCATATCCTAGCAAAATGCACTTGTGAGCTTTGGGATCAAGTTTGCTTCTGTGTTGGGCATGGATATACACAAACACAGTACAACCAAAGATTTTTAGAGGTAATTGGGAAATAAGATGAGGGCAGGAGTGTGTGGTCAGAAGGGTTTGGATAGGAGTTTTGAAGCCTGACACTCTGCTGGGAAGTCTGTTGATTAAGTATGTGGCAGTTAATATAGCTTCACCCCACATATACTTTGGAACATGTGTGGTGAACATGAGTGATCTAGCCATCTCCAGCAGGTGCCTGTTCTTTCTCTCAGCAACCCCATTTTGTTGAGGTGTTTTCACACAACTACTGATATGGACAATCCCCTTATTTATCAAGAAATTACTGAGATGAGACTCATAGTATTCAAGTGCATTATCAGTCTTTAATATCTTGATCTTAGTGTCAAATTGAGTAGAGATCATGTTGTAAAATTCCTGAAAAACTGTTCCAACTTCAGATTTATCCTTCATTAAAAACAGCCATGTGTTTCTGGTATGATCATCAATGAAAGTGACAAACCACCTTTTCCCTGTTATACTTTTTACTCTTGAAGGTCCCCATACATCACTATGAATTAAAGTGAAAGGTGTGGAAGGCAAATAAGGTAGTTTGGTATACACAGATTTGGTAGGTTTGGCAAATTGACAAATATCACATTGAAGATCATTGACATTACATCCTTTAAATAATTCAGGAATTACAGACTTTAAATAACCAAAACTTGGATGTCCTAGTCTATAATGCCATAACATGATATTGTCTAAGGTTTGCGTGCAGGCTGCTGAGGCAGATTCAGTCTTCAGTCTTCTGTCTTCAGCAGGGTTGACCACATACAATCCTGAGCAGGGTTTAGCCCTCCCAATCACTTCCTGTGAAGAAGGGTCCTGGAAAGTGCACTGATGCTTATTAAACACAACAGTCCAGTTCAAGTCTTTTGCAAGTTTACTGACAGATATGAGATTGCAGTCTAATTTTGGAACAAATAGGACATCCTTTAGGCATATCTTATTAGTGAGTTTAACATTTCCAAAACCTTTTGCATGAGAGATAGAACCATCAGCAGTCTTAATTTTATGAGTTTGATGACATGGCATAAGGTGAGTTATAAGGTTTTTATTGCCAGTCATATGAGAGGAGGCCCCAGAATCAACAATCCATGTTTCATTACTAATAGAAGAGTAGAATTTACCTGCACTAGCCTGAGTAGCCGTGTCAGTAGAGGGACTACCTTCTTTTTGTTGAGTGAGGAAAGCTTTGAATGCAGCAAACTGAGCATTCAACTTGTTATCATTCTCCTCTTCATTAACATGTCTGCCCTGACTTTCCCTGGTAGGCTTTGAGGATTTAGGCATGCCATGTAGCTTCCAGCAGGTGTCCTTGGTGTGATTTGTGCGTTTGCAGTGCTCACAGAACAACTTTCCAGTTCGATCAGTAGGCTTCCTGATAGTCTCAGTAACCTCAGCAGGCTTCCTGACAGTCAGCAGGGTGGCACTTTCAGCAGGGTTGTCAGCAGGGGAGTTCAGCAGCATCACTTTTCTCCTGCTTTCCTCATGTTTGACTTCAGCAAACATGGATTTGAGATTGGGGAGAGGTTTTGTGGCAAGGATTCTTCCCCTAACATCATCAAGAGTAGGATTCAGTCCAGTAAGAAACTTGAATACTCTCTTTTTCTCAATAATGTCCTTATAAAGGGCAGCATCCTTGACATCATTCCAGGGGTGAGTTTCCAACATATCTAGGTGTTGCCATGCCCTAGACAGTTGGTTGAAGTATTGAGTTACAGACATATCTCCTTGTCTGCAATTTTGAATCTGAGCTTCAAGTTCATACACTTCTGATGTATTGTCTTTCTTGGAGTAAAGATCCCTGGCATTATCCCAAATCTCCTTTGCAGTATCATACATCATAAAGTTCTCACTAATCTCTTTTGTCATTGATCTTGTGAGAATGGTCATGACTTGATTATTAGTAGTATCCCATGCTTCAAATCCTGGGTCATCTTCAGCAGGGGCAGGTTTAGAGCCGGACAGGTATCCCATCTTACCTTGTCCAGAGATGTACATTTTCATAGACCTTGACCACAGCAAGTAGTTGGTGCCATCAAGTCTATGATTTGTGTAAGATGAAGAGTCAGTGACCCCAGTCTGCTGAGGCAGCTGGGACTCAACTGAGGGTGAGGAAGCTTCAGATAATGAAGACATTCTTGATTCAGCAGGGTACTGAGAATTTGCAGCGGATTTAGGAGTTTAAGGCTCTGCTACCATGAAGAGAGTTTGAGAAAGTAAATAATACTTGAGTAAACTTCAACTTGTTTATTCATGTTGAAAGAATGAGTATAAATAGATACAAGAGAGGCTCCTAGCTAGTAAAGTAAAAGTAACTAGAGCCGGCTAGAAATGAATGCTAGAGTCGGCTATGACTATGCTATTACATAATAAGACAAAAGATAGTTACTTTATGACTTTTAGGACATATTAATTGTTTATTTAATACAATTAATATGTCTCTTTGATACATAAATAACATGTTACACTCTAACGTGTTATTAGTACAACAATGTAATATTAACCATATTTCCACACTTAGTGTGTGTCACACATGAGGATTAAGTTTATGGTGAAACACTTGAAATGTTAGTCCGTGGTGAAGTTAATCAAAGTATGGGGTCTATTGATTAAACCACCATTAATGCGCCCAGAACACTTATGGTGTGACCGTCCTATCCGGACCGTCGACATTGGTTGTCTAAGTGGGGCATTTATATATGATGAGAGTCATATAGGACTGGACCGATTTAGTCCTATTACCCATCCTTCCTTTGATACTTTTGACCCGACCTTCAGATTCAGGATCCGGGAAAGGACTAGGGAGATTATAGGTAGTTGTTGTATGGAGTCTATCCCTGCCCAAAGTAGCATAGACTTGATATGTCAAGAGTATGGGATAGATAGGGGTGTGTTTATCCCTACCCTCCCGGTGGACTCCCGTCCTTATGCCTATCGACCCCCTGATGGCTTTTGTGCCGTCTATGAGGGCCAACTAAAGAATGGGTTAAGGTTACCCTAATGTCCAGCTTTATTGGACGTGCTGCGACATTACGGCATAGGAGCCGCTCAGATCGCTCCTAATGGTATTAGGAGTATTGTAGGGTTTGCCATCCTCTGTCGGATGGTAGGTGTTTGCTTCTCGGTGCACCTCTTCCGCAGTTTTCACAAGATCAGGAAGAACCCTGGGCCTGCAGGGTGTTATCAATTTCCTCACCGGTCAGGTGTGAGGGCTTACATGGTTGATGGACCCTCACCTCAGGCAAGGTGGCGTGCTCGATTCTTCTTTGTTTGGGATGGAGGGATTCCCGAGCTAGGGCGGTGGAGGTCGAACGATGTTCAGAGGGATCCGTTTCCGAACATTGAGGATCTTTCCGTGGTGCGGAAAATCCAAGATTCTGGCATCTTCTTAGACGACAAAGAACTTTCTTCTCAACTGATTGGGGCAGATCGTCTAAGCGAGGCCGGGCCTGAGCCTTACATACCTTTTAGTGTTGAGGACCTTGAATCCCTCCATCCCTTCATCCTTGTAAGTCCTTCACTTAATCTTTGTCTTTTCTGTTTTACTTTGCCAAATAAATTACCTTTTTCTTTATTTCTGCAGTGACCTCTCGAGCCACACTGTTGGTTGTGGCCGGAGGGGATCAAGTCGATGAAAATGCTTCACCGGAAAGGACGCACACTGAAGAACATCTTGCCCTCCGAGCTACTGGGGGCGTTACCAAAGCCGTACGACGTCAGCAGGGGACCCCTTTTATGCTCTTCTGTGCCCAGGGTGGATGTTGCAGCTCTTACTATAGATATCCTGGATGACGAGGAGGATATCGATGATGATGAAATTCCCTTTATCCGGAGGGGCCGCTCGAGGAAGAGAGGCCGATCTGAGGCCTTCTTAGATCAGTCCCCTGAACCAACTGGTGCTGAAGAGGAAGAGGAAGAGGGTGATGAGAAGACCGAGGAGGAACTGGAGGTCCACCCATTGCTAGAGATGACCAACGAACGGTTGGCCAACGAGGGGATCAGCACCATCGAATATGTGAGTATTCTTAACTGTCTTTCTTAATTTCATCCTTAGCTTTTGCGTCTTCTAAAACTTATTTTTACCCTTTAAAGGGGTCACGCATTGGAGAGGAAACATTTAAGAAGCTTTCCGCCGCCTCCTCTTGCATAGAGAACTTGAGGAAGAGGGTTTCCGACCTGGAAAAGGGGTCTGCTGAGCGGTATCAGCTCAACCAAAGTTTACAAGCCACTATCCAAGAGAATGAGTCCCTTAAGCAACAGCTACATGATCAGGAGATCGAGCAGTAGAAACTGGGGTCTGTATACAAGGATTCTCTGGAATGCATGAAAGGAGAGCACTTGGCTGAAACGTCTGAGATAGGGGAGGCCATCGTCAAACTTCGAGCAAAAAAGGATGCTTGAGCAGCTGAGTTGGCTGCCGCCCCCCGTCCGTATAATTCAGGAGTACAAGGCTTCCCCAGAGTTTCTCCAGGCCCTGAACTTACTGCTTGCCCCAGCAGCCTGTGGGGCTTACACAATGGGAATAAATGATGCCCTGATTCAGTACCCCGACCTGGATATCACTCGCCTTTCCCATCCCAACATGTATCAGCCATGCATGGAGAAGGTCTATAATGACCGTGTGGCAGAGTTCTGGGGTGGGATGGACATCGTGGCCAGTCACGCGGCTCAGCACGGTTCCTTTCAGAGATCCTCAAACCAGGCTAGGTCGGATCTGGCTACGAGATGGGAGCAGAGTCCATCTTCTAGGCCTTAATCTTTTTGTGTTTTACTTCTTATTTTCAGAAGCATATTCGCTCTGATTGTAGACGATTTGTGTTATATATATAAATTTTGAAAAAATTGAAAATCTTCTCCTCCTATGCAAATATAATAGCCATTTACTTGGATGCACTTTGGCCTATCTTTCCTGATCTTCCGAATTAGCCCCCCAGTGTGTCCTCCAACTATTAGTGATTTTTGGAGGGCACACTGGATGTTTGCCTTATGGCTTCCTGAACTTTGTTAATTGGCGCTTTGTAAATTACACTGGTCCGACCTGTGGAACTTAGCACGTCCGTCGTGCGGACATAGAATAAATTACACTGATCTGACCTGCGGAACTTTGCGTGTCTATTGATTCTGTCGCTGCTTCTGTGACCGTGCATTTAATGTTGCATTGACTATGGTTTTGGTAACCGTGGGGCAATAAATGCGGTCTTAGAATCTGGAGCGCCCTTATAAATCCTGTACATTAGATCTATCCGATCTCGGGCGTCTGATTCTTTTCTTTTCTCTGTAAAAAGTGGTTTTCTCTATCCTTCATCGCATTCGCAAACTCGGAGCTTTTGTCACTAAGTATTCATTTTCTTTCTCATTATGTCGATGTCCTCTACTGGTTCCTTCCCCACTCATGCCCCCGGTGTGTCCCCTTTCTTTACCACGGTGTCCGCTACTGCCCGTGTGAATTTCTAGGTGTGTACTTCAACAAACAACAACACATGGAAGAGAGAGGTTTGAACATGCACAAGGTTGAAGGAAGCGGTTCCATGTTTCGCGTCATTTTCTCAGGGTGGCGTGACTTTACTGCGGCGCCTAGAGGGAGGAATAACCTCACCTTGGTGCGAGATTTCTATTCCAGTTTATCGGAGGCTGACTCCGTCGAGGGCGTCACCTCGGTTTCTCTACGAGGAGTTCCTGTTCGCTTCACTCCGGTGGTCATAAACGCGTTTACTAGAAATTTTGATGTTTCCTACAGAAGAATTCGTCGGTAGTTTGTCAGAAAATCGTGTTTCTGACGAATTTCCGACAAAATATGCGTTGTCGGAAAAATGGCCGTAGGAATCGTGTTCTGACAAAATTTCCGACAAATATAGCGACAAAATTTCCTACGAAAGTTACTGACAAATTACCGACAAACATAGTGACAAAATTCCTACGACAGATACCAACAAAGTTCCTACGAATGTTACTCACAAAATTTCAACAAAATTTTGGACCAGTATTCGAACAAACTTCCGACGGTTTTTTTTTATTGTTCTGACAATTTTCCAACGAATTTTGTCACTAATTTGTAGGTAGCTTTCAATGCTTCTGCAGAAAACAAATTTTTTTTCCAACAGACTTCCAACGAAATTCGTCACTACTTTGTCACAAATATGATTTTTGAAATAACCGGCTTTCGTAAATTGTATTAATACCACCTGTCCAAATGAAATAGAATATCACAATTACTCAATCCACAAAAACTGCACACAATATATAATTGATGCATCAACCAAGTCTACAAAAGCTCCATAGAGATTGGCAATAAGATACAAAAGAGAATGTGACAATCAAAGAAAGAGCCCATAGTGCCACATAAGAGAGTGAAGATGTAATATATATTAAAATCCAAAAAAATCCATAATCCTCAATGTCGAGCACCATCTGGATGAAGGAAGCCCTGGACCAACTGCGCAATCCTTCCTACCTCCTCCTGCATGGCAGATCGTGTTGCTGCAGGCTTCTCTCGCTTCTCAGCAGCTATCTGTCTTTCCTCAGCCAAACTTTCATGTACATCAGAAAGGTCTTCACGCAACCTTGAATTTTCCTTGAAAGCCGCGATACTTGCTTTGACAGCACCTCATTTGGGATTGTATGCGAAATCGATCCACTAGTGTACTCTAAAGACAAATTACCCAATCCCTTCACACGCCCATTCTTTGCACCCCCAGCGCATTCCAGAAACACTTTATCTGCTTCATGTAACAAATCATCTAGAATTCTAACATCTTTCTGCCCGAAATATTGCAAGGCGTTTGACATTTTTCCTTAAAAAGTTCCTGTGAGGATTTAGAAAATATGTTTCTCAATATCTTTCGTTCGATATGAAGAAATTATATGTATATGTTATGTCAAACATTACATAACCGGATTCACATTTTAAACACATATGCTCAAGTTATTACCTCAATAATTGCTGAACTATCATCAATAGGCTCCCTATCATCCTAGGTTGAGTGGGTATACATAAACACCTCCACAATAGCAACAGGACGCCACAGCACCGTTACCTAAAAAAACATTTAACCCATACAAAGTTCTTTCAAAATTTTTGATCGATTTCTAGTAGAAGAAAAGTTGTAACCTCAAATGACAAGTTTATAACCAACACCAAGTAGAAAACAATGAAAATAACTAGGAAAAAGTTGGAAATGAAAATTGGTTAAAAAAAATCTAGAGGTTACTAAACTTTTAGCAAAAGATGAAGCTATGCAAAATACATTACTCACCTATCATGAACATAAACTTCTATTTTGTAAGTGAGAAATTGAGATGAGCTTTTATAAATCATAATGTTACAGGTCAGTCATGCAAGAGTTAAGAGAACTCAAAATACAAACATTCTCTAAATAGATATTAGATTGTACCGCTAGTTTTAAACTCAGTCTAAAACGAGGCACCTCCTCCATTGTGAAGCATATAACATAAGATAGCAATTATCATATCCTGATCTTACTTGGTTGTATAGTAAAATGTGAGCATGTGGATGGAGATGATATGTAAGCGTATGGATAAGACTGACTAGGATGCATAGATACTCATGTTTAGTAGTGATTACTGTATGTGGTGCATGTGTATCGCATACCTTACTAGTCATCTATGAGTACCTACAATAATATTTATATGAAAGAATGAAATGTACTTGTACTTACTAGCCATTATTGGCAGACAATGGAGGTTTGGTAGATGAAACAATAGGTAAAGTAGAAGCAGACTGAGGATGTGACGTGATATCCACATTATCTCCATTATCAGTACCCGGTCACTACAAGAAAATCGTGTTTTTACGACGTGCAATGCATGTCGTAATTTAAGTTTTACGACGTGCATCTGCACGTCGTATTATACCGCGTAGTAAAACTGAATTTCCTTTACAACGTCCATATATGCGCGTCGTAAAATTTCCTTACAACGTGCGGTGACATGTCGTAAAATGACTCATTTATGGCGTGTTTTTGCACGTCGTAATTAGTTTCCGCCAATTGATTTACGACGTCCTGTTGTACGTCGTAATTTATAGCTTCACGACGTGTTGTGCACGTCGTGAACCGATTCCCGCCAATTGAATTAGACATTCACAACGTGCTTTTGCACGTCGTAATTTACCATGTTGTGCACATGACAAACTGATTCCCGCCAATTGCACACATAACACACCAAATTTACAAGGTGACATACAATTTTCTATCAAGTTGCAAATTGATCATTAATCAAAGCAAAATAATACTACATTACGAATTCTTCTTAGTAATAATACTAATAAATACGACTAGCTTCAAAAAGAAGACTAGCAAAAAGGGTACACTTTGGAATGCCTCAAACAACATTTAGAAAGCTTAGTAATAACAGTCAAACAGCACACAATGATGATGGTTAATTAAATGGAGTTTTAAATTCTAATTCTAGGCCAAAAGCTTAGTACAAAATACAAATTACATTCAAAGGTAGCAACAATGCCTTCCCATCTTTCAAAATGTAATCAGCAAAGCCACCCCATCCATCCATTTCATCCACTGATGACGATGACACTGTATGGAGAAAAATACGAGGTCAAACTTGAACAAAACCATAGTAAACAATTTGCAAAGTTTATAAAAGGAAACAACTTAATGTTGTGATGATGCCACATCCATAATTGACATTTTCAAACTTTAACGACGAGAATATGCTACCATCAAAAGACTAAACATAATACAGGGACCATAATTTTTGTTCCAAGTTAGTATTCAAGTAAAGAGTATACAGCCACTCAGAAACTTGCATCATTCCAGCAAATTCTTTTAGGTTGTCAGTCAGGGCACTGCAGCACTTTGGATGCAAAACAAAAATAACGATGATGCCACCAATAAACCTCAATTATCATGAATACTTTGAACAGAAAATTATTCTGGAATTCTGGAGCTTTTGTCGACAATATAATCCAAAAGAGTAACAGTTCTAGACATGATAAGCGTTAGCTGCAAAACTTATTATTCTCGTGGTTAAAGTTGGCTGCAAAATGTCTTGCTATCATCAAAGTTGTTAAAGCGCTAGGCGAGGACACCGAATGTGGGATGGTTGGCTGCACAGGTCCATACATCAGGTGTCATTGACCTGCAACAGGTAGCATGGCAAAGGACACCGAATGTGGGATGGTTGGATTCTTTTAGATGGTAACCGGCCCCATGATTAACACGATGTGATTCCATCTACACACAATATTTCAAACCCCTCGTGGTGGTTCAGATTATTCCACACGTGTTAAGTTAGGTGTTACTAACCAGTTCAAATTACTTGTTGGATAAAAGCAAATTCAAAGTGCAGAATAAATGACACCAATACACTTCAGATTATATTCTTAGAGCATACACTTCAATTGTTAAGGGAAGCTTTTTTTATTAGTTTAGATGGTTTTTTGAGGGAATATTAGGGCTCTAAGTCAAACACTAGTGATTCAGTGGTTGTGTATTGTAGTTGCCTGGAAATAAAGAATTTCAAAGGTGTCCTGCTTAAGCCAAGATAAGAAATTGCCCGAACATATTGATTTTAGAAAGAATTTAGTAAAATGTTTGTGTCGATTTCAATTTTTGTTTCTAGGCATGATCTTTACCCAATACTCTCAACTGTCTAGAAGTGCAATGAAGATTAAGTTACATTCATGCATACAGTCAACAACACTTTAGATGCATTTGAATATCATTTGTTTTTGTGTTATACTTATTGCAATACAATGGCTAGCCTAGTTCACACTCTGTTCTCGTAGGCAAGAACAAGTCCTTTTTTGATTTGTATATTATCTTCTGGATTACAATAACAGGCTAAACTTTCAATTTCGCAATGCAGCAGATTCACTTTCAATACAGAGAAAGCTAAAACAGATAGAAGTGAAAAAATATTCAAGAAATATAAACAGCAATTCTTACCTTCTCTTTTGCACTTAGTGAAAACTTGACAAACTTTGTCCAATCAACCAAAGAATGAACATTGGCCGGTTGAGTAGCTTTTGCAACAGCTTCCACGCTTGCACTTCCACGCTTCTCCAGCTTACCTATTCCCAAACTTTAACAATTGATAACAAGTCATTTCCCAAACTAGATCCTTATACACTATCATTTTAGCATGTTCCATTAGTTAGCTTTGTTCCTTTCATATAGAAGTCCAGAATCAAAGCCTTCCCAATCAGAAACTAGGAACAATAAACAATCTAACTCAACTACATATGATAGCAAAGCCTTCACAAGTTAAAGGAATATAATCACAGACAGCTAATACAATATTATTCCAACTTACATAGCAATACCAGGTTTAAAAAAAGGGCAAACAGAAGAAATTGTAAGTTGGTTTTGATAGAGTCGAAGAAGCACCTGCTTCAACCAAAATCCTAAAGATTCCTTATCTCCCCAACAGAGAATATTCTGAATTCCAACCCCGTGCAATCTTTTACTTAACTCTGTGTACAAAAGCCGTCCAAATCCCTGAATGCACAATTTTTATTCACTTGTTAATAACTTTCCAAAAGTCAAGCAATACACGAGTAGAGTTACAAAAGATTCAAGACATGCATCAATTTTGCCTTTCATGTTTGGAATATAGATTCTTTATAATGTATCTATTAGTAGAATTTATAACAATGCTTTCCTAAAATGAAGAAAAATCAAAGAGATTCTGTAAATGTAATCCTAGAAGAATTCTTAGGCACTCCGCAAATATCTTAAGTTAAATTTAAAAGGGTGTTTTTTTCAAAGGAACGATCCTTTATTATTCAAAGCAAAGTGAGGCCCCAAAGCCAATTAGATAGCCCATTTAGTTCTTACTAAAGTTTAAACGATCAGGTTATTCACCACCTATTCCTCTTCATTTTATCCATATATTTTGCTAGCAATGTGTGTCTACAAACTCTTATCGTAAGCTGGAACATCATTATGAATTTCGAGAGCATGAAGGTCCCCAAGGTGCCTGGTGGAGGAGCAGCTGGTTGGCTCGTCAAGCTCGAACTTGTAGCAGGTCTTGGAATCTATGGAGTTGCTAACAGTCTGTACAATGTTGATGGTGGGCATCACGCCATTGTTTTCAATCGGATTACGGGTGTTAAAGATAAGGTTTATCCAGAGGGAACCTACTTGATCGTTCCATGGTTTGAGAGACCAATTATCTATGATGTCCGTGCTCGACCTCATCTCGTGGAGAGTACTTCTGGAAGTCGTGATCTTCAAATTGTGAAGATTGGTCTTCGAGTACTTACTCGACCAGTGGCAGACCAATTGCCTACTATTTATCGGGTCTTGGGAGAGAACTACAATGAAAGAGTCCTGCCTTCCATTATTCATGAGACCTTAAAGGTTGTGGTTGCTCAGTACAATGCTAGCCAGCTTATCACACAGAGAGAGGCTGTGAGTCGAGAGATCCGAAAGATTTTGACAGAAAGTGCTTCCTACTTTAACGTTGCATTGGATGATGTGTCCATTACAAGCCTGACTTTTGGTAAGGAATTCACTGCTGCAATAGAAGCTAAGCAGGTAGCTGCACAAGAAGCTGAGAGAGCCAAGTTTGTTGCTGAAAAAGCGGAGCAAGACAAGAAAAGTGCAATTATTAGGGCCCAGGGTGAAGCGAAGAGTGCACAACTGATTGGTGAAGCAATTGCTAACAATCCAGCATTCACATCCCTGCGGAGGATTGAAGCAGCAAGAGAAATTGCTCAGGTTCTCAACAGCTCTGCCAACAAGATCTATCTGAATTCTGATGATTTGTTGCTCAACCTCAACAGCATTGGCCTTTCTGCGATGAAGAAGTAAAACCCACCTCTAAAAGTTTAAGTTTAGTGGGCAGAATCTCTTGTTTTTATATATAAAATGCCGGGGACAACGAAAGAGGAAATGAAAAGAAAATTGAGATTTATTTAGAATTTCATCAGAACTCAGCTACATGAAGAAATTGAGTATTTGAAAACAACGCTATCTATCACCGGTACCCTAATGGTTCAAATTTTCCCTGCAGTTTTCAAATGCTCTAACTTTGGTATCGGCTACTTGTGTGTGGTAATCCCTGTAAATGAGTTAGTAGCTTGGAGGTTGAATCCAATGCATTTCATTATCCATATATATTGGCTCATTTTCAAAGGAAATTCTTGTGCAAAGTGTTCCTAGATGAGGAGATCCATGGCATGTGATATCAAATGCACTACACACGAGATTTGGGGGAAATTTTGCAGGGACAAGAAAACGTATTATAAATTTCAGAAAAATAATCAAAATAATCATCAATTGCTGCTGTGGAATTCTAATAGATAATAATACAATCAATCAACAACTAATCACAGAACAAAACAGAAGTAAAACAAACAGGCAATTGCATTTAATGTCGTTTTTTTGTCTTCAACTCTTAATCCACACGAGAACAAATTTAGCACAAAAAAAAAGAACAACAAAAACAGAAACTGAAATAAGAAATCATATGATATGAAGACCAAAAAAAAGACCATACCTGAAATTGTACGGTATGGTGAACACCATATCAAAAATCCAATACAATCCATCACAAAACCCAACAACATCAACAGATCACAACCCAAGCCACCACAAGCCAAAGAAAAAACTCAAGTCAAATTTCAGTCAAAACGGGTCAAAAGAAGAAATAAAAATTGATGACAAACCCTAAAATTGAAATTGACTAGAAAAGATGAGCCATCCTTACCGTATGAGGGTCAAAACGATGCTCAGGAAGGATTCCATAGGAGGGAAAATAGCAGCAGCAGAGACCAGCCGGAAAAGCTTCAGAACGATGGCAATGTAGGTGTCGGTCTACAACAGGAATGGACGGCGAGAAATTGAAGTACAGGAACTGATTTGAGGGTTTAGGGGTGAGAAACGTCGAACGGAGGTGAGCTTTTGCTAGGAGTGGCTGGAGCTCTCGTCTGATTTTGCTAGTAGCGGCCGTCGGACAAAAGTGATTTTGAGGGCTTTAGGAAAATATTTAGGGAAATAATTGTTATGTCGAGAAGCAAATAATATTCCCGCTTAAGGAATCACGACGTGTACACATACACACGCCATAAATATTTTTTAAAACACGACGTGCAGAAAAAGAACGTAGTAACTTATGAAGTATTCCCACAAGTAATGGCGTGTAATTGGTAGAACGCCATAAATGTTAAAACTTACGACGTGCATTAAAAGCACGTCGTAAAACGCCCGTCGTAATTTAACAGTTTTCTTGTAATGTTAAAACTTACGACGTGTATTAAAACGCCCGTCGTAATTTACACTGATCTGACCTGCGGAACTTTGCGTGTCTATTGATTCTGTCGCTGCTTCTGTGACCGTGCATTTAATGTTGCATTGACTATGGTTTTGGTAACCGTGGGGCAATAAATGCGGTCTTAGAATCTGGAGCGCCCTTATAAATCCTGTACGTTAGATCTATCCGATCTCGGGCGTCTGATTCTTTTCTTTTCTCTGTAAAAAGTGGTTTTCTCTATCCTTCATCGCATTCGCAAACTCGGAGCTTTTGTCACTAAGTATTCATTTTCTTTCTCACTATGTCGATGTCCTCTACAGGTTCCTTCCCCACTCATGCCCCCGGTGTGTCCCCTTTCTTTACCACGGTGTCCGCTACTGCCCGTGTGAATTTCTAGGTGTGTACTTCAACAAACAACAACACATGGAAGAGAGAGGTTTGAACATGCACAAGGTTGAAGGAAGCGGTTCCATGTTTCGCGTCATTTTCTCAGGGTGGCGTGACTTTACTGCGGCGCCTAGAGGGAGGAATAACCTCACCTTGGTGCGAGATTTCTATTCCAGTTTATCGGAGGCTGACTCCGTCGAGGGCGTCACCTCGGTTTCTCTACGAGGAGTTCCTGTTCGCTTCACTCCGGTGGTCATAAACGCGTTTACTAGAAATTTCGATGTTTCCTACAGAAGAATTCGTCGGTAGTTTGTCAGAAAATCGTGTTTCTGACGAATTTCCGACAAAATATGCGTTGTCGGAAAAATGGCCGTAGGAATCGTGTTCTGACAAAATTTCCGACAAATATAGCGACAAAATTTCCTACGAAAGTTACTGACAAATTACCGACAAACATAGTGACAAAATTCCTACGACAGATACCAACAAAGTTCCTACGAATGTTACTCACAAAATTTCAACAAAATTTTGGACCAGTATTCGAACAAACTTCCGACGGTTTTTTTTTTTATTGTTCTGACAATTTTCCAACGAATTTTGTCACTAATTTGTAGGTAGCTTTCAATGCTTCTGCAGAAAACAAATTTTTTTTCCAACAGACTTCCAACGAAATTGGTCACTACTTTGTCACAAATATGATTTTTGAAATAACCGGCTTTCGTAAATTGTATTAATACCACCTGTCCAAATGAAATAGAATATCACAATTACTCAATCCACAAAAACTGCACACAATATATAATTGATGCATCAACCAAGTCTACAAAAGCTCCATAGAGATTGGCAATAAGATACAAAAGAGAATGTGACAATCAAAGAAAGAGCCCATAGTGCCACATAAGAGAGTGAAGATGTAATATATATTAAAATCCAAAAAAATCCATAATCCTCAATGTCGAGCACCATCTGGATGAAGGAAGCCCTGGACCAACTGCGCAATCCTTCCTACCTCCTCCTGCATGGCAGATCGTGTTGCTGCAGGCTTCTCTCGCTTCTCAGCAGCTATCTGTCTTTCCTCAGTCAAACTTTCATGTACATCGAAAGGTCTTCACGCAACCTTGAAAGCCGCGATACTTGTTTTGACAGCACCTCATTTGGGATTGTATGCGAAATCGATCCACTAGTGTACTCTAAAGACAAATTACCCAATCCCTTCACACGCCCATTCTTTGCACCCCCAGCGCAATCCAGAAACACTTTATCTGCTTCATGTAACAAATCATCTAGAATTCTAACATCTTTCTGCCCGAAATATTGCAAGGCGTTTGACATTTTTCCTTTAAAAGTTCCTGTGAGGATTTAGAAAATATGTTTCTCAATATCTTTCGTTCGATATGAAGAAATTATATGTATATGTTATGTCAAACATTACATAACCGGATTCACATTTTAAACACATATGCTCAAGTTATTACTTCAATAATTGCTGAACTATCATCAATAGGCTCCCTATCATCCTAGGTTGAGTGGGTATACATAAACACCTCCACAATAGCAACAGGACGCCACAACACCGTTACCTAAAAAAACATTTAACCCATACAAAGTTCTTTCAAAATTTTTGATCGATTTCTAGTAGAAGAAAAGTTGTAACCTCAAATGACAAGTTTATAACCAACACCAAGTAGAAAACAATGAAAATAACTAGGAAAAAGTTGGAAATGAAAATTGGTTAAAAAAAATCTAGAGGTTACTAAACTTTTAGCAAAAGATGAAGCTATGCAAAATACATTACTCACCTATCATGAACATAAACTTCTATTTTGTAAGTGAGAAATTGAGATGAGCTTTTATAAATCATAATGTTACAGGTCAATCATGCAAGAGTTAAGAGAACTCAAAATACAAACATTCTCTAAATAGATATTAGATTGTACCGCTAGTTTTAAACTCAGTCTAAAACGAGGCACCTCCTCCATTGTGAAGCATATAACATAAGATAGCAATTATCATATCCTGATCTTACTTGGTTGTATAGTAAAATGTGAGCATGTGGATGGAGATGATATGTAAGCGTATGGATAAGACTGACTAGGATGCATAGATACTCATGTTTAGTAGTGATTACTGTATGTGGTGCATGTGTATCGCATACCTTACTAGTCATCTATGAGTACCTACAATAATATTTATATGAAAGAATGAAATGTACTTGTACTTACTAGCCATTATTGGCAGACAATGGAGGTTTGGTAGATGAAACAATAGGTAAAGTAGAAGCAGACTGAGGATGTGACGTGATATCCACATTATCTCCATTATCAGTACCCGGTGAATCGCCAAGACCTGGTGTTGTCATTCCAATAGTAGGAGGCGGGGTATGTAGAAATGTTTGGTCAGACTGAGGGAAATGTGTCTGGGCTCCTTGTGGCAGGGATGAAGACGCCGCTCGAGTGACAGTTGTAGTACGTGTCGGATGTGTCTGAGAAGATGGTGTAGTCGTAGGACAAGCATTGCGTTGACGTTTCCTTTGCAAAAGTGCTACAATATCCGGAGATGTGTTTTCATGGCCCTTACGCTTATTCTCTTTACCACCCATGATTTCACCTGCATAAACTACTTAAAGCATGTAGCCACATATAAGTTAAATGACAAAAACACAATGAACAAACCTATACAAGCAATAGACTTTCACCGCAGACTCACTCAAATAATGAAAGTGTAAATCATCAAAAGACCGCAAACCAATATAAAACATGAATAGAATTCATGTAAATGATTTCTAATGTAATTAACTACAACAAAATTCTCTGCACACAAATATAGAAACGGACGCACGGAGGAGGGAGGAGCGAAGAAGCTGCACAGTAATGTTAAACATATTACATGACAAAACTGAGCTTCATAAATGGTAGAGGGGAAAGAATGAGCTACATACAAAATAAGTTCATAAACTACACATGCAAACTGATGATAAATTAAATGAACGAATGCTTCCATTTTACCTCCATACAAATATTATATATTCAGGTGATATTTTCTGATCCTGAATACATGAGTGTTTCCGCCTTGTCCACATGTCCTTCACATTTCAATGTTAGAGTAGTGTTGAACTGATATTGGTCTTGACTCTCGATGCTATTAAGCAACACAGACATGATGAATGCATCATCTTGTTTCCACATCATGACACTTCAAAGACCAGTATTTCAAGACTTGCGCTCCGATTGCAATATGTACAAGTTGTATATACTAAGTTTAATGGGGGCGTAGAAAATACTGGAAATTCAGAAAGAATTAATGAAGAGAATGAAAATAGGACCTGTAATTATGTCGATGCTTTTGTTAGGATTTTATTCTTGCGTTATTTACTTACCTTATTTAAAATTATACTAGAATTAATCTTGATTCAAGAATGTAAATTGATCTAAACTGATTCCCTGCATGTATATATAGTAGCCTCACCTTCAATAGAATAAACGCAACTAATCCCTGAATTCTCTATCTTTATGCAATAGGGATTTGTCCTACAATACAGAACACACACAATAGGGATGGTTAAGGTCAGTGTTACTTTCTGACATTCTATATATATAGCAGCAAAAAGAACATAAGTCAGCCACATAAATTAAAATACCTAACAGGCACACATTCAAGAGCATCCAACTTAAGAAAAAAGGAATTGATGATTAATTTGTAAAAGGGATGTCAATGAAGATGACGTTCCTATCTGATAAGTGTGTTAAAAGGAATTTTATAGAAAATGAGATTTGACTGGAGTCTGCCTTGACAGCCTATTTTCAAAGAAACATGACAAGTAGTAGAAGTAAATGAATATTATACCTCTTTTAGCAGAAGAAAAAGTTCCATGGCTAGGTCTTGTTGATTCCAGTAGTTCTTTAATATCAACCTGCCATTTTTTCACACTGCAACCAAAACAGATAAAGAGGAGAAACACCTTAAAAGAAACACATACATTACATTCAATCAAACATGTTAAACATTCAATACTTGAGCATCCCACTTAGTGTAAAAGTAATATGAAGCATATGGTAAATATATCTGCTTTAGCTATCAAAACATTACTCAAATTCAATTAAAAAAGCAACCAACTTTAAACAATCTCTGACCAACCATTCACTTCTTTTGGAAACACAACCACAATAATTTCATTTACAGCACTAGAAATTACAGAAATCTCAAAATATACATATACCTTCCATTTTTCATCCATTAGAGTTATGAATTGAAACTATCCACACACAAAAAAACCAGTGCCTCGTATAGAAAATGTGATGTCCGAATAATAACCCAATCCACCATGATTTTGCTACCACTTCCCCGTGCTCTAGCTGGACCAGACGACTCCCACACTCATCTAAGACGACCACTTCTAACAGCACCGTAACCAACCAATCTCCCCAACACAGCAAATTTAAATGAAAAAAACCAAAAACTGAACGAGATAACATAATTAATGATTAGAGATACCTTATACGATGAAGAAGAAGGGGGGCTTTCCGCAATCGATCATCGGATTAGATCAGACATGTCTATTTCACCGAGCCTCTCTCCGAGACAGTGCGAGCCCCTCCTCGGGCGGATTCCTCCGTGGACGAACCTCTCGGAGGAACCCTTAGGTTTTCGGGGCTAAGCGATCTGCCGAAGCTGTGGGATGTCAAAATACATCGGTAGGGGCGAGCGAAATGGGAGCAGCCTAAACCGTGAAAACGGGGTTGTGGGAGAGCAATACAAGCGTTGTGCTGCTAGGCGAAGCAGCCCGAATGCCCGGAAAGTCCAAAGTCTCGATAGTTAGCTCTCGGGAGAAAGAGAAAGAGGGAGCGGCTGTATAGCTAGGTTGAAGAGAACTCCGACATCGCTGTTGTAAGGTTGAGTGCGACTAAGAGCTAGGGTTTGGTGTGTAAGGTTGATTTATATACCAAAGTCAAAACGACGTCGTTTAGGCTTTGTGTTTTCGGTTCGGGTTTCGGCTTGAATTGAGGTAAAATGATAAAAACCGAAACCGATCCATTATAATTCGTTGAGTACAATCCAAGAGAATAGAAGTATTAGTGTATTCATTTAAAAGACCACGGGAGAACAACGTTTTGCTTAAATGACCTTTGACCAAAACTAATAAATAAAGAATAAATAAAAAACAGAAAAGGTTTAAGTTAGTGTGTAAGGTCTTAAATACCCTTCATGGGAAATAGAGGAGAAGTAACGGAGGATCCCAGCGTCATCTTCACGTTATCCCCCTTTCCTTTCTTCTTTTCTTTCAATTTGCCATTTGCCATTGCCCCTCTCTTCTCTTAAATTCTCCCCCGCTTGAATACCCCATTCTTTCTTGCGAGAATATCCTTCCCTACCACTCGAATTTGCAGTACTTGCCATTATAACGGTAAAACACCCAGACACCAAACACCAAAACCAAACCGAATGCTCTGTGTGGTTGAAGAAGAGAAAAAATGGCCGTAAAATTGAGGTTGATAAGGTTTGGATGCAAGCACAGGCCTTTCTACAGAGTGGTTGTAGCTGATAGCAAGAGTCGCCGTGATGGCTCGCATTTGGAAGTCATCGGTTACTATAACCCTCTCTTAGGTAATCATGCTTTTCTTTACTTGATGCTAAACTCCTTTAGTTACCCTAATTTTGTTGAAGTTGGTGAATGCCGTACAAATGCTGCTTTTATCAGACTATATTGATTCCATTCTCGAATAATTGACACCAATTTTATCAGATACTGATTGACTCATTGCCAATTTTAGAACGAATTCCTCTTTGGGTTCAGCATACTTGTGTTAGTTAGTGTGTGAGAATACTATTTTCTCAGTTGGTTAGTAGCTTCACCCCTTTTTCTTCGTCTTGAGTTTGAACCTCTGCAATGAGTAGATTTATTAGCACTGTTGAATGAAATATTTTCTAGGCAAACCGAAGTCACTTTCGGAACCATACTTCCTACAACTAACATGTGTCCAGTTAGATTAAGTGTTGTATTTTGTTAGCCTAGTTCATTGAGGACTCGTAATATAATTAAGCCCTGTTTTTGTCTGTATGTGTTGAAGTCAATTGTGTTGGTCCAGGCTCTTTGTTATCGGCCCACGCCTGAGGCTTGAGGGGCGTGTTGAAGTCAATTGTATTTAACATGTAAATTACCTACCTATTCATATAGCTTAAGCTTTTGGGAAAATTGATATTTCAAGAACTTGCTATTAGTGATTCTTTCAGTTAGACATTTCGTGCACGTCAGTCAATGCACCTATTTGTGAGGATACTTGACTGTTATTGTGACCGTGAGTGCATCAAATAAATAGCATCATGTTACTAGATGCCCTTTCTGCTCTATGATAATCCTAGTCCATTTTATTTTGGTTTTGAAGACGTGCGTGTGTTTTTGTAGTACTTTTGCAATTTTTCAGTCAATGCAATAGGAACGAAAATTGCTTACCTATTTATGCCGGTTCATTTTTGCAGGTCCAGAAGACCTTAAGAAAATGAGTCTCAAATTCGACAGAGTACAGTAAGTGGTTCTCTTATTTTTCTATTTTGGGAATTCCTTTTATTCCACATACTTCCACTTTGTGTTTGCCTTGGGACTAAGTAGGCTTGCTCATATTTAGTTTCTCTCATGGTTCATCTTGTTAATTTATTCTGTCTTACTTGAAACGAGCATGTTGCAGTAGCAATGAAAAAAGCACTGTTAGATATATGCATCTTAACGATGAGGAATTGCATATTTTCCGTATCTAAGCCCGTTTCAGTGTATCTGTTTTTCAGGTATTAGAATTGCAATGTCCTTACCACAGCTTATTTCAGCCCTAGATACTCAAGCCAAATTACTTGAAGTTGTTGTTAAATATAGTAGGTGCTCGTTTGCTATTGATACTTTTAATCGGTCCTTTACGGATGACATCACCCTGCAAATCTGATTTTCCTGTTAATTTGAATGTTTTGGTTTAAGCTGGCACTCAACTGATTGATAAATTATTCTGTTTGAATCACATGAACTGCATACATGGCTGATTAATACCATCTATAGTGATAGTGTGATACTGAGTTTCCGTTTTTTTTACCATGTTAAGCAAAAGCTGTGTGTAAAGGTGCGTTTTTTTTTCATGTGGAGGTGGTGGTGGTGGGGGAGTGGGGGGTATGTGGGATACCTATAATTCATTGAGATGACATTGGCTATGTCAATACTACCTTATTTGTAAATCTTTTAAGTCCTGATTCTTTTACTAGAAAACTGCATCCAATTTCAGATACACAATGATATGCGTATATCCATATTTAATGTTTCCACTGTCACTTGCTTAGTGTTATCGTGTACATGATGTCTAACACATGCTTTTTCTAGAAAATCCCAACCGATAAAACAGGATGCTGGCTTTATGCCCTATTGGAGGCCGTAACTGGTTGCGGAACTACTTGCATGTCACTTCGACCCATTATGTTGATGTTGGCTTCTAATTTGTTAATGAATATTATGAGTTGGTTGAAACATTTGCTATGTAACCGTAAACTATTATGTTGGTTGATACATTTTTTATGTTTGATTGTTATTTATTTATGAACATTATGACTTGGAGGGCACTTTATGTTGTAATGTTAGCTATGTAATCGTTGGAAATGTTAGCTATTAATAACAATAATAATAATAATAATAACAACAACAACATCTTCAAACAACATATCATCAACATTATTTAATTAGAAAACGAAAATACGGTACTACGAAAAAAAACTTAAACAAACATAACAAGAAAAACATAAGACAACATAAAAAGTCTAATAAAACAGATAGGGGTAGATAGATAGGGAATATATTCGAATAGGTTGACAATATCATATATTATGGAGGCAAACACAAATACAAGGTTCAAACACAAATAAAATAAAAGCATAATACACGGTTCAAACACAAATAAAAGGTTGTTAGCAAATGATTACACCTTCGGAGTCCGAAGAGTCGACTTCATTTCCACAGGAATCATAGTAAACCCTATATTGTGCGGGCCTTTGCCTTTCATTTTCTTCTTCCTCTTCCATTTTTCTCATTAGTTCATCAAAATCCTCCATTTCCTTAATCATCTCTTCGTATTCTTTACGTTGCAAATCTTCGAGTTCCTTAATGTCGTTCATCATCTCTTCATATTCCTGGCGTTGAAGATCTTCAACCTCCTCAATACTCAATACACGATTCTCATCATTAATAGCCACCAATCCTTCATCAAAATCATTAAATTGTTAACCCCGATTTTTATCACAAACAAAAAAAAAATAGAACTGATGCTTAAAAGTAAAAGTAAATCAAATTGAACAACAAATAGATCATATGCAGAATTATACATGAAGCACTAAAAAGTAAGCTGGTTGATTTGGAAAGTGAATGGAAATCAATGAAAGCATCAAGAAGAAACTATAATGATATGACTCATATTAACAGCAAGAGTTTAATATATACCAGTTTTCTTGCCTTTCCTTGCGTTTACTTGCATTCCTTTCTCTGCGTTTACTTGCATTCCTTTCTCTGCGTTTACTTGCATACCAGTGAGAGTCAAACCTAATCCCACGGTGTATATAAAGAGATAAACAATACAAATTAGTTGTGCACTATTTTACCATCATCCAACCTTTAGTTGGGGAAATAAAAGAGCAGATCATGAAATAATGTTGAAAATATTTACAACGGCGTGAAAAAGGACAATGATGATTAGACAATGAACTGGTATACCAAACTCTTTAACCACAACGATTTAACATACTTATATCACACTTATTATAGTTTATATTTCTAATGATTGAAGTCCTAGACATACAGTATACGACACAAGTTTTATACATATGATTTAACTGATGTCTACACAAGTTTTATACAATTCATCAAAGACATCAAAACATGAAGAATTCAAGTGATATATCATGTAATTGAAGATGTTAACAATCAAAACAAAAGCGAACCACAGGCCACGGGAAGGACATTCATACATGGAATGAAAAATAAAATCAAATTTTCCGACAAAACCATCTCCGTATATGGAGAAATACATAACTGCTCATACCAAGAGAATCTTTTGTTCCTAAAACAAGTGAATTTCATAGGCATTTCACCCAAAAAGAGCAGAATATGGTACTCAATCGCTTCTCATGTACTCAACAAGTTAAGTTTACAAAACAAAACAACACCTGTAGTAAAACCATATTCAAAAATATAGCTCCTTTAACATACAATGTATTTTTCAAAATACAAGAGAAAAAAGAAAGAACGATTAAAAGCACTAAAAAAAGGCTAAAGTATTCAACTTTTTACCCAAGAGCAGCGGCGGTGATACCCTTGTGTGAAAGGCAGAACGGCGGGGCACAAGAGAAGCAGAGCGGCGGGGCACAAGAGCAGCGGAGAGGCAGAACGCAATCAGTAAGGCTGATTCAAGCTGTATGTGTGTGGAAGCCGACGGGAATTGGGTTTGGAGGAGCTTAGGGTTTGGAGAAGAGAAGTTTTTGGGGAGAAAGAAAGAGAAGAGAGCATTTTTGTACATACATTCAGCTTTCCTTCCTTTATTATCCTTTAAAATTCAAATTAATTTGAATGTGTTGAAAAAGAAAATTGAGTTTTGGGGCATGAATTTCTGGCGGGAATGAGGGAGGGAATAAGTATCAATGTATACACATATATCATTTTTGTACATACATTACTAATTAATATTATAATTGGGATTAATAATACATAATACTGTTATTTATGAGTAATTGTTATATAAAGGATGATTTACATATTCGATTGACTATTATGACCCCTAACTGACTGTTTGACATGGTTTACATGTTTCACTGACTACCATTACCCCTCACGGACTGTTTGACATGGATTACATGTTCCACCGACTACCATGACCCCTAACGGACTGTTTGACACAGTTTACATGTTTCACTGACTACCATGACCCCTAACTGACTGTTTGACATGGTTTACATGTTTCACTGACTACCATGACCCCTCACGGACTGTTTGACATGGATTACATGTTCCACCGACTACCATGACCCCTAACGGACTGTTTGACACGGTTTACATGTTTCACTGTGTCCCCGGTGATTGATTTCAACTGCTCAAAAAACCAACTCCATGATCGATTATTTTCGGAATCGACAACTCCCCACGCAATAGGATATATTTGAGAATTTGCATCTTCACATGTCGCCGTAAGTAATACACCTTTGTAGGCCGAGCTCAAATGTGTTCCATCCACAACAACAACACGACGCAACAAAGAGGACTGAAATGCTTTTTTAGTCTGTCCAAGGCAAATAAACAGATATTTGAATTCACCTTTTCTATCGGTGAAAATCTCTGTCACAGTTCCAGGATTTCGCAACTCCAACATATGACAATACTTGGGCAATTGGCCATAACTATCAGCTGGCTTTCCTACTACCATTTCCACTGCAAAGTTTTTAGCCATCCATGCCTTAGTATAGCTTACGGTATATCCAAACTCTCTGCGAAAATCATTAACTACATCATTTGGTAGATAAGCACGGTTCGGATCTGTAAACCTAGCAGCATACTCCATTGCTATGAATGTGTAGGATGCATTATTGTGGTCTTTGTTGCGAACGGTGAGAGAACAAGTATGCACCTTCTTGTAAACTCGAACTTCAAACTTATCCGCACCTTCCCCTATCCGTGTTGCTCGCACATGCCATTTGCATTGACCATCTTTACAAGCCACGACATAAATGCTTCGGGTTGATTTTACCGTTATGAATTCAAAGTGATGTCTCACGGCCAACGTCTCTAACTTCTGTATGAATAGCTGTTTTGATTCAAAAATGTCATGCTCATGAATATCTTCACTTTCTGGAATCCTCGCCGGTGGTACAATACTACCAGCATCACTCACATTCAAGATGACAGGAACAGAATTTTGATTTGGTGTACTCAATTCCACACCATTATTTCCCTCTACACCATTCATGTTGTGTGTTTCTGTTTCTTCATTACTCAACCTTTCAACATTGACATTATGTCTCTTGAATGCTTCCAAACTCACATCACCAGCTCCATCCGAGCCCAAGGAAGACAATAACGGATCCACACTCTTATAAATATCATCACTCCCAACTTCCATACCGACATCATCATTCATAAATTGAATTGCGAGAGATAAATCATCACTCATATCTTCTTCAAGGTTGTCAACATTCTCCACAGGTGTCCGATTATTCAACAATTCATCAGACAAAGCAGCAGACTTAGAACCATTCTCTCCAAGGTTGTCAACATTCTTCACACCTTTCGAAATAGGCGTATCCTTATTCAACATTTCATTACTGACGGCCTTAGATGAAAAAACATCATTTCCCCTATTCTCTCCAGCCATGTCCCCACAATTGTTTCCAGAAGCATGTGTTTCTTCATTTCTATTATCTTTATCAATGAGGCTAATACCAACGAATGTTCTTTCACAAAAAGAGACTAACCACTTCACACTGTTATCAGAATCAATTACCATCGGTGGTGCACTTGGAAAGTTTGACATTACCGGGACAATACATTGCATCTCCAATTCATTCACCGTTGTATCGATCTGCAACTCTTGCACCACCTTATCGTAAAATTCTACAAATGATGTGTTCTTGTGAATCATGATTGCCCTCGTTTTTTTTCTTTCCTTTCCCCACATACTTCCATTCCCATTTACCATCATCGTTCTCTACGAACTCAACAGGACAACAAATATGTATCCATACAACATCCATTACACAAACGGACCACAATCTCCACTCCAAACAACCTCCAAACAACCTAATAATCAAAACAAACAAATAACCTCGAATCATTTCTTTTAGTTCCAATCATAATGGGGAAATTTGTTCAATTAGTAAGGAGAGAAACAATTCTAAGGCTGTTTAAACACTTACTTTATAATGACCGGTGAGGAGAGAAACACTTCAACGCTCTAAAACGCAATTGGATTGGGATTGCGACTTTATGCTCCAATAATACGCATTCTACACACAAATTACTTACCCATTAAAATCAAATCAAATCAATTCAAAAACACAGAGGATCGAAACGCGGCTCATTGTGTTCACCAAATCAATTCAAATTCGCTGGAGGTTTGGCGTTGACAAATTGATGATAATGGAAGAAGAGGAGGAGAATAACTGGAAGGAAAGGGAGAAAGGAAATCTAATAATGTTCACATATAATCAGAATTTTGAATCAAGCATGCGTTATACACCACTAAAACGAAGACTAAGACTTACACAACTGAATCTACAGAATAATGTTCACATATAATCAGAATTTTACCATCAGAATTTTGAATCTACATGTCATAAAGCGATTTCCCTTTTTATTATCATATACACCACCAAAACGAAGACTACGACTTACACAACTGAAAAAAAGGAAGAAGAAATAGACAGATAAACAGAAATTGGGGGAAAAGACAAAGGGAAAAATTAAAAAGCAAATCGCAGAACTGTAGGCAAAATTTTAAAAACAGACTAACCGGCGGATGTTGTAGATGAAACGAGAGGAACGTCTAGAAATTATCGGAGACGGAGATGGTCGGCGGGGAAAGAATTCCGGTAGAAGATGGAGAATGATGTGCCGTTTATTCAGTTTCCCGTCGATGGCCAATGAGAAAGAGGGACAATTGGAAGAATAGGAAATGGGGTATTCATTTAAAATTAAAAGGAGAACAAATGAAAAAAAAAAATTAATAAAAACTTAGTTGGATTTATTTAAAAAAATAATACAATAAATAAAGGAGGACTAACGGGAAGATGGATGTGCTTATAACGGGCTGGGAGGGGCATAAGAGAGACTACACATTAAGCTTCAAGGAAACTTCAATAAAACCCTTTTAAATGATTAAAAAATAGAAAAACCCTTTTAAATAATTTGACCCTTTGACAATCCCTCTTAAATGAATGCCCCTTATTAATTTGGTACATATATTATTATTATTATATATATATTCGGGTCGGGATCGGAAACCTGCCGGATTCAGGTTTCATAACCAATATGTATCCCGAACTTAATCGGGTTGGAGAAAAACATGACGATTCGTGATAGGAAACAAATGAGGTATAGACAATTTGGGACAATGTATCTAGAATTTAATCGTGTTGGGGGAAACCCGAAAATTCATGATGGGGAACAAATCGGGTCTGGAGAATTTGGGACTATGTATCCCGAACTTAATCGGGTTAGGAAAAAACTCGACAATTCATGACGGGAAACAAATCGGGTCTAGAAAATTAGGGAAGGGTTGGGTTTTACGGGAAAAATAGACAGCACGACAAAGCCTACAAACAAACCTAACTGTTTGATACGGTTGTAAATATCACGCGTGCGGTTATCGTATAATTATGTGGATATCTGGCTTAGTGTTTGTGTGTTTGATTGCTTAAAGTTCAAGAAAAAGCTATGATGATTAGCAAGAACAATATGCATGTATGAGAGAGAGTGCTTGTCGAAAAATTGGTAGGTTTTGGCTGCGTATTTCAATTATATGCCAATTGTCCAGTCCTCTTTGAAGAGGGATAGTGCCGCTATTTATAGGACTTACATAGTCGGTAACAAGACGGAAGCAAAATACAAGTAATACATAAATGTAAGGCTGCGGGTCGAGCTCTTGATCATGTGAGTTGACTTGTACTTGAGTCTTGCGAGTTCTTTGCCAGAGACTTGATTTTGATGCCTATTGAAGCAGGCTGTAAATCGAGGGGTAGGCTTAGTGTCGGCCCCGGTGCTTCGTCTCACCTAGTGCTTGGCGTATTAAGGTTGTAGGTTCCCTTTGCCTAATCGACTACAGACGTCGATATGGCATCAGACGGGCTAGATCATTCTCGGCCCCACTCATCTTACTATAATGCGCGCTAATCGGGCCAAGGGCCCTATTTCCCTGCTCATTTATTAATCATGTGATGTGTGTTTCATCAGCAATGAGACAACATGTTTTTAATTTTTTAACAGTATTAGATTTTTCTTTCCTTCAGTGGAAATTCGTATGGAGTTACCGATGAATTTTCGACGGATTTAGTATTTTTGTCACACATTTGTCGGACATTTACTATATTACTTACAGATTTCCAACGAATAGTATATACGAGTGATTATAAAATATATATATATGAGTTACATTACTTACATATTTCCAACGAATCGTGTATATGAGCAATATATACATCTAAAATATTCCTACGGATTACTGACGAGTTTATTAGTTCGTCGGAAATGCGTTGGTAGCATGTTCACTTGCTGATGCATTCTATGGGAAAAATTTAAGATTAAAAGATTTCCGACGAAATTTGCGACGAGCAACGGTTCTCTGTCAGAATTTCATAAGAAATATATTTGGATATTTCATTACTAATACGCGGGATATTTCATTGCATTAAAAATACGAGGGATAATTCCGTGCTCATTTTTCCGACAGATTAACTACGAAAGTCTTTGCAACGAATGAAGTGCGTCGGAAACGTGTCACAATTTTGTTTTTTCTTTTATTTCATTTTTTCGTCGCAACCTCGTCAATATTTCTTTGGAAGGTTTCGACAACCTTATTTTGTTGGAATCTTCGTCGGAAAATCAGAAAATTCTAGTAGTATTTCTTCGCCTCCCCGAAGTCGATCCAGCCATGCATTACGAGACGGCTTGGGATCTTGATAATGAGGTGCTCTATTTTGCTCACAGGGAAGACACATACCAACGCTTGTTTCCAGGTGAAGGAGATCCGGTTTTGCAGGATGTTGCCTCCGGGATGCACCGGTCACACATCGGGAATGGAAGCGGTTCATCAATTCCCGCGCTATCCCGAAGGTAGATTTCGAGGTGCTTACTGATGAAGAGGCCATCTTGATTCATGCTATCTTTACCTCGCAGGTGAGTGTCGACTGGGGGGACATAATCCATCGCGAGGCCTTCACATTAGCCCTTACTTTAACATTTTCTTTTGCTCGCACTTTGTAGTACCTTCTGGTTTTATGAATGATTTTATTCTTTTTTGCGTTTATTTCCTCCTTTTTCGAGAGTCCCGTGGATTCAATAAAATTACGCTGATCCGACCAGCGGAACTCAGCGGGTCCGACCTGCGGACTTAGATACAATTACACTGGTCCGACCTGTGGAACTCAACGGGTCCGACCTGTGAATTTAGATACAATTACACTGGTCCGACCAACGGAACTCCACAACGGGTCCGACATGCGAAGTTAGATACAATTACACTGGTCCGACCGGTGGAACTCAGCGGGTCCGTCCTGCGAACTTAGATACAATTACACTGGTCCGACCTGCGAACTTAGATACAATTACATTGGTCCGACTTGCGGAACTTAGGGGGCCCGATCTACGGATTTGGATACAATTACACTGGTCCGACCTGCGGAACTAAGCGGGTCAGACCTGCGAACTTAGATACAATTACAATTTTTGAACTTTCACCGGATCTCTGCAGTTCATACAATAATTATCACATACAATAAAGAAAAAAATTTAGTTCTCATAAAAAAACACCTGCCAAGTGCAAGATCAAATCATCCATACAGTAAAGTAACAAAATACTAAAGATAAATGAGGAATGTATCAAAAAATGGAAGTAGAAAATGAATCAATAGGTCATGTAACTCGTCTCCGCTGGTGCCAGCTCGATCTATTTCCTGTTGATCATTGATGTGTAACAGCTCCTGGCCGTCTCTACATCTCCTTTGATTTCCACCGAACCTTCCGCTGTGGGAAACTTCAGACTAATATGGGCCGATGAGATCACAGCTCGGAGTTCGATTAATGCAGGTCTTCCTATAATGATGTTATAGGCTGAGGGAGCCTTTACCACCGCATAGTGTACCTACCATCAATGTCTTGCCCCTTGGCTCTTTCCTAAAGGTTGTTGCCAACTTAATGATTACTAGGGGATGCACCGGAGGCCCTGCAAAAGGCGGAGACGGGTGTGATCGCATGTAAGTCACTAACGTCGATATTACTAGCAAGAATACTAGGTACATCGTAGTATAGTAAATGCGAGTCAAGGTCGATCCCACAGAGACAATGCAACTCTAACTATAAACTATTCTACCTAATTAAGAAGCAACACATAAGCGGTCATTGACAAACAATGGACATAAAGAAAACAAATATGGTATTTCTCCCCCCCCCCCCCCCTCTCACCGATCTACAAACTTGGTTCTAATCTTTATGTTTGATTCCCCACATAATTTCATTAGATTAATGTGGTGGATTTTTGTAAACGAAACAAAAAGACAAGTATTAAAAATCCGGTTAGTCGCTCCAAGTGCAAAGCTTGTAGTAAAGCGGTTATGCCGGGTCGATCCCACGAGGAACGTGAGGTTGAATGCGTTTTTAAGTTTAGGTCAAAAGTGTCACAAAACTAATAATTTTAGGTTTATCAAATAATGGGGAGAAAAGGCAGACGAACAAGGATCCACAATTCAAGATAACCACAAAGGCTCTTAATTTCCTACGCATGCAAATCAACTAAGGCCAAGATTAACCTATACTAAACGCAAATTACTAATATCTTAGATAATTTGTTTATCAACTTTTATCAAAGATTGATTCTTTAAGCACGATAGGCATAAATTCTTTCGAACCTATTATCTAGGTTAACAATTTGATAACTTTCGTTTCCAGACAAATTGATTAATCTGATTACTATTGCGGTGATCTAGAATTCATTCAACTATCGTTAAACAAACATCACAGGCTTTATCTATCGATATGAAGCACGAAATAAACGCAATGTAAATCTAACCTTTGTCGAAATAAAACGCAGAAAAATAAGAAAAACCGTAACGCCTCTTGAATTGCTTCTCCCGTTCGTCCAACCCAAGAGTTTAGCTACTCATATTAACCTTGAAATCAAAAGATTGTTTTGATTGCATTCAAAAACCAAAAATAAAGACAAAAAGCTGCTGTTTATTTATGAAAGTCGATCGTAGGTCGTCTGATGATGATTTTAGGGTTTAATACAAGCTGCTATATATAGATGAACTAAGGCGGCTAGGTCAAAACTAAGTCGGTTGTGCTTCAGTCGGCGGTCGGACGCCCGTCTGGTCTTCCTGGACGCCGTCCGCTCTACAATGAACTTCGAATCGGGCTGAGCCTTCCGTAAACGCCCGTCCATCCCAGCGTCCACCCTGCGTCCAAACTTGCTGAATGTAAAATACCTTCCTGGACGCTCGTTCAATGTCTCAAACGCCCGTCCACTGGACGGAACCTGGACGCCAGTCCAATATGACTGAATTTCGATTTCTTGATCTTTATCTCTTTATCCCATCTTTATCTTGATTTAGCTCGAATTATATCAACATTGATCATCAATTTAGCCTCTAACATGTATCTACATCACATCAAAAACACCGCAAAGCATAACATAATTCCAATAACCATAAAATCATAATTAAAACATACAAATCCACCAACTTTGCGATTAACTCATTAAAAATGTCATTTGCTCAATATTCCATTTAAACACGTGATTTCCATGCGATTAATACGAATGTCGGGGAAACATTATAAAATATATCAATATAAAACGTGTAAAAACACCCTTAACAACTCCCCCACACTTAAACTTTGCTCGTCCCGAGCAAAACAAAACAAGATAAAGGCTCGGAAAGAATATAGACATCTCAACACATATACCACATATTCAAATAAATTAGATGTTCACCCACGTGAGTGTGTGCATGGCCATAACAAACTTCCACTAAATCCAAACTTGAAGAACTCAAAGTAAAACTAGCTAATACCCCCTCGTAGAATAGCAATAAATGACACTCATAAGATGCACCCTACAAACGTGACATATCCCGAAAAGAATGATCGAATGAATCTAGGGCCTTTCTGAAATACTCAGAGGATAATCCCTATAGCATATCTTTCAGTTTCTACTGGGGATAAGATAGACGATAACTTAGTCTTATATTCATTTCATAACACTTCATTATTTGATTTAACTCTTTCACTTCAAACACACATTAGGATAAGCTTTTGCCCTCATAGCAGAATAGGATATTTCGAGATAATACCCTACCTTACTCTAATCATAAGGCAGCTTTTCCTAACTGTCGTGAGCTTTTAGTCATCATAGTGGCATAGGACATACGTGGTATACCCTATCTCACCCAAATCATCGACTAGCTTTCGACACACACAATTAATTCATTTAATTCAACTTCTTCAATTGGACAATAGTTACGTGTACTTATCACATTCAAACTTTTAGATATTCACAGTATCTCATACTTTGGATCTAAATACAAACTATCATAAATCTCACGATATATACGTAGCACTAAGCACATGACTTATAAGATAATCAAAAACTACTAATCCAAAACGGGGTATAACTTTATAATATAGCTCATCATTTACTATGGCATGTGAAAAAGAGTGTCGGGTGAAACAACTAACTTACGGAACATACGGCATACAGCATCAATGAATATAACAAACCGAACAAAAACATGCATTGCTCACTCGAGACAAAACAAAAATTTTAAAATTTAGCTCATTTTAGCATAGAAATAATATCATGTAAGCAAATGTGTAGATACATATAGCTTATTCCCCTCCCCCACACTTAAATGACAACATGTCCTCATGTTGTGCAGAACGAAAAATGAAAGAACACTTAGCTGATTGCAACCGGTACACGAATCGTCGGCCAGACCGGAGCCTAGGTAGTAACACAATGTAGCCCGGAAAAACTGCTAAAATAGACCTGCCCAACTTGGAAAAACATGGAAACATCTCGGGGAGAACGGGGTACAATAACGGAATAATGTGAAAAGAATGAATGCAAGAGATAGAACAACAAGTGTCAATCCAAAAATGATCATAATACCAACGAAATCGCAATCCAAGGACGTGGTGCTAGACAGCTTACATTATTTAATAAAACACACCCCTACGATAGTCAACAGTAGCGAGAAAAATAGAAAGTACAAAAATCATAGAAGCATCCAAAAGGAAAGTAGTAATAGTCATCGTACAACCAGATCGAAGTCGGAGAAAAGAAAGAAATACATCAAACAGAGAATGCATAAAAATCTCAACATCACTTAGGCGGAATCGGAGCATCAACCGGAGAAGGATCTGTGGAAGGGACACCAGCTGTAGATGCTGTCTGTGTAGGCTCAGGCTGCGTAGTAGATGCAGTAGCAGGGTCTACTGGAGGCTCATCCTCCTCATCGTCAGACGACTCGGGCTTCTCCTCTATCTTGACCACCTCAGCTATCACCCGCTCTATCTGCTCGGAGAAGACATAATCCATATTACTTGCATTGAATACCCGCCGATCTCTCGGTTGCCGTCCATCAACGATACACTCTAAAACCGACAAAATATTATCTTGGCCATCCCGGATGTCACTCAACATCGCCCTCAAACTATGAGCCATACTATGCCGAGTAATCTCGGAAGAAGATATTCCAGAAAGAACTGATGCTCGAGGTGGTATCGAAGTGGAACCAGGCTCAGTAACGGGAACAACCTCAGACTCACCCGTAGACGGAGCTTTCTCTCTCTGAATACCTCTCGGGTTCTTAGGCCTATGATCCTGCGTATACTCCGGCACTCCGGCATCCTTGCAGATCTGATGAATCAAATGGGGGACAATCAAACTCCGCTTGTAATTCTTCTGACTGAACACCAACTCATCATAAATTGCTTGGCCAACATCGACATTCAACTTGAAAACCAAAGCATACATCATCCCGAGATCGCCTATGTGAAAGTGTGTCAAATTATTCTTCGGCAATAAACGACTCTGGATGAAACGGCAGTAAACTCTCCAATCTTCAGACCACGCCGTAGTAACAATCTCCTTACGATCACCCCCCGGTCTGAGCGTCCAAGCCACATCGGGACAAACTGTCAACCTCAGGTCCTCCAAAAGATCATGTCCCGAATCCTGCCGTCTTTTAATTTCCTCCTTATAATCCAACCCTTCAAATGCTGCCAACCCATATTTTGCATTAAAAACCTGTGGGGAAATGGGAACCTTAACACCTCGAACCAACACAACCCCCGTTTTCAAGTCGGTTTCCGAAAAATTAGCGTAAAACTCCCTAACCAACGAATCATTCACCGGGGTAGTCGGGATCTTCATCAATTCCTCCCATTTCCTATCTTCCAACGCTTTTACAAAAGAGGGGGCCACTTTCGTTTTCAACACCGCTCGCTCAACCAACATGTTTCTCGCAAAGTAATGTTTGGTATAGGCCTCATGTGCTTGAGAGTTGACAAACCGAAGAGGCATAAGAATAGGCACAGCTGGTCTCACTTTCTTTCGAGGCGGTTCAGCCCTCGGTTCAACCGGCACATCTTCCCGTGTAGCTTCTACAACCTCCTCAACCCTAGACGAGGTTTGGCCTTTCTGAGCTCTAGGCATCCGTACTAAAGGAACATCGTCGTTCGTCTCAGAGTCTGAGGTAGGTTCATCGCGTAAGGTAGGCCGAGTTTGGGTGGCTCTAGGTGGTTGCTCCCGAATACTTACACCTTGGTTAGGATTAACCGTGGTAGGATCAAACTCTTTCCTCTTCTTCCCCGCCTCCTGGGCCACTTCCTTACCATGCCGTTTCACGACTGCTTTCTTATGAACCATATTCAAGCCTAGTCTACACCAAACAATCCCAATACGCGCAAAAGACACCCGTTTAACATCCAAATCGGGATTTCAAATCAACCAAACCACAATCACAACCATCCATGATCAATAACCAACCCATTCATCATCAACAACATCAACCAGCACGAGCCAAGAATCAAAAACGAAAGAAGGAAAACAAATAAGATGATATTCAAGTAAACGAGCCGACCCAAAGATCGAACTCAGAAAAACGTGAACAAAATCGAGAAAAGTTGTTACTAACTTACCGGGTAAGATGAGTAGATGCTGATTGAGATGAAGATTAGTCCAAACAAGTCCAAATGGCCTCCCAAAATCGGATTTTTCCTCTTAAAAGTCGGACCACAATGGGTGCTGATTCTCCAAAAATATAGCGTGTTGGGAGTTTTGGTTATGAAAATCGAAGAGAGGGTATCAAAAGCGGTCTATAGCACTTAGAATCGCTCAAAATGGTGTAGAATGGAGGAATTTAGGGCAAAAGGAGGAAGAGAAACCGTTTTTCGCGTTTGAATATTCTGAAAAGTGAAGGTTCATTCGCAGAAAGGGTATATATAGACAGGGTGCGGACGCTCGTCCAACTCAGCGGACGGGCGTCCACTGGGAAATCAGATGAACTGGACGGGCGTCCAGTTTGGTAGACGCTCGTCCGAGATTTTAAATCACATACAGGATTGGAGGGAGATTATCGGACGAGCGTCCAAGCCTAGTGAACGTTCGTCTAAAGTTTAGTCATGCCGGACGGGCGTCCATACTGGTGGACGGGCGTCCAACCAGGCTTAAATGCAAAAATCATACAATTCCATACAACTCAAATTCAAAAGTGCATTTTCTTATTAACTTAATTGAGATTTTAAAAATACAACTGTAAATCAACGAAGTACCATCAAAACAAAAATAGATAAGTAACAGTGGGTTGCCTCCCACCCAGCGCTTTCATTTTACGTCGGGGCTCGACGGAGGTGAAACTAACTAAGAGGTCACTGGTCTGCGTAGATCTCGTCCCAGTCCACTACGCGAATGAGACGTCGAAGCATGTCGATAGCCGGAGGAAAATCGAACTCATCCTGCAAACACCAATCCTCGCCAGCTACCTCCGCACCTCTGAAATGCTCAGCCCGCAGCACCAGCGCCAAATCCGTCAGCATAGGATCATTAAGTATCTTGTACGGACGTCTTATGGTCTCCTGCAACTCCTCAGTCGTGAAATCGCTGCCTCCCGAACAAAGTGGAACAATGATAACGTATGTGATGGTCTTAACCTGAGTACTAATATCAAAATCTACATGAAGAATTATAGTGCCTCCTGGTCCATCATCTACTGTGATCAGTGGGATCCGACTAATGAGTGGAAACTCCTCAGGGCGAACTCCGTAAAGATCCATAACTAGAAAGCAACTACTGACAGAGAGAAACATAAAAGCTTAGTAAAACTAACTAAAATAACATACGAAAGCAAAAAGAACTAAGAAAAACTAAAACAAGATTGGATATCTAGGATGCCTCCTAGTGGCGCTTTTGGTTTATGTCGTTAGCTCGACATTCAATTCAGGTCTAACCCGGGTCGGGCCACTTTGGCTTTTTGCCGGTCATCTCAGCAACAGAATTCTTAACAAAATTAGGTCTACAAAAACAGCAGTGCAGACTCGGGAGTCGTCCCAACCATTTTTTCCAGGCCTGCCTGATCTTCTGTCTGACTGGGGATCTCTTCCGTACTTTATGCTTCTTCAAATCCACTTCCTTCCAATATTGTTCCATGTCCCAGCTTCCGGAAAAAACTTCAGCTGGTGATTCAGTACTATCATCAGAGAATAGGTCTGGGGAGAACTCATCGCAGTCATCGACTCCTGAAGCGATACAACTTAACAAATCAAGGAATTTAACTACCTCGGGTGATTCCTTCGGTTGGCCAATGTAGTGTTTGCATCGTTGACCATTGACCTTGAAAGGCTGATCACCAATCCCCTTAAGTTCCAAAACGCCGCTAGGAAAGACAGACAGGACCTCAAATGGACCGGACCAACGCGTCCTTAGCTTTCCCGGGAAAAGATGCAGCCTGGAATTGTATAACAATACCAGCTCGCCTGCATGAAACTCCCTTTTCTTGATCTTTTTATCATGAAGGAATTTCATCCTTTCCTTGCTTATCCGTGAATTCTCATAAGCTTGGAGCCTGAACTCGTCTAATTCATGTATCTGCTGGAACCTACGTTCTCCACAAGCTTGGGAGTCGAAGTTTAGGAACTTAGTTGCCCAATAAGCTCTATGCTCTATTTCTACTGGCAAATGACAGGGCTTTCCATAAACCATTTGGTATGGTGATGTACCCATAGGGTTTTTGTATGCGGTCCTGTAAGCCCACAGTACATCATCCAGCTTCAGACTCCAATCCTTTCGATGGGAGTTGACCGTTTTCTCGAGGATTTTCTTTATACTCTGATTACTACGCTCAACTTGCCCACTGGTCATCGGGTGATATGGTGTGCCACTCTTATGCTTAACACCATACTTAGCTAACAGGCTATCCAGGGGTTTATTAATGAAGTGCGAACCTTCATCGCTGATCAGAGCTCTAGGGCAGCCAAACCTCGTGAAAATGTTCCTCTTCAGAAATTTCATTACCGTTTTATGATCATTTAGTGGAGTCGCGACAGCTTCTACCCATTTAGATACGTAGTCTACACAGACTAGAATGTATTTATTTCCGCATGAAGATGGAAATGGTCCCATAAAGTCTATGCCCCATACGTCAAACACTTCACATTCCAATATGGGTTGAAGCGGCATATCATACCGCCTGGTCAAAGTACCGGTTCTCTGGCACCTATCGCAGCTTTTGCGGAAGGCTTCCGTATCTTTAAAAATTCCGGGCCAGTAAAAACCACATTGAAAAATTTTGGCAACGGTTTTCCACGGATTGAAATGGCCACCAGTGGGACCACTGTGACATTGCTCAATAATATCCCGTTGCTCGGATTCAGGGACACACCGGCGAAGCAACCCATCTTTGCAGATCTTGAACAAATATGGTTCCTCCCAGACATAGTACTTTAGATCAGAGAAGAACTTCTTCTTCTCCTGGTAAGAGAATTCAGGGTTCAGATAGCCAGAGTGAAGATAATTAACAATCGAAGCATACCAGGGAGGATTGGGAGTGTGGACATCCATGTTCATAACGCTCTCGAAGGGGTAATAAAGATCAATGTCCCGAGAGTCTTCCTCAGCTACTGGCAAAACTCTCGAAATATGGTCCGCTACGGTGTTTTCACTACCCCGTATGTCCTTGATGTGAACATCGAATTCTTGTAGTGTAAGAATCCATCTCAGCAGTCTCGGTTTAGCATCCTTCTTGTTCATCAAATAACGCAGAGCCGCATGATCAGTCCATACAATCACCTTGGCACCAAGCAAATAGCTGCGGAACTTGTCCATGGAAAACACAACTGCTAACAGTTCCTTTTCCGTAGTGGTGTAATTTGCTTGGGCTGGATTCAAGGTATGACTTGCGTATGAAATAGGTTGGAACTTACCATTAATCCTTTGCCCCAATACAGCACCCACATCGTAGTTGGAGGCATCACACATTAGTTCAAATGGCATGTTCCAATCCGGAGAGATCAGGATAGGGGCAGAGGTCAAACGCTGTTTAAGCTCTTTGAAGGCAATTTGACAGTCATTATCGAAATTGAAGGTGACGTCATCTTTCAGTAAAGTTGATAAAGGTTTCGATATTTTTGAAAAATCTTTTATAAATCTCCTGTAGAAACCCACATGACCAAGGAAACTTCTTACTTCCTTCGTGTTTCTGGGGTAATTCATCTTTTCAATAGTTTCTACCTTAGCTTTATCAACCTCTATGCCTTTAGCGGAGATCTTGTGACCTAAAACAATCCCTTCGGTTACCATAAGATGGCACTTCTCCCAATTGAGAATTAAGTTCTTCTCCACACACCTTTGCAGTGCTTTGTCTAGATTTTCAAGACAGTCCGTGAACGATGTGCCAAACACCGAGAAGTCGTCCATGAATACCTCCATGCATTTCTCTATAAGTCCATCAAAGATAGCCAACATACATCTTTGAAATGTAGCTGGTGCATTACAAAGTCCAAAGGGCATTCGCCTTTAAGCGAAAGTACCATAGGGGCAGGTGAAGGTTGTTTTCTCTTGATCTATTGGGTCAATAGGGATTTGGAAATAACCTGAGTAACCGTCCAGAAAACAGTAGAAAGCGTGCCCCGCCAAACGTTCCAACATTTGGTCTATGAAGGGGAGAGGGAAATGGTCTTTTAAAGTCACCTCGTTCAGCTTCCTATAGTCTATACAGACTCTGTACCCAGTGACTAATCTGACAGCTACCTCTTCACCTTTGTCATTCTTTTCAATGGTAATACCTCCCTTTTTAGGTACTACCTGAGTGGGGGACACCCAATCGCTATCAGCTATCGCATAAATGATCCCCATATCCAACAGCTTAATGATCTCTTTCTTCACCACTTCCTGCATGTGTGGGTTTAAACGTCTCTGCGGTTGTCTTATACTCTTCGCACCTTCTTCGGTTCTAATCTTATGCATACAGACGTCTGGAGATATTCCTCTTATATCACCTACCTGCCAACCGAAGGCTTTCGCATTTTTCTTTAGAACGTCAATTAACTCAGCTTCTTCGTCTGCTGACAGTGTAGAGGAGATAATCAGAGGTAAGTGCTTACCTTCTCTTAAGAAGATATACTTTAGATGCTGAGGTAGAGGTTTTAGAACAAGGTCCTCGGGAGGTTCCTCTAAACCGGTTTTGGCTTCTCCTCGTTTTAGATCTTCCTCACTGATAGGGTCAAAAACTCTTGCCTCAAGCAAATCGACTTCTTCTGAGGGTGAAAGAGTTCTTTCGCAGAGCACTGTGTCCTCTTCAACAAGCTCTTCTCCATAAGCAGCCTCGAGCTCGTCCAGAGTGTAGTCTGTGAAATCGTCTGATGTCTCAATCACAAAACCTGAGGGATTTTCAGAAGGTGCTCTGAGAGCTTTAACTACACTGTAGCGTACTTCCTCGTCTCCAACACGTAAGGTGACAAATCCTGCATCACAATCTATAGTGGCTCTAGCAGTGGATAGGAAAGGTCATCCCAGGAGGAGGGGGGTATCTTCTTCTTTAGTGTCCAAGACGTACCAATCCACAGGAAATGTAAATTTGTCTACTTGGACCAGAAGGTCTCTAAGCACTCCTTCGGCTCTCTTGAAAGATCTATTTGCAAGTTGGATACTTATGGGGGTAGGCTCCAATAGCTGGTCAAGGTGTAGTCTCTTGCAGACAGAAAGAGACATCAAACTGCTGGATGCTCCTAAATCACACAGAGAATTTGGAAAGCTTAAATCCTTGATTTTCAGAGTTAAGACAAATTTTCCGGGATCGCTGCGCTTTTCAGGAATTCCTCCGTCGGCAATAGCGGAGCATTCCTCTCCCAATTTTTTCTCCATTTCACCCAACTTCTTCTTTGAAGAAACAACATCCTTCACAAACTTGGCGTACTTAGGCATTTCAACCAATACCTCGGATAAAGGCAAGTTTACTTGGGTGTTTCTTAATAGGTTGAGTACCTTCTCGTACTTTTTGTCTTCAGATAAGGAAATGTTTTGCTTTCTTGGCGGAAATGGGAGCTTATTCAGTTCCTCTTCGGAGAATACTTTCCTGGGCGAGGAAGCTCTTATAGCTTTGTCCTCAAGATCCTTCCACCTCACTATCTTTTCTGCCTTTTTACTCGTCATGGGGTCACCCGCCTGAGTGTCTTTCTCCGGTTCATCATCTTGGTTTTCAATCACCTGAGATCTCTTTCCTGCTTCAATCCCATTTTCATCTTTCTCTTTATACAGGTCAGGGAACTGCGATTCTTCCCCTCCTACCGAATCAGGGGTAGGAGGGTTTACTCGTTTCCCTGGTTCTGTCTGTAACCAGGGTGTTGTTGCAATTACGTACCGGACCTCAGATTCATAGCATTTGACTCCTCTTGTCCATAGGGGGTAATAGGTGCGAGCTCGGCACAGTGGTTTGTTCTTGCCTCAGCTTGGGCTGCATGATCACTTTTAGGGTTTTTTTCTGTAAAACTAGGTAGCTGACCTTAAGGTCTGACAGCCAATTGTTCAGCTAGCTGTCCTAACTGTCTTTCTAAGTTCTTCATCGTCTTCTGTTGCTCTTCATACTCTGCCCTTGTAGGGGCAGTACCATAAGTTGAGGAGTCCTGATTGGGGCGGTTTTGCTGTGAGTTTTGATTAGTGGGCCAGGTTGGATTTGTTTTTGGTTGAGAATTTGAACTTTGACTCGAGTTGGGGTTCTGGTAGTAGGCATTGCGAGAGGTATTCTGTCCCGAATTTTGAGTGCGGTTTTGGTCATAACCTTGATTCTGAGCATAATTTCTATTCTGGTTGTAGTTCTGACCTTGAGAGTTATTCTGGTTTGAAAATCGCTGGTTTTGCTGGCCAGAAGAATTGTTTCTCTCATGTCCACCATTCAAGGGGCATGTTGCAGAAATGTGACCTCTAAGCCCACAGGTATAGCAGTTCACAGAATCATACTGCCTCGTTTGTTGGGCAGCATTGGCTTGAAAGCCGGGGGTAGGAGTGTATTGACAATGGTCACTGATGTGACCAGTCTGATAACAATTATCACACGAGAATACTAGTGCATTCTGTTGGAGAGAGGGCTGATTTTGATTTTTAGTCATGGTCAAAGCAGAAAGTTGAGCCTGCAGGGCTGCAATCATTTGACCATGATTCTGGTTGTTGACTTCTTCGATTTTAGGTACAGCAGGGACCGTTGGTGATTGATACGTAGGTGCATAGTTATACCTAGCTATATCTTCAAATAACTCCCACCCTTGCTGTGGGGTTTTCTTCAAGAAGACTCCTCCAGATGAGGAGTTGACCATCCCTTTAGTGGACTCATTTAGACCACTGAAGAAAGTATGGACCTTCCTCTGCAAATCCATTCCATGATGGGGGCACTTGTTCAACAAAATTTTGAAACGCTTCCATGCTTCAAAGAAAGATTCATCACTCAGTTGATGAAAGTTTGAGATCTCGTTAAGACATTGAGCTGTCTTAGACGGAGGAAAATATTGGGCCAGAAATTGACTTTCGAGCTGGGCCCAAGTTTGGATAGATTCAGTAGGAAGAGATTTAAACCATTCCATTGCTTCTCCACGGAGTGAGAATGGAAATAGTTTCAGCTTAATGATGTCTTGACTGACATCCTTAATGCGAGTAGTATCGCATATACCCAGAAATACATAAAGATGCGTATAGGGGTTCTCAGATTGATACCCATAGAAAGTTGATGCATGTTGCACCATCTGGATGAGGGCTGGTCTTATCTCAAATGGGGCTGTATCGGTAGGGATAACCACAGACGAGCGGATGTTCACATCACCGGGAGTGGCATAGTCTGCCAGGGTGCGGTTGGCTTGAGCCATTGAATCAGTAGTTTCTTCCTCAAAGAAAAGGTTGGATAAGAAATTATCTTCAGAAGAGTTTTCACTCAAACTCTCGTCGATTTCCTCTTCGGGAATCGGAACGGGCTCGGGAACTTTCCGTTTACGGTTTACTCGAACTACGTCTCGTTCAAGCTCAGGTTCAAAAATTAACTGTCCTTGTTTACTTCGTGTTTGCATATAACGAAGTCAAACTAAGGAGAGAAAGAGAAAGGAATCAGGAAGACAGACGGGCGTCCAAGGTTATGGACGGGCGTCTGGGTGGGTATTGGGCTGGACGGGCGTTTAGTGACACAAACGCTCGTCCGGTTGGCAGAATACCTGAACGGGCGTCCAAATATTATGGACGCTCGTTTGAGTGAATAAAAATAAAAATGGATAGAAAAATTCCAGCGAACGGGCGTCCAAGATCCAGACGCTCGTTTGGTACCGGAAGAACAAAAACAGATGCAGAAATTTGCAGAAAAGAGTCTACTAAGGGAGAACCTTAAACCCTAACTAAAACAGCAGCGAAATGATCTACCTAAATCTTATGCTAAAAACACATAAAACCGTGCCAAGTTCCCCGGCAACGGCGCCAAAAACTTGTGGTGGATTTTTGTAAACGAAACAAAAAGACAAGTATTAAAAATCCGGTTAGTCGCTCCAAGTGCAAAGCTTGTAGTAAAGCGGTTATGCCGGGTCGATCCCACGAGGAACGTGAGGTTGAATGCGTTTTTAAGTTTAGGTCAAAAGTGTCACAAAACTAATAATTTTAGGTTTATCAAATAATGGGGAGAAAAGGCAGACGAACAAGGATCCACAATTCAAGATAACCACAAAGGCTCTTAATTTCCTACGCATGCAAATCAACTAAGGCCAAGATTAACCTATACTAAACGCAAATTACTAATATCTTAGATAATTTGTTTATCAACTTTTATCAAAGATTGATTCTTTAAGCACGATAGGCATAAATTCTTTCGAACCTATTATCTAGGTTAACAATTTGATAACTTTCGTTTCCAGACAAATTGATTAATCTGATTACTATTGCGGTGATCTAGAATTCATTCAACTATCGTTAAACAAACATCACAGGCTTTATCTATCGATATGAAGCACGAAATAAACGCAATATAAATCTAACCTTTGTCGAAATAAAACGCAGAAAAATAAGAAAAACCAGAACGCCTCTTGAATTGCTTCTCCCGTTCGTCCAACCCAAGAGTTTAGCTACTCATATCAACCTTGAGATCAAAAGATTGTTTTGATTGCATTCGAAAACCAAAAAGAAAGACAAAAAACTGCTGTTTATTTATGAAAGTCGACTGTAGGTCGTCTGATGATGATTTTAGGGTTTAATACAAGCTGCTATATATAGATGAACTAAGGCGGCTAGGTCAAAACTAAGTCGGTTGTGCTTCAGTCGGCGGTCGGAAGCCCGTCTGGTCTTCCTGGACGCTCGTCCGCTCTACAATGAACTTCGAATCGGGCTGAGCCTTCCGTAAACGCCCGTCCATCCCAGCGTCCACCCTGCGTCCAAACTTGCTGAATGTAAAATACCTTCCTGGACGCTCGTTCAATGTCTCAAACGCCCGTCCACTGGACGGAACCTGGACGCCAGTCCAATATGACTGAATTTCGATTTCTTGATCTTTATCTCTTTATCCCATCTTTATCTTGATTTAGCTCGAATTATATCAACATTGATCATCAATTTAGCCTCCAACATGTATCTACATCACATCAAAAACACCGCAAAGCGTAACATAATTCCAATAACCATAAAATCATAATTAAAACATACAAATCCACCAACTTTGCGATTAACTCATTAAAAATGTCATTTGCTCAATATTCCATTTAAACACGTGATTTCCATGCGATTAATACGAATGTCGGGGAAAACATTATAAAATATATCAATATAAAACGTGTAAAAACACCCTTAACAACTAATCGCGAGCTTTTAATTATTATCATCAGCTACGGATGCAATTCCTACTCCTATCTACTCCGACAATGGTAATAGACAATCTATATGCAAGCTACCCTCCTTAATTGGTCCGTAATAGCCCATACGCATAAAGAACTAGAATTGCCGATATCGAGCGCTAACTCATACCGCTAACCCGCCTAGACAGTTGTCGACATTGATCAGCACCTTCCTAGGGTCCATCGGACAATGTCCTAACTTAGCACTTCACTATTCATATATCATGCCAGTTTACGATTACAATAAGTAGATTGGCCAGATCTAACCTATTGTTAATTAAACCTGTCGATTAACGTAGCTGTAGTGAATCCCAGTTTTAGGTTTTCTAAATATTGCCTCGGTAAACCGGTATAGACCGCCGGTTTACCGGGGTCATCTTTTCCTAATTCTGGATCTACATTGCTCTGATACGATTAAAATAAGTAAATTATGGGGTCTTTAAAACATGCAGATTAACTGAAACATATAAATACGAACTGATTTACCATATTGAAGACAATAAAGGAACGTTCAAAGCTTCATACCATCAACGATGGAGATCTAGCTCGATCTACTCAAGCTAGAGATGATGGAAGAAGAGAGAAAACCGGAAATAACTCCTTCAAAGCTTGAATAACTTTATTTCAACAAATTGTATAATGTATTTGTAATATTCATGAAAAGCTATGTAATACTCAGTATATGCGGCCTTATATTGATACAATAGCCGACTTAAGACTCTCTAAAACCCTAACCGACCTAGATAATACGGCAGAATTAATTTCGTGTTACATAAGTCAGCGGTTTAGCGGCCCTAGCCCACGGTAAACCGGGCCAAATTTTCTTCTTTTTCTTCAGCAGACCTCTTCTTGGACTTTAATCACTTGGCCCAATGTATTCCTTTTGGTCCAGATCCCTTCTTCAATGCTCCAGATCCGGTACATCCTATAAAACACACAAAACGAGACAAAACAATACCAAAACCTTGGGAAAACAACATAGATGCAGAATTACGATCTTGGAAACATGCACATAGCATTTAACACATATTCCACGCAATAACGAGCCTATCTATCCTCTCTTGAGCATAATTCGGGGTGAATATATGTATAATTATTGTTACCATTTAGAGCGTTATCAACTACCCCCCACTTAGCTTTTGATCGTCCCGAGCAAAAAGGCGAAAAGAAAACAAGATCCCTGATCAGTATACAAGTTAATTAAAAACAACTATGTCCTACAAAGTCGAATCAAGATCATGCTACTCATATCCATCAGTGATGCATTAAACACTATTCATGTCATGAGCTAATGTGTGTGTGCAATAACTTTCACAACCTCTTAATAATACAGACAACTTCACTTTACGTCAACCTGTAGTCGAACTGACCAGTCTCGAACATGTTATTTATTAATTAATCGAACTAGCAAGACGGATCGAGAACCGAGTACTACTCTTAGGCTCACGTTTATCGGTCTGAAAAGTCGTGCGTTTTACGCTCCATCGACTAGATGGTTTGCCAAAGAGAATATAGATGTATATATTTCAATGCGCTCCTCTTTCTTGGCGGGTGAACTCTCATTAATTTATATATCCGAACGGTCACACTCTTGGTAAACTACCGAATCCGAAATTCCATTGCCTTCATAAGCATTGGTGGAACATGATTCATGATAAAGCCATGGTCAACTCTAGTCAAAGTAATATGCTATCGACTACACACCAAGGGAAGTGAGTTATACGTGCTTAAAATGGTGGCTCATAACAGAATATGCGCTTAATACGCCACTACTTCAGAAGTGGACACTTTCTCTTACTCGTACAATGTAAAACAAAATTGAAGTTAATTAACTCGAAAGGATTAAAGATATCATAATTTTTCGAAATTCTGTCGAAATGAGTCAAATTCTAAGTGGTGAATCGTGCATCAAAGAGAATCAAGATAATCATACAATTCACGGAATATAATGCTAAGAAGCTAAGTGACGTCCCTTACCCCCCACTTAATCGAAACATTGTCCCCAATGTGTAAGATGAAGAAATAAAAACGAAAAGGAACTTAGCTTCGGTTAAGGGTGGAACCAAAGAAGAAGTGGATCGTCGTATAGATCATCGGGCTCCTGTAAGTAGTCCATGAAGAAGCTGCGCTAAATAACTCAAACAAACCAAGAAGAATAGTGATGACAAGAAACTGTATAATAGAAGTGCGTCAGTAAAAGAGAAAATAAATAACTCCAAAACAAATTAAGCCGACAAAATCATTATATTAAGAGTATTCTGCTACATCAACTAGATAGGAAAAGGAAATAGAAAAATAAAAAGATAAATGGAAAATAACAATAAAAAGAAATAAAACTAATCCTCCTCATCAAAATAATCCTCCAGGTCATCTCTAGGCTCAAACCCGGGAGGTGGTGCAGAACTTGAGGCGGCGACGGTGGAAGATGATGCTCTATGACCAGGGGCAATCCTAGGTGGCGGGGTAGCAGGCGGAACTCCTACAAAGTCAATAATCCGATCCATCTTGTGATGTAGACTCGCAATCTCTCGTGAGTACTCCTCAAGAAAGTCTCTCTGAGTCCTCGGTGTTCCATGCACCGGAGTACGCTACCTCTCTGCTCTAACCCGTCTTTGTACTCTCAAAACTGACTGCGAACTGAGCTTCGGCTCAGGGTCTTCCCAGTCATCACTGACGAGCATCTTGACCTCGTCCTCTAAAGCAAACATGTCAATCATCGGCCCGTATGGCAACAACTCGCGCTCAGATGTGGCGGCGAGCTCGTGAATACGGCTATGCATCAGAAGATCGATGTTGACTGGAGATCTCTGCTCCAGATAAAACATCAACTCTGATCTAGTAGTGGTGACAGAGACCGTGTGCTTGGTCGGTAGAAGGCGGGCAAAAACAAATCTATTAACCATCTTCCGGTCCCAGGATAATTCGTTCTCTAGGAAGATGGTGGGGGCTCCATAGGGTTGTGCTTCCATTGCACCCTAAAAAACTCAGCTATCATGTCTATCCTCTCCAAATCTTCAATGTTGCTCGAGGATGTGTACTCATCCGGGCCCACCGGTGGATGTCTAACCCTAAAATGAGCGTTGATCCGCTCGATAGAAAAGTCAACCTTAACACCGCGGACCATAGCATATGTGGCTCCGGGGTTATGCGAAACATAAGCATAAAATTCCCTTACCACCATGGCGTTGAACCGAGTCGGTGAGTCCGCCATGTCCAAAATGTCTTGTGCTTGTAGGGCTCCGGGCAAAATCGAGCTGCAATCGTCCAATTCTTCCCCTCGTTCTCGAGCCACAGGTCTTGCGTTCCAATGCCCACGGAACGACTCGTAGATCTCTAAAGAATGGAATTTCTCAACCCCGTCTATCAAGGATTAGCATCTCCATAGACACTCTGATAGCCACTGGGATGAACAGCTGAACGGCTACGCTTTGGACCCATCCCGACTGATGATAGAAACTAACACTGAAGCTGATTGTGGAAAATAACCCTCGGTAAACCGGAGATAGGGTAGGGTTTACCGGCCTGATTTTTTCTGATTTTCTTCTAGACAGTGTCTCTGATGATAAAAGATGAATAATTTCAGCACCTCACTAGCACAGCAACACTAGACAGCAACAGGGGTGAGGAAAACGGATTTAGGGTTTAGAAAATGGAAGAAGATGTTTGATTTGTGGTGGTGATAGTGGTGGTGATGGTGGCCGAATTTTTGTGAAGAAGAAGAAATGGGAGAAGTTCGGTGATTTGAGAGGATGATAATAGATGGAATGATGACGATGGTGGTAGAATAGTTGGTTTAAATAGCAGAAAGGAGTGAATGTGGATGGTTTTAGTGGGATAGTGGATAGAGAAGTAATTGGGGTGAGGGATTTGAGGAGGTGATTGATGGGATTGAGGTGGAGTGTGGGAAAGGATGAAGAATTTGAAAAGAGGGGAAAATGGGACGGTTTCTGCTGACTGACCGTATCTGGTGCAACGTGTGTCCTGCACGTGTCTCTAGAAATTCTGCTTTATAAATTGATGTTTAGAAATCCAAAAATCAAGCCTCGGTAAACCGGAGGTAACCTAGGATTTACCGGGGGTACTTTTTCCCCAGATTTCTCTGTCTGCCTTTTCTGCACTCTGTACTCAACCTCTCTGCTCAATTCTGACCTCAAATTGATTAGCATTTTACTCCTTCCATTGCTATTTCCGACTCAAAGCCTAACCTAATTCACTAGAGTCCACAACGAGTAAAAAAAACCTTTCCACAACCATCGGTTTCAAGCCTAAAGGTGCGGTAGGATGAAAAAAGTTCGTCCCTTCATATGGCTACTTTTGTTCATTCCTATCCTAACTAAGAGTTTAAAGAATTAGTTCTGAGTTTATAGTCACCAGCTCGACTTTCTTCAGATCTCCGATCATTCGAGGGTTGGAGCTTTAACTCGCCAAACTTTCGCTCCAGAGGTCTGTACCTTTGTAGAACCCTTTTGAGCTCTCATCCTAGCACGCCTTTCTCTCTTAGCTTGCGTACTAGGTCTGCCTCTGCGTCGAGATTTAGACTTTAGACCCAAGGACTCCACACTTTCCACTTTTGGCTCAACTCATTCACTACGCAACACGGAAGGACTAGCTTCCGTGAGCATCTTGTCATGGTCCTTGTCTTTTCTTTCTCTCAGCATTAGTCTCATAAATTCCTGCTCAACGGTTTCTACTACAACCTCTCTATAACTATGCCCCTCTATTTCCATAATTTTCACCTTTCCTGAAGCATACGTCATCTTGCAGCTTTCCGGCTTATTCTCTAAGGGTTCTAAGATCTTAAAAGATACAACATCATTATTCATCCTTAAAGTAATCTCCCCATTATCGTAATCCATAACCACTCTGCTAGTCGCTAGGAAAGGTCTTCCTAACAAAACTTGGGCAGTGGGATCCTTATGTACATCTATGACCGTAAAGTCAATCGGATATGTGAACCCTCCTGCCTTAATCGTGCACTTCCTAAGCAGACCAGCAGGCATGTCTCTAGTTCTATCAACGCTAAAATTTGTCCCTTTTTAATGTATTTATCCCGCTGAACCTGGGGTTTTTGGTGTATACAAGTATTTTTGTTGGAACGCGAAGGTCATCATCCTGGTTTGATTCATAACGACCGGAAGCTTAATCTTTTGATAGAGGGAAAAAGGTAGAATGTTGCAACTCGAACCAGAGTCGCAGAGACCAAATCCTACTGATATAACACTAACATAAATTGGAAGTCGGAACGTGCCAAGGTCTCCTAACTTCACCACAGTGTCTGAATCTGGGTAATCCTCAGGCTCAGAGAACATCGTGTCAGGATCCTCTTCAGGATCATCAGAATCATAATCCGAAGATGATATATCAATTAACTCACATGGGAACTCACCTGGACGATACGTGCTATATGTTAGGTGTAGTGCCCGAAAGACAATTTATGTAATTGTTTTTGACAGGATTTATAATTCATCTTGATATTTGCATTTATGCTTATATTAATACACTGCTGAAAACCCTAAGTATATCGGTATGTAATCACATAACTCAGTATATGGCATACACACGAGGATTGAGTTAGTGATGATACGCTTAACTATTTAGTCCGTGGTGAATTTAATCAGAGTATGGGTCTTATGATTAATATACCAATAATGTGCCCAGAACACTTAACGGTGTGACCGTCTTATCCGGACCGTCGGTATAGGGCACCTAGTGGGGCATTTATATATGATGTCTATCATATAGGACTGGACCGATTTGATTTGAATTCTCGATATAATTCCATTATCGAGAAATCTTATCGATTCACAAGATGATCATATATGGATTAATCACAATCCTGATGTGATCACAGTCTACTGCTTGGTTCAAAGTAGGGTTTGATGTGTTAGTTAAAGATCACTTGGATACATGTGAACTGAACACTTCTCGTTGGCTCTATTCTGGAAAGAGTGAGTAGTCTATGACTTCACAGATATGGAATCCATTCCTTCCTGTGGGAAGTAGACAGACAGTTCCCTTATTTGTTAATCGTAGAAACTGATCGATGGGCCCAGTTCATATTATATTAGTTATGAACTGATTGATCACTAGAGGGTTAATGGTAAATAGGCATAAGATGTTTTGAGAAGGGTTTACGGAAATATCCCGAATCAAAACGAACAGTCTATGGAGGGTTTATCCGTATGTAATGATTATATCAATGGACGCTTTTACTCAATGATTAGAGTGTAAGTATATATCTATAATCGATAGAGTTCAGTTTCGGGTTTATGGTGGCGTAATCCCGGAATTAATAGATTGAATAAGAATTGTTCTGTTCGATGAATAATTTATTTAATATATTGTAGCTACTGGTTATAGGTCTCCGATGTGGCTCCTAACATGCATATGTTTCTTGACGTTGGGCCTCAAATAATAATTAAGTAGTTGGACTATTTAATTGATGTGCGATTTATTATTTATTGGACTAAATAATAAAATACATGGAAAAGACATTTTTCATGGATTCGGCCCATTATGTGAAATTTCGTGTGAACCCTAATTTTCAAGCTAGGGGCGTGGTGTTGGGTGTCTTGGTAATTATTAAGGAATTATTTTTCTTGATAATTATAAGACATGTGATTAATTGTTTATTTGTTGAATAATTAATTAAAGAAAATATATTAGATTGATCCTTAAATATTTTAGATTTATTCTAGATTATTATAGGAGTATCTTTTATGGAAAAGGATTATTATAATTGATTTTGTATTAATTATTAAATCCTTGGAGGACATGGATTTCTCTCCTATATAAAGAGAGTTCTCCTAAGCCTTTTCATAAGACATATACACGCATATACACATATATTGCTTAGAATTTTCGGCCAATAGCTAAGGGTTTAGAGTTGGGAAACTCTTCGGGATTTTCCGGGTAGCATATCAAGGAGGTCAAGCATCAAGGATCAACATCCACCGGTTGTTGCTTGGAGATACACATCGGAAGACTATGGCTTCTCGATTCTCGGATCTCAGCTTATTCTTTGGATCTCGGCTTATCTTTTAATTGGTAAGTAGATCTAACCTTCTAGTAGGCAGATCTTAAATTATGTGCTTTAATGTTATATTGATCGTGATCCTTGTTATTCCGCTGCGTAATCGGGCGGATCTAGATCCGTCCGGCTATATTACATCCTATAAGTGGTATCGGAGCCTCCGATCTATAAATTAAAGTATATAATTGATAGATCTAGGAGTGGAATTGCATGCAGATTTTTTTTTCTATATGCGTATTTCTTGTTGTGATTGGTTGTTATGGTTGAAGAGATGGATTGACATTGGTATTGTTTACCCGTTAGATCTATTGTAAAATCATATAAATTCGTTTATATGAGTATAGGAAATTATGTAATTTATTTACTATTGTAATTTTAGTTTCCTAGAAGTAAATATGTTTTGTTGCTGTTCGTTTTTTTATTTTCCCGGAGATTGAGCCGTTGAAACGACAATCCCTCCAGTCAGAATGAAGAATAAAATTTGAAGAACATGCCCTCAAAATTTCGTGTCGATCGGTGTCCATCTCGATGTCAAATCGCTGCAATAAATTTGCTGCTATAACAGAAAAGCACAACAGCCATAAAAAACCCTAGCTGTGAGTTCGTCGAATTTCTGGAAGAGTTTGGAACGTTGAAACATAGATCCGACCGTTCAGATTCACTAGCAAGGAGTTTTGAGCAAGCCCTAAAAATTTCAGGTCGATCGGGTTTTGTATCGATTCCCGATCGGCTCCGGGAAGACACTGCTGCGCTGCAGTTATTAACAGTTGCAGCAGTTGGATCGGCGGCTTGCTGGGATCAATTGGGCCGTCAAAAATCGGATCCAACCGTCCATATTCAAGTAAGAGGAGTGAAGAACAGGTCCATCAGGTTTCGTGACGATCAAAGTTCATTTGGATGTCCGATCATTGATAAAACGGATCAGCAGCATATTAGAAAATAGTAAACCCTAGTTAGGGTTTTTTTTTCTTCTGTTTAATAGGTTAGATACGGGGGTACCAACAATCCATCTCGGTGTTTATTTTCCGTAATTTGCGTGTATGATCGTGATTATGTGTTTAACCGGAAAATTGCCATGACATGCATCATATTATGAATTCCACTCCATATGCATACATGTAGCCAATTAATTCTGGATAATTAATTAGGCATGTATTCAACTCGATTAAATAGTTTAAGTAATTAATTGTTGTGGAAATTAATTATTAGAAACTAATTATAGAACCGAGGAACCGGGTTTTGTCAATCGTTACGTTTTTCGGTGATGGATTCTCGGTGAATCCCACCTTAAATCGTTAAGTTTTCGGTGATGGATTCTCGGTGAATCCCACCTTAAACTGGAACGAGATTGCGGGTTTGTTCCGTAGTGTCTACGGGAAAGTTTAACAATTTAAGAAATCGGAAAATCATGATACATGGGTTCGGAAATGGTCTAACCATGTTGGGTAAGTTCAACTGAGCTACGGCTCGATCGACTCACCCTCCACGTGTGACATTTGCATGGGGGTTCGGCAAAACTAAGCATATCCGACAAGCCTTTACGGTTAAACGGGGCTTCTTTTAGCCGGATCCGTCCGACAGTCACATATGTTCCAACGAATAAGACGGGTAGGCTTGCCTACATTACCGACACCATTCGGGTACATGATTTGTTGTTTTTTTAAAATATTGTCAAGTCCAAAACCGCGATCAGTAAACCCACCACTTTTTCAAAATATTGAGTGGGAGCGGGGAAGGCGACAGCGGACCCCACGGCCTCTACTATAGATGTAAGCAAGTGAGAGAATGGTGACACCTCGTGCCGCTTTGATTTCGGCCCCCTTCGGATGGTGTTCACCGCTATCAAAATTCAAGGCTTGGTCTCCGAAAGGATAGGATCTTGAGGACTCGCCGGGTCATTGACCTGCCCTACGTAGGCATACTCGGGGCGTACTTAAAGGTCTGATATAGTAGGTCACACTCATCAGGATATTTTAGGAAATATCTTGGCTGAAAAAAGAAGTTAATCGACGATTAAAGTATGGGATGTACGATTCCCATGAGATGTTTGATTCTCAAAGTTTAATCATCGAGAGAGATTGTCTCAATTTAACCGTCATCGTGCTGATACCGACCCCCTAGGCGGCGGTACGGTGTGAGGTTAAATCCTTGGAATGGTAGGATAGACTTTTACAGTTTATAATTCCTAAAATTTATCTAGTCGTGTATGTATGAATTTTTTTCTGTCAATTTTGTTTACAACTATCATCTCTAGGCTACTAAACTGCTAGTGTAATGACTTCGTTAAAAGTGGAAAGTAACAAGAACGTTGAACTCATCGAAGAATGCAATTAAATTTCGGAAGAGATATTCCTCTTGAGCCTTTAAAATCTTAAGTGACATAGTATAGGTATGTCACTGCTGTCACTCGTGTTAAACGAGAAACGCACTTAGTTCAAAGATGATGTAGGACTATATAAAATTCTATTAGTGAATTTTAATTGTGTGAGTAATCACTCAAGAAATTCTAATTGAAAAATTGGAAAATCATAAATAAAGTGTTACTAGTTAGACGGTATTTGGAACCGATAAACTAGTGGGAGCTTTATTCTTATGATTTGTTGTTTTTCTGAATCATTAGAAATGTGTAAGAGACTGCACAAAAGTCTTTTTTTTTCCATTCCTGGAAAAACATGAACAAAGCATTACTAGTTAGACGGTAGTTGGAACCGATAAACTAGTGGGAGCTTAGTTCTGGTGCTTTTCTAATCTCTGAAAAATCATAAATAAAGTATTGCTAGTTAGACGGTATTTGGAACCGATAAACTAGTGGGAGCTTTAACCTTATGATTTGTTGATTTATTAGAAAAATCAAATAGTCCAAACGAGTAACACTATCATTAGACATCCCACAGTTCACGAGTAGCTTCTACTCAAATGAACTGCCTGTTCAAGACTGTTTCCATATAAGGAAAGTCAAGAATGGAAAAGAATGTCTATACGTGTTAGTCATCTAAACTAAGTAGTTTGAAGGCTAAAACGGAATATTAATAAATTGAAAATCAGAGGATAAGGAAATTGATTTCGGATCACTGACCAATGCATCCTTAACGATTTCCTCGAAAGCTAAGTTCTTTGGAAGAACAAGGTAGCTATGCATTAAACGATAAATAGAGTAGACAACGGGCAGTTATTTCAGCTAGAATAGTGGGAGTGATATAAGGAAATGAATTTCGGATTCAATCTATGAATATCACGGGAAAAATTTATTTTCTGTTTTCAGATTCGTTGGAACAAATGGATTCCCTTTCAATTCGATAATTTGTTTGTCCTATAGAAAGTGAATATGACATTTGTAGCACGAATCAAAGACTCGGACTTCTGTTTGATAAAGTCAGAACCACTAAGAAATACTGAAAAGGTATATGTAACACATCTTAAACTATTAAAGGCAAAAGGTTTCCGTATTTAGATAAACACTTCTTCATACTCTATTAATTAGTGCATATTTCCTAAAGAAAAGATCTGAAGACTGGCTTAGGGTGATTCCTATCTCCCAGTCAAGGTAAACTGTCCTAAAAGGAACAATGCCTAAGGTTCCTTTCAATCGGGAAAGGGTAATAGATTTAAAGAAGTAACATAGCTTGTTCATAATGACCTTCGGGGTCTTGTGAAAGATACAAGTTCGAAGGAGCTTCTGAGTAGTGACATATCCTCAGACAACTACTCGAAACACCAGTAAGACTATCTAAAATATTTGGAGGTATCTCTGATTTCACCAGAGATAGAGTATTCCATGCTCAGTAATAGGCCATAGCATAGTCTTGGGACTGATGCTCGGCCTTGCCTCCCAGTGGAATTTATCCACTAAGGGATAACACCATAAATTTGCATCATATAGTTATTAATGTGCTACAATACACTGCTTAACTCATTTAAGATATTGGTTGCGAAATAACGGTTTACACTATCATGTAAAACCGAGAAGTCTTCCTAGAAGATGCTTATAAATTTGTGGATAAGGAGTGAATTCGGTTCACCCCACTTCCGTCAATATAGGCATTTAGCACTTAGTGCTTGAAGGTAGGACTGGAAATTTTGCATACACGTTCAGATGATTACTGTTCGTGCAATATCTTATGCGTTGAGTAAAGGTTGGTTATAAGATTCTTAAGATCAGAAAGTGACGGTAATACTGTCAAAACCCCTTCTGAAAGGGTCTATGAATAACAACCTTGGACTTTGGAGTACGGTTACTCAAGGTAGTTACTAACTGATTAGATCAGACCACGTCCAACATTGGTTGTTGGTGATAACACTGATAATTACTACTAGATCAGAATATCAATCCACCAAGAACGCAATGGGAGTATGGTTTAACCATTACCTATTGTTGTTTTCTGAAGACTTTGCAGGGGTGATTGATAACCTATGGTTCTTTGTGGGCTGTATAGGATTCTGATCAATAGAGGTTGGTTTAAAAGCCATAACCATGTGAATGGATTTTTGGTACTCCAGTGTCTGTTCACGCTCTAGTAGAACCACCTGAGTGTCTCAGGCCCAGTGGGAGTAATTGGATCTACATGATAAGAGTCGAATGAATAGAAAGTTTAACTTTCGGTGCAAAGCTGAGTGGTTTAGGGGTGATTCCCTAACAAGTAGAGAGTTAACCAGACCGTGAACTCTCTCACCACTCGGTCTTGTTTGATTCCGTTAGAAAGCAGAAAATAGGGGTGATTCCCTAAGACTTTCTTGCCGAACAAACGGAATCTGAATTCATTCGGAACAGAAGGGTTTTAGCTAAGAATAAATGCATGGTTTCGTTAGAAAGCAGGAAATAGGGGTAACTCCCTGAGACTTTCTTGCCAATCAATCGGAATCAATTGATGAAGGAACCAAGACTTATATCCTTTAAGGATCAAAGCAAACCTCTAGGTCATTTAAACGTCACACATTTCAAGTATGTGGACTTGACCAGAATATTGATAGGTCCTTCATAGACTGGATGTCAGTATTGGTAAATTAGTATATACATTAGTGTTCATGAATGGTAACACTGAAACAGTTGGAAACAACATGGGTGTGTTATCTCAAGTTGGAAACTGACATGCCAAGATTCTCTTTATGAAAGAATCGGACTAGATTCTAAAGGATTTGATTCGGTCAAATTCCTGAGAATATGTGACTGGCTATCCCATCTATCCTAATGGTTAAGATGATTTTGCATATCGGTATGCAACATTCAACGAAGTAGTCCTACCCTACCTCTCACGGAATGCTTCTCTAAACCTGAGGATGAATAGAAAATGGGATAGACTCTCTTTTGATAAGAGAAAGTCAGGTAATTACAAGTTAATCGAATCTTGGATTTCGAGTATTAAATAGCAAGTTTAGTACGTCCTCAAGTATAAGGGATAGATCTCATTTGCTTTTACAGCAAGTGGGAGAATGTTGTTTATAACGGGTATGCTATAAACAATTAATCACTTGCATTTCGTGCAAGTGGGAGATTGTTAGGTGTAGTGCCCGAAAGACAATTCTGTAATTGTTTTTCACAGGATTTATAATTCATCTTGATATTTGCATTTATGCTTATATTAATACACTGATGAAAACCCTAAGTATATCGGTATGTAATCACAAAACTCAGTGTATGGCATACACACGAGGATTGAGTTAGTGATGAAATGCTTAAAACTATTTAGTCCTTGGTGAATTTAATCAGAGTATGGGTCTCATGATTAATATACCAATGATGTGCCCAGAACACTTAACGGTGTGACCGTCTTATCCAGACCGTCGGTATAGGGCACCTAGTGGGGCATTTATAGATGATGTCTATCATATAGGACTGGACCGATCTGATTTGAATTCTCGATATAATTTCGTGATCGAGAAATCTTATCGAATCACAAGATGATCATATATGGATTAATCTCAATCCAGATGTGATCACAGTCTACTGCTTGGTTCAAAGTAGGGTTTGATGTGTTATTTAAGGATCACTTAGATACATGTGATTTGAACACTTCTCGTTGGCTCTATTCTGGAAAGAGTGATTAGCCTGTGTCTTCACAGATATGGAATCCATTCCTTCCCGCGGGAAGTAGACAGACAGTTCCCTTATTTGTTAATCCTAGAAACTGATCGATGGGTCCAGTTCATATTATATTAGTTATGAACTAATTGATCACTAGAGGGTTAATGGTAAATAGGCATAAGATGTTTTGACAAGGGTTTACGGAAATATCCCGAATCAAAACGAACAGTCTATGGAGGGTTTATCCGTATGTGATGATTATATCAATGGACGCTTTTACTCAATGATTAGAGTGTAAGTATATATCTATAATCGATAGAGTTCAGTTTCGAGTTTATGGTGGCGTAATCCCGGAATTAATAGATTGAATAAGAATTGTTATGTTCGATGAATAATTTTATTTAATTTATTGTAGCTACTGGTTATAGATCCATGGTCCCCGATGTGGCTCCCAACATGCATATGTTTCTTGACGTTGGGCCTCAAATAATAATTAAGTAGTTGGACTATTTAATTGATGTGCGATTTTTTATTTATTTAACTAAAATAATAAAATACATGGAAAAGGCATTTTTTCATGGACTCGGCCCATTATGTGAAATTTCGTTTGAACCCTAATTTTCAAGCTAGGGGGTGTGGAGTTGGGTGTCTTTGTAATTATTAAGGAATTAGTTTTCTTGATAATTATAAGACATGTGATTAATTGTTTATTTGTTGAATAATTAATGGAGAAAAATATATTATATTGATCTTTAAATTTTCTAGATTTATTCTAGATTATTGTAGGAGTATCTTTATAAGGAAAATGATTATTATAATTGATTTTGTATTAATTATTAAATCTTTGGAGGACAAGGATTTCTCTCCTATATAAAGAGAGTTCTCCTAAGCCTTTTCATAAGACATATATAGACATATATTGGCTTAGAATTTTCGGCCAGTAGCTAAGGGTTTAGAGTTGGGAAAATCTTCGGGATTTTCCGGGTAGCATATCAAAGAGGTCAAGCATCAAGGATCAACATCCACCGGTTGTTGCTTGGAGATACACATCGGAAGACTATGGCTTCTCGATTCTCGGATCTCAGCTTATTCTTTGGATCTCGGCTTATCTTTTGATTGGTAAGTAGATCTAACCTTCTTGAAGGCAGATCTTAAATTATGTGCTTTAATGTTATATTGATCGTGATCCTTGTTATTCCGCTGCGTAATCGGGCGGATCTAGATCCGTCCGGCGATATTACATCCAACACTATACTCCTTTAAGTTCTCTTCAGGCTCTTGCTTGAGTGCTTCTTTCTCTTTTTCCAACCGTTTCTTTGTAGTTTCATAATGCTCTCTTGCTTCAGATCTAGGATACTGATCGATATTTTCTAGGTGTCCAATCTTACCGGCAGTGTACCGGGTCAAATTGTAGTCTAGTCTGGTGAATCAAGGTCGTCTCCTCAGGGAATGCAATATAATTCAAAGTGTGGTTACACACCAATTAGTTATTATTTTCTTGATCTAAGTCGCTTTATCATAAAGGTGATAGTTTTACTTACTAGTAAAATTAATAATTAAAAATGAAGGTACTAGCCAAGACAATTTCATTGAACTATAGTCTCTTTTAGTTTTAAGGATGTGATTAATCGTCCTATTAAAGGGTTTTCAATTATGTGAAACGGTGCACTCCGTATTCTAACAACTTCCCCTCATACGTGTGTTCGAAATTGTTCTATGCCTCCTCCTTGGTTTAAGAGCCCTAAACTTAATGATTTGACATGATAAGCTCTCGAGTACAATTAATCTTTCCCCGGATAAGAAAGAGGGTTCCGTCAGACGGCCAATTTTACCTTCCGGTTTTTCTACCTCGTTCTCACACCTAATATCTCCGTTCGGTTCAATTAAGTGTGTGTGCTAATATTGGTTAATTACTCCAACATAAGCTATCAATCAATTTAAGTAGAAAAAGATTCAACATAAACGAATTTAAAATATACAATACATAATCATCATCCGTTTAACTAAAAGAGATCAAAATAATTCAATTACATTGTCATGGCTAGTTATAAGTTTAGTTACTCATTATCACAAATACTAAAATGTTCAAATTAGCATTCATAATAATCAGTTTTAACAATACGAAATATTAATCGACTTAATTATTTATGGCTTTTAAAAGCGAAGTGAAATGTTATTAAGAAGGGAGTGAGATAATATATATATATAATGTGTGTGTGTACATATATATTGGTGCGATTTTCTTTGCATCATATGGCTGGCTATTTATAGGCAATCGTCTCCTGAAAAAGAATCTTTTCCGGCGCACGCCGCTTCTTTTCCGGTTTGCGCGGATTATCAGCATGTGAACGTATGTCAGAGCATTTAATGCGCCTTAATCGCATAATATTCCCCAAATCTTCATTATTTCCGGCGTAGATCGATTAGCCGGTCTGCGCCAGGTCTTGTCAAACCTTGTCGGATTTTATTCGATTTTTGTCTGGGAAATGATGAAATTTTGATTTTGTAACTTCTCTTTGCCGCTTTTAACAATATTGACTTTAGGATTTTATCACGGTGTACCTACATAAGAAAAACACCGGTAATTTTGATAAAACAAATTAATTATGTTTATTGAAATCTAAATATTATGATATTTATTAATTTTTAGAAAATATTATATAACTTATAATCTTTATGATTATGAATAGAAAATATAAAAAATATCTTGAGAATGGGCTTTAAAATAGAACAAAATATAATATATAGTTGACATATATCAACTACTCCCTACTTAGCTTTTGATCGTCCTCGAACAAAGTAAGCGATAATTTATAAGAACACGATGGAGGTAATGTAAATGTATAGATTAAGATTCTAATATAGTAACGTACTCAAACAACATTATGATCATATGATAATTTTTTCTTCTTAAGAAATTAATATAAGAAAGTGAGTATAACTAGTCAAATTATTTATCAAATATTATTTAAATGAAAATTCTACATGCATTACTTACTAGATATAATTAAAATCTTTAGAAATACTTTTAATCGCCACTTCTAAATATCCGGAATCAAAGACTAGGTCAAGTAGTTGGCAAAGTGGCTTGTAACGTTCAGGCTCAGGTGTTGGCTAATCGAAAGGATAAAAAGGAAAATCAAGAGAGAAAAGCAAGTTGTACATACTTACACCTTCAACTTCTTGATCAAAAATACCTCGATTAGTAACATTCTAGTACTGTCTAAAAAGCTCGCAAAATCACCTCCATTGACTCTTATTTTACACACATATATACAAATGGTTCCTAATTTATTGGTTAGAACCAATTTATTTTAACAAACAATTTTTTTTTTTTTAAAATCATAAAAAGGATGTAATTTGGCTAAATGACCTCCAAATAACACTGTACCAATCTCAACTCGTGCCATTCTAATGTATCGACACTTAGTTCCGATGTTGTCACCGCTATCCATAAGTACATACTAAACTTGCGGGATGCCAAGGAAATGTAGACCAAATTAGGCTAAGGGTCGATTATAATGTAGCTAAATACAATGGCTAGTTCGAGTGGGGTCTCGCCACTCTACAAGGCTGGAATGGGGACAAAAATGGAAATTATGTTCGGGTAGGCCATTTGGCTATGGTCGAGTCAAAGTTATGCCAAAAATCGTCATCCCTAATCCGATTCCAGAATCATGATTCGTCTTGAAAGAAAGCATTTCTAAAAGTTAACTACAAATGCAAGTATGCTTGTCTAATTTCATAAATAAAATATTTGATAATAATTATTTAATTATACATACTCAAAAATCATATTAAAATCAAAGATAGACAAGTATTATATCATCATAATGCATCGTGTTTACTCACTTTATTAAAAACTTATTCTTTCAAATACACTACATCAAGTGTGTTATTTATATTTTATCATGCTTGGAATGCCTAAGGATAATTAAAAACGAAGTGTTTTTCTAATATTTTAGTGTTTCCGGTTTATTGACTAACTATATCTCTATTCCCCACTTACGAGTTGGCATCGGCCCGATGGTGAATGAGTAAACATAGTTGTTAGAAAATAAAGCGGAAATTAAGGCTTGATCAAATAAATAGATATATATAAATATATATATATATATATATATATATATATATATATATATATATATATATATATATATATATATATATATATATATATATATATATATATATATATATATGCACGTTTGTCTTACCAATAGTTTGAATAAGAAAAGAAAATCAGAGAGTAATAATAGATAATTGCATCCTTGGTTTATTTATTTTATATAATATTATACAGAGTACATAAAATAACAACATAACTTAGGAAAATAAAATGCCCACGGCATTATTTAAACGAGCCATAACCACCCATAATCAAACTATCCATAATCATCCAACTGAAAGTAGCAACGTATTATTTGTCTATCTTACAAACTGAAAGCATGCAAACTGACCAAACATGAAAACATAAACATAAACATAAACTGTCCAAGGCATGCAAGAGAAGAAAAATCTAATCATCTGCCTCAGCAGAAGAAGATCCTCCAGGAATGTCAACTGGTAACAAGGCAACTTGAGAGTGACGACAAGGAAATACCTCATCCGTACCAAATATTTGAACACCAGAAACATTATTGCAAAGTCGAGAAATTAGCCATGGAAATGGTAAGGGCTGACGGAAATTTCTTCGAGCCAGGGCAAAATTTAAAGCAGTGCGGTGAATGAGAATTCCCCAGTCAATGATTGCACCCACAGATATTGCATAAAGCAGAAGCATTTCATCATCATTGATCTCAGAAAAATCATCAGTTGGGAAAATTCGTGAATTGATAAAATGTTTCCATGCACGTAGGTGTGGTGACAAAGCAGAAGTAGATACATTACAATCACGATCGTAGTTAGGAAAAAGAACTTGAAATGCCTCAGTGCACTTGTTGATAATACCGGAGACGGTATCTAACTGCCATTCGATCTCTTAATGACAGTGAGGAGTAGTTTGTACTGGCGGGATTGAAAAAACTTGATTGATAAAAGCAGGGGTAAATGGAACTACAGAATCACGGATGCGGACATCAGTAGTAGATTCAACGGAAGAAGTTTCGGAAAGGACATCATAAAACTCACGTACCATAGTTATATTAACTCGGCCACGGGGGTACGAACAAATTTGTCCCAACCACCTAGATCAATACGAATGTATCCCCACTGGTTGATTTTGCTTAAGTTCAAACCTTTCTCGATTAAGATAGGAGAATGACAAAAATTAGAAAAGTAACGGTCTCTGGCTGTTTCAGTAGCGTAATTGATGATGGTGGGAGTATCAAAGTGGACATCGTAAATAGGAACAACGGAATCAGGGGAATAAGGAGGTGAAAAGGAGGCTATCGAAGCTGTTGATGGGGAAGACATGCTTGAAAGATAAGGTTCAAGAGAAAGAAGGGTTGGTATGATTTATTAGGTGGGCAAGTTTGCTATAAATAGAAGTGGAGAATTTTTAGAATTAGTTCTGGTCGGTCCAGAAATAACACAGCCGGTTTAGACCGGTGATTTCCGGCACAGACCGGATAGAATAATGCTCGACACCTATAGAATCATTATGATTAAAAATTAGCCATAGGGTGTCAGGTCGGTATTCAATTGTAAGGGCCGTCTTAGACCGGTTAAGGGCCGGCGCACGCCGGGTGATCTACTATTCATGTACAGAGTCTTAAAATGGCATTTTCGAACCAAATTTTATAAAAGCAAACAAGTAAAATTAACCAGCCATAACTAACATAAATTTATGAACTAGATAAAATTATGTGAAATAAAATTTTAAATTGTCCACCACCCACAAAGTGCATTAATTATAATAAAACCCACGTTTTGTTAACATTATTCAAAATAACTGAAAATAGAAGGAAATAGTTTTTAAGAAGTTGTCACTCGTCTGACTCTGTCTCAGACTCTTCAAACTCGTGTCTAAAAGGTCCCGGATAGTTAGGCATAGCCATCGTCCCCGTTGGTGCAAAGCCCATCGAACTCATAAAACCTGTGCCTTGATGATGTGTGGGATTCAAAATATCAAAAACTGGAGCGGATCTGAGAAGGCGGCGGCGGATGCTAAAGTATCCAAACGAGCACCTGCAGTACCAGTAGACATGACCACCGATCCTTCGAGACCCAAGCTTCCCAATCCAGCAGTGACGGACGAGATCGAAGATGGAACCCCAAATCCATAAGAAGAAAAATCAGCAGCAGCACCTGTACCTGTAGACATAAAACCGGCCATACCACCAGGGGCCAAAGTAGTCCTGGGAAAAGTCTGGTAGGAGGTATGGGTAGGTGCCTGAGAGATCCACATAGGTAAGGTGTATGGATTTGCTTGACACTGAGGTTGATTATCAGAAATCTGTTCATATGCCGGATTTAAGGATCTTAGAAAAGCACGTTGACCCCTGATTCCAACTCGGATATCGTCAGCCCAACTCCGAACTCTTTCAAAACCTAAGGCCATATTAGCATTGGTTCTGTCTTGACCTCTTAAAATTGTAGCTAGAGTAGAGTCTATAAAATCAAACCGAGCTTCCTGAGCAAGGTTCTGAACAGGGAGCATGCTTGGGGATGAAAACAAAGGTGGAACAGACGTTTGAGACGACCTAGGAGGTAATCCTTGAGTTCGAGCGGGATTGTTGTAATCTAAACGGCCAGCTGGAAGTGCAGCCAAGCGAAGTCCAATCTTAGGAGTAGAAGGGGATACAATTCTGTCAGATGGAAGGACAGGGACTTGGGCTCGAAGGCAGAGTGCAGAGATTAAATTAGGAAAAGGCATATTACCACTTCTAAAATGACTGTTAGCAAAATCCAGAGTTTTAGTGAAAATAAGACGTCCTAAATTAACTGGTACATCTAGAACAATTGCCCAAGCAATGCAAACATCATCAGAACTATACGCACTAAGGTGTCTAGAAGGACTCACATTATGGCCTAGAAAATGTTTCAGGGCTCGAATATCCTTAATACATCCACCAAACTGAAACCTACGTTCGACCCAAGTGGCAGAGGGGTCGAATGCATGCTGAGCCTCGAGAGATTTAATGAGCAAATTACTTGGGTCATCAAGGTTCCATACTGCAATATAATCTTGCTCAACAAGAATCTCAAGGATGCTATAAAATGCATTAATAACTGCAGAAGTAAAAGGAATGGTGGTGCCACGGATTGAAACTGACGTGAGTGGTCCATTTTCAACAGGTTCATAGGCTGAAATGAAAGAGTAAAATTCGGCAACCATAGTGGCATTATCATTTTCAGTGCGTTCTTTGGCAATTTCCAACCAGTGACGCGTCTCAAAAATTTGTCGAAATTCAGAACCTAAGGATCCAAATTCTATACCCCGCTCAAGCAGAATACTAAAATTACGGAAATATGCTTCAAAGGCTTGGATGGCAGCGGGACTAGCTGTTCTACGAAAAGAAATGGCCTCCTCTTCGGCTGTGAGAGGTCATGTCTCTTGAACTGGGACTACAACAACAGGGGTATCAGTTTTTCGTTTTTTACCGGCAGTTTTCTTACGAGGGTTTGATGATTCGCCATCTAGTTGGTGCTATGAACAATACATAATTAATTAAAATTTTGCAAAAGCAAAAAATAAATTTATATATTTAAAAATTTATCAAATACAATTGTTACCTTGTTCTTATGTTTATTTTGGTGCTGACTAAAGGAGAAGAGTGGCCGGAATTGTCAGTGCCTCGCCGGAAAGAATGGAGCCGCCCCTTCCAAAAGCCAAAATGGAGTGGTGCTCTCCCTTGTTGATGAAATAGAGAAGAAGAGTAACAAAAATAGATTTAAGGAGAAGAACTAAATTGTGGAGATTTTGGGAAAGATGAAGGAAATAAAGGAGGTTTGGGGAAGGAGATGGGAGGTTATTGTAATGAAAAGAAGAAGGGACGGCGTTGGTGAAAGGAGTTAAGGAGGAGAGAGGAAAAGAAAACCTTCTGAAATTTTTTTCTAAGCAATCCGGCGCAAACCGGGAAAAACCCGGCGCAGAACGGATTTTTACACCCGGCGTACGCCGGATTTCCTGGACGGTTTCCTATTTACCTTTTAAATATGTTATTATATAAAAATTATGTATGTTTTTATATAAATAGATTTATAATAATCTCTTTATTAATTTATATTTTATAAATATATCTTTACATTTATTTTTTATAAATTTTTAATATTTTTACGGTTTGCCTCCCGGTATTATTTTTGTTTAATGTCGTTTACTTGATATATTAAATAATCAAAAAGATCAAAAATTAATATATTAAACAAAGGGATACTTCTAATAACTACTCAATATAGCACATAGCAATAACAACCAACCGGAAATAATTGCTTTATGGAATAATAGGAAGGATAGTACCCGTGAGTTGCTAAATTTATAGTCTGATAGCTAGACTATCTCATGCTTTAATTGATGGGTGGGTCGATAAGGAACAGCACCTCTCGAGTTGGAGGGACTCCTTCTTCTTTTACGTATAACTTCACTCTGTGACCATTGGCTATAAAAGTTGTTTTTCCATCTGTCAATTCCAGTGCTCCAGATGCATACATCTTAGTTACCAAAAATGGACCTGTCCATCTAGATTTGAGCTTACCTGGAAACAATTTTAATCGTGAGTTGTATAAGAGCACTCGATCACTCACATGGAACTCACGACGAAAGATTCTCTTATCATGGAAAAATTTTGTGCGTTCCTTGTAGATTCGAGCGTTCTCATAAGCATCGAGGCGAAACTCCTCAAGTTCCGTGAGTTGGAGTAATCGATGGTCACCAACAGCTTTAGGATCAAAGTTAAGAAATTTAATAGCCCAGAAAGCCCGATGTTCTAACTCAACCGGAAGATGACAAGACTTGCCAAAAACTAGTTTATAAGGAGAACAACCAATTGGTGTTTTAAAGGCTGTTCGGTATGCCCAGAGTGCATCATCTAATTTTTCTGCCCAATTTCTCCGGTTGGAATCGACAGTTTTTTCAATGATTCTTTTTATCTCTCTATTAGACACCTCAACTTGGCCACTAGTTTGCGGATGGTATGGTGTAACAAGCTTGTGTTTTACACCATATTTCTCAATCAACTTGGTAAATGGTCGGTTACAAAAATGTGACCCTCTGTCACTAATGATGGCCCTAGGTGTGCCAAATCTCGTGAATATATTCTTTTTAAGGAATTTTAGCACTACTCTGGTATCATTAGTTGGAAGAGCTTGGGCTTCGACCCATTTAGATACATAATCTACCATTACTAAGATGAATTTCTTACCAAAGGATGGAGGAAAAGGGCCCATAAAACCAATGCCCCAGACATCAAACAATTCACATTCCAATATAGGTTGAAGAGGCATCTCGTGCTTTTTAGAAACGTTTCCCCATTTTTGGCATGATTCACAAGATCGTGCATAGTGGTGTGCGTCTTTATACAGTGTAGGCCAGTAAAAACCACATTGCAATACTTTATAGGCGGTCTTCCACCCTCCATGGTGGCCTCCAGCCTCACGATCATGGCAAAAGGATAAAATACTTAAAAACTCATTATCGGGCAGGCACTTTCTAATTATGCCATCCGAACATCTTCGAAAGTGGTCCGGTTTTTCCCAATAATAGAATTTTAAATCATAAAAGAACTTCTTTTTATGTTGCCATGTCCAATGAGATGGAACATACTCACAGGTAAAATAATTGACAATATTACCGAACCATGGCGAGCTCTCCTTGGGTGTATTACCAGTTTTAACGAGCTGTATTGTTGGAGGAGCATCAACCATGAGGAGTTGTTCATCTGGAAATGACTCTTTGATCTATTGTCTCCTTCCTTCTTCTTCAGTACATTCCATACGACTCAAGTGGTCTGCTACTACGTTTTCACTACCCTTTTTATCTTTAATTTCAATGTCAAATTCTTGAAGTAACAGAATCCATCTGAGAAGACGTGGCTTCGCATCTTTCTTATTCAACAAGTATTTTAGTGCTGAGTGATCAGTGTAGACAATGACTTTAGAACCAACGAGATAAGATCGAAATTTTTCCAACACAAAATTTACGGCGAGTAGCTCCTTTTCTGTTGTGGCATAGTTAAGCTGAGCTGCGTTTAGAGTGTGAGATGCATAGTAGATTGCCTTAAGTACTTTGTTATGGCGTTGACCTAATACAGCCCCAACCGCCAGATCACTTGCATCACACACAAGTTCAAATGGTAGATCCCAATCTGGTGGTACTAGCACTGGTGCAGTTATCAACCGTGCCTTTAAAGTCTCAAATGCTTCCATACATTTGTCATCAAAATTAAACGGCACTTCTTTCTCAAGCAAATGACTGAGAGGTTTTGCTATGTGGGAAAAATCTGCAATAAACCTTCTATAGAAACCAGCATGTCCAAGAAATCCTCTCAGAGTTTTCAAATTTACTGGTGGAGGTAACTTCTCAATTACTTCGACCTTGGCTTTGTCTACCTTGACACCTTCTTCAGAAATTTTATGACCTAAAACAATACCATCTGATACCATTAGATGGCATTTTTCCCAGTTTAGAACTAAGTTAGTGTCTTCACAGCGTTTCAGAACACGTTCTAAGTGTCAGAGACATTCTCCGAAAGAGTCTCCAAAAACACTGAAATCGTCCATGAATATTTCCAAAAAAATTTCTACCATGTCTGAAAATATTTCCATCATGCATCATTGAAAGGTAGCTGGTGCATTGCATAATCCAAACGGCATTCTTTTGTATGCAAAGGTTCTGTATGGACAAGTGAAAGTTGTTTTCTCTCTGTCTCCTGCTGTGATAAATATCTGCAAATAGCCTGAATAGCCATCCAAGAAACAATAAAATTTATGTCCACTTAGTCGTTCCAACATCTGTACTATGAACGGAAGTGGATGATGGTCTTTCTTAGTGTGCTCATTCAGTTTACGAAAATCAATGCACATTCGATATCCTGTGACTTCTCTTGTCGGAATCCATTCATGTTTATCATTTTCCTTTACCGTAAAACCACCCTTCTTTGGCACTACTTGGGTGGGACTTACCCATTCACTATCCGATATGGGAAATTATCCCCATCTCCAGTAGTTTAATCACCTCTTTCTTGACCACTTTTTGCATGTTCGGGTTGAGGCGGCGTTGTGGATGGATACATGGTTCGGCTCCTTCATTCAAGATGATTTTGTGTACACAAATCTCGGGACTTATTCCTTGAATATCTGCCACTGTCCATCCAGACGCTTTCTTATGTTGCCTCAACATCCTTAACAATTGATCTTCCTGCAAACTAGTTAGTGATGATGAGATAATAACAGGAAGTAGATTATATTCTTCAAGAAAGACATACTTAAGATTCGAAGGGAGAGGTTTCAATTCCAGATTCCTAGGTGGCTCTTCCACCGAAGGTTTCAATACTGCGCCGTCCAGTTCTATGTCCAAATAACGATGCCATGGTCTTCTCACAAAAGAACTACCTGTGTCATGGTGAAAATTTACTTCTTCCAGTTCTTGGTCATCCTTATCCCCTTCATAGATAGATAAGGCTAAACATTCTTCGAGCTTATCTTCAAAAACTTGTAATTCCGCATAATTCATACAAATAGAAGATATAGTGTCTATGAATAAGCATAATTATGGTGATCTGTATGATCTGTATGGGTGTTTCATGGCTTTGAAGATATTGAAGGTGACTTCATCTTCATTGACTCTTAAAATTAACTCACCTTTTTGAACGTCGATAAGGGTTCTTCCCGTAGCTAGGAATGGCCGACCAAGAATGAGGGGTGCTGAAAATCCTTCTTCCATTTCCATGAATACAAAGTCAACTGGGAAGTAAAACTTATCTATCTTAACCAACACATCTTCGATGACTCCTTTAGGACGTTTAATAGACCTATCTGCCATCTGGAGAGTCATCTTAGTGTTTTTGAGCTTTCCTATTCCGAGTTTCCTATAATCCTCGTAAGACATGAGATTAATGCTAGCTCCGAGATCACAGAGCACCTTCTTAAACAAGAATCCCCCAATTTCACACGGAATGGTAAAACTACCGGGGTCCTTTAGTTTAGGTGGGAGCTTGTGCTGTAATACTGCGGAGCACTCCTCATTAAGGCAAATATTCTCATACTCTTCTAAACGTTTTTTGTTTGAGAGGATATCCTTAAGAAACTTCCCATATGTGGGCATATTGATTAGTGCTTCAATGACAGGGATATTGACATTAAGGTGATGGAATGTGTCAAGGAAACGTGCATACTTTTTATCCGTTTTCAATTTTTTAATTTGATCTCTAGGTGGATAAGGTAAAGACTCGAGATCAATAATTTTCGGGTTTGAAGTCATGCATCCCTTACCTTTCTCCTTAGATAGTGACGCTTCCTTAAACGTTTGAGCATTTGGTGGTCGCCATGTGTCATGATCCTTCACTATCTTCTTTGAAATTTGCCCTGAATTCTTCTTTACTTGTTCTGTTGGTTGAGTGTTGCTACTCCCCACTTGGACTGTACTATCAGTAACCTCGTCCTTTCTGACATGTTCATTGAATAAGGTCCGTAGATCGCTAGCCCTTGGATTTTTCAGTATTCTCGGGACTTTGATCCATTCCTCATCTTCACTTTCTACCTCTACATATCTATCACGTCTCAAGAATCATCAATGATTTCTTCTTCCTCTTTACTGAACTCTGGTTCTTCCTTGTGTTCCAAGTCCTTTTCGAATTTATCATCCAAATCATCTTCTACTTCATTGTTTCCGGAGTTTTCTACTCCATTACTTCCACATACCCTTCCACTTCGGGTAATAACATCATTTACCTCTCTCGGGTTTCTTTCAGTATTACTCGGTAGTCCTCCCGCAGGTCTACTGTTCTTTCGTTCTCCTTCCCTACTCAAGTGGTCTTCCATATTTCGTACAGATGCTTCTATGGTTCTCATCCTCGTGTCATGTCCACTCATGGATGTTTTTAAAGTACTCATATCCTTAGTGACTGTGCCTATAGAACTTATCATAGTTTCCATATTCTGAGCCTGAGTAGACATCACACCCATCATATTTTCCATTAATTTTTCCCACTTATCAACTCCTTCTACCGGCTGAGTTGAGCTTTGAGTAACTGGTATACTTTGAGTGGTGTGTTGTGGGTATGATCTGGGTGGTGATTGGTGGGTTTGGTTCGATGTATTTCCTTGGTAACCTTGGTTTTGAGCATTTGCATTGTACGAGCTCTTGTACTGGGCTGGATATGGAGGTTGTCCTTGCTTACTTGGGTTCTCAGACCAACGAAAAGTAAGGTGATCTCTTCTAATGGCATTGAATGAGTTTGAGTGAGCGTTATTCAAATTCCTATGCTGCTGCATAAAACTCACTTCTTCCCTCGAATATCCTTCGGATTCTTCCATTCCTAATGACACATTGTCATCATTCATCATACCATCATTCGAATAGTCATTCGACATTTTACCTTCCGAGCTTAGATTCTTGCTTCCTTGCAAGCCATCAAATTTCCTACTCAGATTTTCCAAATGTGCTAAAACTTTTGCGTTTGATGTCGATTCTCCTACAAATGCTACTTTCCTCATGCTAGAACCTATTTCCCACATTCGGTTATTCATAGAAATTTTCTCGATAGCATCGTAAACAACTTGTGCTTCACTCATCATTAAGGAACCACCACATGCGTGACCCACATCAACACGTGAGTCCTTTCTCAATTATCGACAGAAAAGTTGAATTTGCATGTCAAGTGAGTAACCATGATCGGGACAAGCTCTTAACAATTTTTTAAATCTTTCCCACGCATTTCCAAGTGTTTCCTCAGATCCTTGTCTAAAATTAGCAATTTCGACCTTTAATTCCAAATTCCTACCAGGAGTGAAATATTGCTTTAAGAACTCGGTTTGAATGTCCTCCCAACTCGTCAATGAATGATGAGGGAGAGACATAAACCAGTCTCTTGCTTTTCCTTTTAAAGAAAAAGGAAACATTGACATTCTTGTCAATTCTCTATGAGCACCTTGGCTTTTGGCCGTGTTACACAGTTCTTCAAAAAGATATAGGTGATGATGCGGATCTTCGTCATCTTCACCAAGAAATTGGGCTCTAGTGTCAATTAAGCCAAAAATATGGGATTTTATTTCAAAGTTATTTGCTCCATCGTTGGGTAAACGAATCGGATTGTTAGTTCCATTCCTTCTCAAGGTCTGATCACAGATAGGTCTTGGGTTTGGTGGGTTGTTATTATTATGGTTATTATGGTTTCGGTTTTGGTTATTCCGATTATTGGGATTCGGTTGCGGAGGAAGGTTTTGTAATGGTGGATTGGGGTTTTGTCCATGTCCTTGGGCATGAGCAAGTCCTTGTTCAGGTGGTGTTTCATCACTGGCCTCGGCCATTTCCGTACCTCGATTTGACGATTCTTGGGGAGATCCGTCACCAAGATGTCCTTGGCTGGGTTGACCACGTCTATTCTCTACTCTTAACTGCCTTTCGTAAGTATTTATGTCGGGCTTGTATGGAGTGAGTGGGGCCTTACCGCTTCGGGTCATCAACTACAAGATGGAGGGGAGATCCGTCACCAAGATGTCCTTGGCTGGGTTGACCACGTCTATTCTCTACTCTTAACTGCCTTTCGTAAGTATTTATGTTGGGCTTTTATGGAGTGAGTGGGGCCTTACCGCTTCGGGTCATCAACTACAAGATGGAAAACAACACGAAAACAGTAAAATAACACGTGGCTACTTACCAATGAGGTAAGTACCAAAGAAACAAAAATAGAAATGGGATTAAGAAAAGTGTTGACTTATTCTCAAAAATTTTGAACTAATACAAGTAGTAACCATAGACACAATAAATTGACGTACCTCCACGGCAACGGCGCCAAAAACTTGATCGATATTTTCTAGGTGTCCAATCTTACCGGCAGTGTACCGGGGTCAAATTGTAGTCTAGTCTGCGAATCAAGGTCGTCTCCTCAGGGAATGCGATATAATTCAAAGTGTGGTTACACACCAATTAGTTATTATTTTCTTGATCTAAGTCGCAGTTTTATCATAAAGGTGATAGTTTACTTACTAGTAAAATTAATAATTAAAATGAAGGTACTAGCCAAGACAATTTCATTGAACTATAGTCTCTTCTAGTTTTAAGGATGTGATTAATCGTCCTATTAAAGGGTTTTCAATTATGTGAAACGGTGCACTCCGTATTCTAACAACTTCCCCTCATAAGCTCTCGAGTACAATTAATCTTTCCCCGGATAAGAAAGAGGGTTCCGTCAGACGGCCAATTTTACCCTCCAGTTTTTCTACCTCGTTCTCACACCTAATATCTCCGTTCGGTATCAATTAAGTGTGTGTGTGCTAATATTGGTTAATTACTATCAATTTAAGTAGGAAAAGATTCAACATAATCGAATTTAAAATATACAATACATAATCATCATCCGGTTAACTAAAAGAGATCAAAATAATTCAATTACATTGTCATGGCTAGTTATAAGTTTAGTTACTCATTATTACAAATACTAAAATGTTCAAATTAGCATTCATAATAATCAGTTTAACAATACGAAATATTAATCGACTTAATTATTTATGGCTTTTAAAAGCCAAGTGAAATGTTATTAAGAAGGGAGTGAGATAATATATATATATATATATATATATATATATATATATATATATATATATATATATATATATATATATATATGTGTGTGTGTGTGTGTGTGTGTACATATATATTGGTGTGATTTTCTTTGCATCATATGGCTGGCTATTTATAGGCAATCGTCCCCTGAAAAGAATCTTTTCCGGCGCATGCCGGCTCCTTGCGCCGGATTATCAGCATGTGCGAACCTGTCAGAGCATTTAATGCGCCTTAACTGCATAATATTCCCCCAAATCTTCATTATTTCCGGCGTAGACCGGGATTAGCCGGTCTGCGCCGGGTCTTGTCAAACCTTGTCGGATTTTATTCGATTTTGTCAGGGAAATGATGAAATTTTGATTTTGTAACTTCTCTTTGCCGTTTTTAACAATAGTGACTTTAGGATTTTATCACGGTGTACCTGCATAAGAAAAACACCGGTAATTTTGATAAAACAAATTAATTCTGTTTATTGAAATCTAAATATTATGATATTTATTATTTTTTAGAAAATATTATATAACTTATAATCTTTATGATTATGAGTAGAAAATATAAAAAAATATCTTGAGAATGGGCTTTAAAATAGAACAAAATATAATATATAGTTGACATATATCAGGTACAAGGAAATCGGTGTGATGTTCAATATTGTCCTAGGCATGTTGCTTGGCTTGCTTGCTCTTTGTTCAACTCTGGTTTGATCGAATTTCTGAAGTGATCCCAACTGTTGCGTGTTAGCAACTTTCGCTTCAGTTGGGTGTGATCCCAACTGTTGCGGACCTACTAACTAAAATCAACAGGGAATAACTCAGAAAAACAGGGATTGTTCAGAAATTGAATTCTCAGGCCTCGGTAACCCGGGGGTTAGCCACGGTAAACCGCCCTAAAATTTCTCTTTCTGGCAGTTTAACATGTGCATGGTTGATACAAAACGACTCAAGACTCAAAATAAAATAAAAACGACTTCTTAATCAGAATTAAAATGTTTATATTAAAAGTTGGCCATTGTCCCCGGCAACGGCGCCAAAAATCTTGATCGCGTGTAAGTCACTAACGTCGATATTACTAGCAAGAATACTAGGTACATCGTAGTATAGTAAATGCGAGTCAAGGTCGATCCCACAGAGACAATGCAACTCTAACTATAAACTATTCTACCCTAATTAAGAAGCAACACATAAGAAGTCATTGACCAACAATGGACATAAAGAAAACAAATACGGTATTTCTCCCCCTCCTCTCACCGATCTACTAACTTGGTTTAGCTAATCTTTAGGTTTACTTCCCCACATAATTTCATTAGATTAATCGCGTGCCTTTAATTATTATCATCAGCTACGGGTGCAATTCCTACTCCTATCTACTCCGACAATGGTAGTAGACAATCTATACGCAAGCTACCCTCCTTAATTGGTCCGTAATAGCCCATACGCATAAAGAACTAGAATTGCCGATATCGAGCGCTAAGTCATACCGCTAACCTGCCTAGACAGCTGTCGACATTGATCAGCACGTTCCTAGGGTCCATTGGACTATGTCCTAATTTAGCACTTCACTATTCATATTTCATGCCAGTTTATGATTACAATAAGTATATTGGCCAGATCTAAACTACTGTTAATTAAACCTGTCGATCAAAGTAGCTGTAGTGAATCCCAGTTTTAGGTTTTCTAAATATTGCCTCGGTAAACCGGTATAGACCGCCGGTTTACAGGGGTCATCTTTTCCTAATTCTGGATCTACATTGCTCTGATACGATTAAAATAAGTAAATTATGGGGTCTTTAAACATGCAGATTAACTGAAACACATAAATACGAACTGATCTACCATATTGAAGACAATAAAGGAACGTTCAAAACTTCATACCTTCAACGATGGAGATCTAGCTCGATCTACTCAAGCTAGAGATGATGGAAGAAGCGAGAAAACCAGAAATAACTCCTTCAAAGCTTGAATAACTTTATTTCATCAAATTGTATAATGTATTTGTAATATTCATGAAAAGCTATGTAATACTCAGTATATGCGGCCTTATATAGATACAATAGCCGACTTAAGACTCTCTAAAACCCTAACCGACCTAGATAATGCGGCAGAATTAATTTCGTGTTACATAAGTCACCGGTTTACCGGCCCTAGCCCACGGTAAACCGGGCCAACTTTTCTTCTTTTTCTTCAGCAGACCTCTTCTTGGACTTTAATCACTCAGCCCAATGTATTCCTTTAGGTCCAGATCCCTTATTCAATGCTCCAGATCCGGTACATCCTATAAAACACACAAAATGAGACAAAACAGTACCAAAACCTTGGGAAAACAACATAGATGCAGAATTACGATCCTGGAAACATGCACATAGCATTTAACACATATTCCACGCAATAACGAGCCTATCTATCCTCTCTTGAGCATAATTCGGGGTGAATATAGGTATAATTATTGGTACCATTTAGAGCGTTATCAGGGTGTCAATTCCGAGTCTTTCACATTCATTGATTGGTATGCGGAATGATATAACAAGTTAACCGCGCTTCCCGTATCGACACATATGCGCTTCACCATATTCTTGTGAACTATGGCTTCGTTGACCAGGCCCTCATTATTTGTTACCATGGGGAGGGGGTCCTTCGGACCATAAATCACAGATTTCCCGACCTGGCCATTCAGACCCTCCAAGCTGATGCTTGGTCCTCCAACAATTGTATTGGTAGTGTTGATCGGGAGATTGTCTATCTGCCGATTAGCATCGGGAGTCTGTCTCTCCTTCTTCAGGGCTCCTCTTGTCTGTCCCGATCTCGCCTATCTGTCCTACGCCTGAACTCTCTTCGACCTCGGGTTTCGGGGTTTTGAGATCGATCTACAACCTCATCCAACTTTCCTTCCATTATGGTTGCATCGATGTCTCTTATCAAATATATGCACTCCTCTAAATCATGTCCCACATCCTGGTGGTGAACACAGAATTTGCTCTGATCCCTTCTCTCTGCAGGACCTCTCATAGGAGGTGGCATCCGAGCTATCCCTTTCCATTCCATAATTGCCAAAACCTATGCTCGAAGTCGGTTTAGAGGGATAAAATCCCTCTCCTGCAAGGCTCTTTTCTTCCCCAGCCGATCTGAGATCGGGGCCGTCATTCGGTCCCACACCATTTTTCTCTTCCTGTCAGGCATATCTTCTGTTCTTTCTCTCCTTGATTCTCTCTTTTGTGACTCCGCTTTAGCCTATTCGCTTCTTCTCCCTGACAATGCTTGTACGTTGTATGCACTCTTCCATGGACCTGGGGAGCTTGTTGTTTAGCTTGGTGTGCAATTTCTCTTCGCGCAATCCAGCTACAAGCGAGGCAATCAAAGGGGGATCATCTGCGTCCTTTACTTGCACAGGCTCTTCGTTAAACCTCATTGCGTACTGGATGACAGACTCCTCTTTCTTTTGCTTGATGGTGAGTAGGTGGGTTGCGTTTCTTTTGAACGGTTTAGCCGTGATGAAAGCGTTAAGGAACAACCTGCCCAGTTCGGCAAACTTAGACACCGACCTCTGCGTAAGCTTTCGGAACCACTCGTGGGCCCTGCCCGTCAGCAGCGTGGGGAAGGCTTTGCACTTCATCTTATCAACAGCGATAAATAGGTTCATCTATGTGATATATTGAATGAGATGGTCCGATGGGTCCCTAGACCCGTCATACGGATCTAATTTTGGGACCTTGAATCCAGCTGGTCGCTCGTACTCATCAATTTGCCTTGAGAAAGGTGAAGCAAAGGAGAACTCATCAGTCTTTTTGCCCATCATGGCATCGATCTCGGCTCAAGTTGTTTCCCTAGCCCGGGCGTTCACGGGTTTCTTTCCCTTGTTCGAGATGGATGCCTCATCTTCATACTTGCTCAGTGTCGGATGAGAAGGCGTTTTCTCCCGTTCTCTTCTTGCGGAGTACTATCCTCCGGTTGTACCACCTGAAGGATATCCTGCATGTTGGTTGGGTTCATTGTAGCCAGCTGATCCATTACTGCTTGTTGTTCTGGGTTTAGAGAAATCTCCTATGATTGTTGAGTGGGGGTCCTCTGAATCCACGTCGTTTTCTTTCTTAGTGCCATTGCTGTGGGTATTTTGGGCGTTTTCTGCAGCTTTTTGCTTGCGTGTCTTTGCCATTAGATGGTATTTTGGAACAAACCTTGACCAGTCACCAGTATAAGGCCCTCATTCTAGCCCCAATTGACGAAGCAAAATTTCATCGAGTATAAACCGGGGCTGTTTAATCTAGTGGTGATCGAATCAAGGGGGTAAAACAAGAAGAATATGAGCGAGGGGATGGTTTTTTGGATGGATTGTAGACTGAGCGTGGGGTATTTTCTCCCAAGTTACCTACGTATCCAATGCCCTTGATTAGAATCAAGTATGCCGTAGTTCTTATGAACGTTTTTATAGGGAACCCTTGTGCCCTAGGCCTTCATGGGCCGTGTCCACCATGGACCTTTCTTTCGTGTCTCACAAGTACAACTAAAACCGTAATTATCCCGTAATTTTAGGAGGTAATCTCGGCATTTAAGTGTTAAAGATCAGAGCCTTAATGGCTAGGGATTCTTCCCATAATTATCCTGATAAGCGTGTGTTTATCATTATACGCTCTAGCCGACCTGCGGCGAGCTGCTGAGGTCCGTATGACCGAGCTGGGCAGATCTGCCTCTATCTCATCCTGACCGACCTGCGGTGGAACGACCCGAGCAGCCCCCTCATTTGGAGGTGTAGATCGGCCCTTAGGCCTACAAAGGGACTCTTGGTCCTTAAAGTTAATCTTCTAGCCCTATTTCTATCGTGACACGTAGCGTGGTGAAATCTGGTATCGTCACACGACATAAAAGAAGAGTAAACATTGTCAATGGTTTCAGTGTGATTCTAATACACTATCATTCTCCTGACAGCTAACGATGTGCTCTCTACAACTTTTGGCACCATTAATTCAAAAATTGAGCATGGATGACATCATATGGTCATTGTTGCACCAAAAACTAATTGCATTCACTTGAAAGGCAACTAGTGGAAAAACGTGTCCCTTTGACAATAACCATGTTCAGGTCACTGCAACCATCCATAATGTACACAATTTTAATACTAGAACTACTTTGTCCCCGATCCGGCACTTGAACCAGAGCAGCACATGAAAATTAACATAAAGATAGTGATGTTCTACATACTATTCTACATGTCTTCAAACAAATATTGAAAAATTGGCACAACATAACTGCAGAAACAAAATTTGGAGCTGCCAGGACCTGAATACAAGCTCCATAAGCAATGCCACAGATGCTGCAAATGAGTTTCCAACGGTCCTAATCACATTCAAAAGGTGAAGAGCAAAACCAAGAAGAAACTCGAGCATTAGTATACCCCACATTAGCCGGGAAGAGATTAATATCAACAAAAAGCTTGGACTTTCTTGGTGCTGCATCTTTCCAAAGACCAAGTAAGTTAGTAGGAAACTTCAATTACAAACTTCATCCAGCTGAGGTCAAGACACCACATTTATTTTATGTTTATTTTTGTTGTGTGTGTCCTATAAGAATAGTTATAGTTTTACAAAGAAGCATTTAGGATAAGCTGAAAAGGCAATTGTCAAGAATGTATAAGGTTCACAATTAAGATTCATTTCTTAGTTACTTGTTTAATGTTCTCAAGAAACTTCCAACTGGTGAAAGGCTTTTGCCAGCGGTTGTGGAAGTTCAGTGCAGAGGTGATGGGTGTGTCTCTGTGTGGGGGTGGGGCGTGGGGCAGAGGGAGGAATCGTTGATGACGCAATAAAATTTCTGGTGTACAAAAGAAAAAGAACTGTTAAGAAATACCTTGTTGACTGACTCTGTTCAGCCCATCAATGGGTTCCATTTTCTTGACATCCGATAAGCAAGTTTCTGTAAGAGCATCAGTTTAACTCATGCATCCAATACCAAAGTAAACAAAATACCTATACTGTAGAAACTAGGCACCTAGGTTGTGGGGTGAGGAAGTTTATCTCTTAATTTGGTAGGTGATACAATATCAAGTGCCCAATATGAGACAACTTTAACACACCCCCTCAAGTGTGGGCCTAGGGCACTCTTAAGGCCAACAAAGATGCCCAACACTTGCACAATAAATGGGTGGCTCCGATACCATGTAGAAAACTAGGCCCAAACCAATATAAGAGGAGGAGTCTCATCCCCAAAACCTAGGTTGTGGGGTGAGGGAAGTCCATCGTGGGTGATACAATATCAAGTGCCCAATGTGGGACAACTTTAACATAAACGAAGTAATTAAAAATAAGAAATAATAAACCTGGTATCCATATGGCACAAGCAAGATGAGCCCATCGTCCATCTGATGTTGGCTTCATAGCACCACCTGGAACAAGGTCAATTACATAAACCCTTGAGGAAAAATAATAAAAAGAATGATTTTCAGTGTCTGTAAATGGAGAAAAATAGTATGACTACAACAAATTGGATGACTGCAGCCAATGTTACTTTGTTTATGCAAAATGTTTCTAGTAGATAGAAGAATATGTTATTATTGACTAAAAGAAATGAAATAAAAGAAGATTCATAGATTCGAGTCACAGAGAAATGCTAAGACTTAAATGGGCCAGAGTAGAAGTTCCACACTACCAAAAATCTACTGAAAAGGAAAGATTTCGTATCACTAATTATCACCCTCACATAAACATTCGATACATACAAGGATGTGGAATAATCAGTAAAACAACACACAAACAATAACATGTAACTATTAATAACTAAATCAGTATGTTCTTGATCCCAATTTGAATAACATTGGACAGTCTTTTTCTTGGGATTTCAAAAATTGGTTTGTCCTCAAAGGTCACATCTACAAAATTGTAGACTTTTGTTGTGATTAGAGAATAGCCCTTGTACCCTTTCTATTTTGAGGAATAACCTAAGAAAACACACTTTATAGCTCTAGGATCAAACTTACATCTATTGTGAGGTAGAACACACACACAAAGGCAATACAGCCAAATACTGAAAAATGAAATGATGATGAAAGATGATTTTGAGGGAGAAAAATATAACAAGAATTGTCTAGGTGACTCAAAGTTCATAATCCTACTTGGTATTCAATTGCTTAAGTAGCAGTAAGAATAGCATCACCCCATAGATATATGGGTATGTTCATAGAAACATAAAGACCTTCCTACATCTAATAAATGACGATTCTGCCATTCTGTCACTCCATTTTGTTGAGTGTCAAGCACAAGTGCTAATGAGAAGAATCCCTTGATCGTCAGTTTTTAGAACTTTGATTTTAGCACTAAAGCGAGTCAATACCATTTTAAGAAAATTCTTACAGATATTTCCGACTTTTAACTTTTCTTTCGTAAGGAAAGTCCATGTCACACTAATGTGATCATCAACAAATATTACAAACCATCGTTTACATTTTATATGAATTATTCAATACATCATTGTGTATGAGGACAAAAGGATATGACCCTTTTGTAAGGGAGAGCTAGATACTTTTCGTATGTTTAGAACAATTGGAAAACCTCACATTGAAAAGATTTGGATTTTTTTTACTAAATAATTCAAGAAAAAACTTGTACATTTAAGAGAAACTAGGATCTCCAAGTATAAAATGCCACTTCATAACCTCACTCATATTACAAACATGATTATGAGTTTGATAAGCTAAATCTGAACTCTTAGTCTGCCTCGCACCAGAAACAATGAACAGTCAAGATATCAGTCTAGCACTGCCAATCTTCTTGTTGGAGATTGAATCCTGAAACTCACATGACTTGGGTGAGAAAACAGTAATGCCATTAAAATCTTTGGTAAATCTGCTAACAGAAATAAGATTGCAATATAAGTTTGGTACATAAAGAACATTTTCTAGAGTTATGTTCTTGGTTAGATCACCAGTTCATGAACCTAGAACCTAAGCTGTCATACCATCTGCCACTTTAATAATGTGAACCTCAGTACTTTCTTTATAATTATCCAGAAATTCAAGATTACCAGTTATGTGGGTTGAAGCTCATGAATCAAAATCGAGAAGAGTTTATGACGGTTATTTTTAATCAAAGAGGACCGATCTTTACCTGAGTAAGCCATTGAAGCAGTCTCATCATGGTGAGAAGATGGAGTTGAATTCTGAAGAGGCTGCTGTGATAACTTCTGTCGGTTATATGTTTTATATTTATTTATTAGGGGCAATGGTCCAAAAGGACATAAAATAGACTTAATTAGGCAAATAGGACACTAAGGAATCTTATTTGGTTATAAGGACACAAATTAGATAGATAGACTCAAATACCCTTAATGAAGAAAAAAAAAAAAAAATAAATAAAAAGAAAGAGGCGGAAGACGCTGAATGTGGTTATTATTATTATTATTATTATTATTTTATTTTTTTGAGCAGGAAGGCGCGGCTGAATATGGTGTTTTTTTTTTTTTTGGAGCAAGAAAGACGTGTTTTTTTTTTTTTTTTTTTTTTCTGGACGCCGAGACGGTGTGCTTTTTTTCCCGGTGACCACCGCGATAAATTGACCACCCTGATACAACGACCACCCCGATGCAAAGACACCACGATCAAGTGACACCGCATTGCAGATACATCGCGATATTATGACATTTCAGGATGCAAAGACACCGCAATACAAAGACATCGCGATGAAGTGACACCGCGATGCAGAGACACCGCATTGACCACCGCGATGCAGTGACCACCCCGATGCAACGACCACCGTGATGCATTGACCACCTCGATGTAGAGACACCGCGATGCAGAGACGCCTCGATGAATTGACACCGCGATGCACTGACAACCGCGATGCAGTGACCACACCTGATGCAATGACCGCCCCCGATGCAGAGACACCGCGATGCAGTGACCACCGTCGATGCAGAGACACCGCGAGACACCGCGATGAAGTGACACCGCGATGAATTGACCACCGCGATGAAATGACCATCCCGATGCATTGACCACCGCGACGCACGACGCATTGACCACCGTGATGCATTGACCACCGCGATGAAGTGACACCGATGAAGTGAAAGCGTAATGCAGAGACACCGCGATGCAGAGACACCGCAATATAGTGACCACCCCCAATGCAGAGACAACACAATGCAGTGACCACCCCCGATGTAGAGACACCGCGGTGCGAAAACACCTCGATTAAGTGGCACCACGATGCATTGACACCCCTGATGTAGAGATGTCTCGATGAAGTGACACCGCGATGCATTGACCACCCCGGATCCATTGACCACCGCGATGCATTGACCACCCTCAATGCAGAGACACCGCGATGCAGTGACCACCTCCGATGCGGAAACACTGCGATATAGTGACCACCATAGATGCATAGACACTGCGATGCAGTGACCACCCCCGATGCAAAGACACCGCGATGAAGTGACACCGATAAAGTGACAGCGTAATGCAGAGACACCGCGATGCAGAGACACCGCGATGAAGTGACACCGATAAAGTGACAGCGTAATGCAGAGACACCGCGATGCAGAGACACCGCGATGAAGTGACACCGCGATGCAGAGACACCGCAATGCAGTGACCACCCCCGATGCGGAGACACCGCGATGCAGTGACCACCCCCGATGCAGAGACACCACGGTGCAGTAACACCCCTGATGCAGAGACGTCTCAATGAAGTGACACCCCTGATGCAGAGACACCTCGATGAAGTGACACCGCGATGTATTGACCACCCCAGATCCATTTACCACCGCGATGCAGTGGCCACCCCCAATGCAGAGACACCATGATGCAGTGACCAACCCCAATGCAGAGACACCGCGATGAAGTGACACCGCGATGCAGATACACCTCGATGAAGAGACACCACGATGAAGATTGGGCAATTGAATCTAAATAGGAACCTTAGAGTTGGTATCCATACTAAAATAAAAAAAACTCAGGCATCCTTTTAAGCAAAAGAGACCCGTAATATCAACATTTTATGCAGTGACATCGGCAATCATATATGCAGTGATATCAACATTTTATGTAGTGATATCGGCAATCATATATGCATTTCATCAACAATTTATGCAGTGAAATCGGCAATCAAATATGCGTTTCATCAACAATTTATGCAGTGACATCGGCAATCAAATATCCAGTGACATCAACATTTTATGTAGTGACATTAGCAATCAAATATGTAGTGACATCGACAATCAAATATGTAGTGACATCAATATTTTATCTGCAGTGCAATGCACATAACTGATACAAGACCCAGCATACACATCTGAAAGACATCACAAGGGTATCCAAAATCCTCTAAAATGCCTATGTCAATCCCAAGGTACATGAAGCCAAAAAATGATTCAAATAACCACCAACATTCAGCAAAACAATAACAATACCCTAACAACATTGGGCAAAAAGTGCAGAAAACAAAAGAAATATTCATGAAAAAATTCATACAAGTCATCCAGCAGGTAAGGAGCTACACAAAGAATCATTTGCATCACTAAAGAGTGCTTCAGGTTGTTCTCTAAACTTGCCATTCTTCATGTCAAACCCATCATCAACATTGAAGACAGCAGCAACAGGATCAGGAAGCTTGTTAACAACTGAATTAATCAAATTTGTAGACACAGCAGAGACCGCGATGCATTGACCACCGCGATGCAGAGACCACCCTGATGCAGTGACCATCCCTGATGTAGTGACCACTCGACTCGGCTCTATTACACCCCTATTGTGAATGACATTACACTTATTTTATAAAGTTACCAAATTTGTGTATTAAATTGTATATGCAGTGACATCAATGTCACTGCATCAATTCTCAAATGATCGTAAATTTTGGATGTTAAAAAACATGAGAATAATTATTCAAATCTTTCAAAATTCTCAAATGATCGTAAATTTTGTATGTATCAGGTTTATGATACATACAAAAAGAATGCCCACAAATAAGCTAGGCGAGAGATTTTAGAAAGCTCAAGACTTGTAGCAGCTAAAAGCTTCAATCTTTTGATATAATAAATGGAAATATGAGAGCCCAAAAATGGATATACTGTAAACGAATAACCAAAAAAACAAAACTGAAAATGAGCCTGAGAGTAATCTGAAAATGAGGATGTTACCTGAAGGTATGGGGACTGTCATAATCAAAAAGTGAATCGACAACAAAATACTCACAACCTTGAAGTGATGATGCATAATTTACAGAAAACACGAAACAGAAGACAAACATGCTATCGGTGTTAATGAAATTGAAAAAGAACGAACACAAAAAATAGGACTTACAGGGGCACCTTCTTCCATTGGCCGACTGCACAAAGAGGACAAGTAAGAAAGAAAAAAATTAGCATCCTCGAGTCATAAAAACCAACATAAATCTTTGATAAAGTAGCGACACCAAGTGATGTAGGGAAACTCAACAGATTAGTGATTCCTAAACAGCATGCTGAGAAGTATTTCCTTTAGATTCATCAACAAATGAAAAAGGGCTTATGTTGAATTTTGAAGATTGAAATGGGAAGCCATGGAGATTCGGGTACTCTTACTGGAATAGCAACCAAAGTTATGGACTGCTGCTAATTCTTCGAATTCACTGCAACCATAAGAAGAAAGTTAGCATCACTTTATACTAAACAATATCACAAAAATAACCTAGTAACTAATTACCAAAAAAATTGGACAAGGAGTGTAACTAATTACCAATTCGAATTTAGATCTTACTAGGAGTGTAGCTCTCATCAAGTCTAAAATCCACACAAAGTTCAATTAATTTGAGCTTTACCTTTTTCTGGAACTAAATATTGACTAAATGAGGTTGAGCTCCATCCGATTGCCGGTAAGTATCGAGGTTGTTATCACGAAGAGAAGAGACGCCATTGCCAGGATTGCAAGAGCTGACGCTCCAAGCGGCCGTCTTTGCCATCTGGCGGAGATCGTCATCAACTATTAGCTTCTGAATTCCGCCGCTGATTTTCCCGTCTTCTTCTCATTCCGATGATTCCGCCATTGAAGTAAATTGCTTCGAATTTCTGGATAAAAACAAGCTTCGAATTGCTCCTTTGTTAGAATCTGTGCCACCAATTGGATCAACATGTGAGACTTTCTTACATTGCCGGAAGGAAGCTAAAAGTAAAAAGAGGACACAAACGTTGGAAGAAGAAGGTGGGAAAGAAGAAGAAGGGGAGAGAAGGCAGTCGAAGATCTTTTTGTTCCAATGTTGCAGCGTTATTCTTTAGGGGTAACATAGGAAACTTGGATAAAATGTGTCCTTATAAACAAATAAGATTTAAGTGTGTCCTAAATGCCTATTAAGTGTTCAAACTAGTCCTTATAAACAAATATCCATATTTATTATTGACATACGTGTGTAACATGTGCAACATGTGTAAAATATGTGATTATCTTTTTTTTCGAGATCCCTGAAATCAAGGAGTTGTAATCGGAATGGATTCTCTTTTAAGTACTATATTCTGCTAACCTTGTGTTAGAATATGTTAAATCTAATGCTCCTCCTTAAGTGTGTTTTAGTGGTCTTAATTGGGTTAATTATGTTAGCTAATTAATCCCTCTAGATCCTTGTCTTTATCGGGTTAGAATAAAGGGCTAAAAGTCCTACTAGCCGTTGGACATGACAGCCCAACGGCTAGTTCCTTTTTCTGCTTTATTGGACTGTTTGTGTGTATATAAACAAACCGCTCCTCTCTCTTTGTAACTAAGCTTTTCCTTAATGAAATAAACTACTAGTTATTTCTATTCTCTCTTACAAAGCTTCCGCTCTTACATGGTATCAGAGCCGTTGGTTCAAAAACTCAAAATTCTCTGATTTTTTTGAATCCTTATGGCTACAGAATCTTCTGCTACTAGTGATTCTACTAGAGCTCCTCTTTCTTCTGAACAAACTATTACCTCTATGGGAGATCTTCAGCAAATCCAAGCTGCACATAGACTCAATGGGAAAAACTACTTGAAGTGGTCTCAGTTCGTCAGGACCTTCTTGAAGGGAAGGGGCAAGCTCAGCCACCTGTTAGGCACTGGACCATCTTCAACTGACCCTAAGTTTGATGCGTGGGACGGGCTGAATCTCTGGTAATGTCTTGGCTTTGGAACTCTATGTGTCCTGAGATTAGTGACACATATATATTTGCTGCAAATGCAAAAGAAATATGGGATAATGTGAAAGTAAATTATTCCAAAGTGAATGATGCTGCACAGATATATGAGATCAGGAATAGGATTTCAAACACCAAACAAGGTGTGAGATCCATTACTGAATACTCAAGTCTTATGCAGAGTATGTGGCAAGAACTAGACCACTACCAGTGCATTAAAATGCACAACAATGAAGATGTGATAATTCTCAAGAGAATTTTTGAGAAAGATAGGATCTATTCCTTTTTAGCTGGGCTAAATGTGGAATATGATCCTGTCAGAGTTCAAATTCTGGGAAAAGATGATCTTCCCTCTCTAAATGAAACTATGGCTATTGTCAGAAATGAAGAAAGTAGAAGGAGTGTTATGATTGACACTACCCCTGTTGAGGGACCTGCCATGATCTCACAAAGCAACAGGATTCCTCAAAAAATTATCAAACTTACCAATCAGAGTCACACCTTTGACTCTAAGGGAAGTGATAAGGATTCTCTAGTGTGTTCTTTCTGTAAGAAAAGCATACACACTAAGGAAAACTGCTGGAAACTTCATGGGAAACCAGGAAGTGAGAAACACAACAAAAAGGCTGCTTATACTGCAGCAGGACAGGGAGCAAATCAGAAAGCTGTGGAGTCTGTCCATAGAACTGTAAATCAGAATCAAAATCCCAACCTTGGACCATCAGAAATAGAGAAACTAAGGAAGTTCATTGAGTCTTTGGAGAACTCATCAACCTCCTTAGCTTTTTCAGGTATTTCCTCAAACTAATATGGTCAAGGGGGATTCCCAGTTATGGGTTATTGATTCTGGTGCTACAAATCATATGACTTTCTCCAAAGAGCATCTAATGTCTTACAAACCCTGTACTCAGTACAGATCTATTACTGTGGCTGATGGCTCTCCTATCCAAGTGACTGGGATAGGAGATATCAATCTCTGTGAAAATATTACTCTAAGGGATGTTTTACACATTCCCAAATTGTCTAGTAACCTGATTTATGTTCAGAAGTTAACTAGAGACTCCAATGCCTTGCTGTTTTCTCTTCTGACATGTGTCTGATACTATTAGAGATATAGTTATATTTATCTTGTCAGGGTGGGGGTTTGTAACATCAAAGTGATCAAACCCTCACCCTTCCAAAAAAAATTTACGTTGATATCAAGATTTTTTTTTAGTTGTTTTTTTTAATTTTAAACCCTAGCCGCCACCGCTGTTCGCCGCCATCGGCACCATCGCCGGCATCCATGGCTACCGCTGCTCCAAGCCACGTAGCCCTCTCCCTTACCTTCATCTGCAGCCACTCCTAGCATCCGTTTTTGCAGCAGTTCGATTCCATGGATGACTTCAAGGCTCCGGCTCCGCCACGCTCAAATTTGCAGCAGGTCCACCCTCAATTCGTAGCAGATCCGCCCCCACTCTCTCTCAGATTTGCAGCCGATCGTGGCGACAACCTTCAATCCGCGCGGCCCATGGTCGGAAAGAGCCTCGCGCCGCCGCCAAAAAGAATCTGCCGTCACCGCCCAACAGTCATTGCTGCCGCCTTAGTCTCCTTCTTCTCTGGCGACATCGCCACTCATCCCGCCGCCAACTGCTGCCATGGAGTGGCTCCAAAATTTGGGTATTATTATTTTGGGTATTATTTTATTTTATTACAAGATGTTGGATGAAGACAGGCTCGATGGATGGAAAAAAAAAAAAAGCTGTCGGTAGTGAAAGAAAGAGAAGGATGGAAACGACTGGTGTAGTGGGCCGAACTTTCTTCAACCCTTCACAGCAGTGTTCTGATTTTTCGAATCTGCAGCAGCAAAATTCCTCCCATGGACTAATGGACTATTGGGTTCTCTAATTTTGGTCCTGGAGGTAAAGATTTGGGGTAGGAGGAAATTTTGGGAACGTATTTTAAGGTATATCCCTCCACTTTTAAATTTCTGCTAGGGTATATCCCTCCACTTTTTAAATTTCTGCTCGGGTATATCCCAACACTTTTGAATTTCTGCTCGGGTATATTGTTAGGTGTGATGCCCGAAAGACAATTTTTGTAATTGTTTTATTTAATAAATGAATTGACGTTATTATTCATATTTATTATTCTCATAATCACCGATGTGACAATAGTATTTACACTACAGAAAACCCTAAGTATATCGTTTATGTAATCACTTAACTCAGTGTATGGTATATACACAGGAGGATTGAGTTAGTGAAGATGTACTTAAAATACAATTAGCCCGTAGTGAAGTTAATCGAGAGTATCGGGTCTCTCCTTTAACGTGCTATTAATGCGCCCAGAACACAGTTGGTGTGATTGTCTTATCCGGACTTTCGGTTAAGAGAACCTAATGGGGCATTTATATATGATAGATATATCGTATAGGGCTGGACCGATTTGATTAGAGTTCACGATATAATTCCGTAATCGAGAAGTCTTATCGAATCAATGGATGATCATATTTATGGATATATCTTAATCCTGAGGTGATCACAGTCAACTGCTTGAATCAGTATGAAGTTTGACTTGACGGTTAAGGATTACACTGAGTCTGTGGTCTGAATTACCCCATCTTGGCATTGTACTGGATTGAGTGAGTAGTCTGTGTTATCACAGATACGGAATCCATTCCTTCCATTTATGGAAGTAGATAGACAGTTCCCTTATTTGTTAATCCTAGAAACTGATCGATCGCGCGAGTTCATATCACACTGATTGATCACCAGTGAGTTGTATGAATTAATTGATCACTAGGGGTTAATGGTAAATAAGGATAAGAGGTTCTAAAAGGGTTAACGGTAACTTCCCGATTTAGAATGAGCAGTCTATGGAGGATTAATCCATATGTAATGATTATATCAATGGACGCTTATTATTATTCTCGTGAGGAGATAAATATAATCTCATAATCGGAGGAGTGCGATCACGGGATTATGGTGGCATATTCTGTGATTGATTTATCGAATATAATTATTCTATAATTATTTATTTGATTTATCGGAGCCGCTGATTATTAGTCCATGGTCCCCGACGTGCCTCCTAATATAGCATAGCTATTCTCGGACGTCGAATCCTAATAATATTAATTTAGTTCTTGTTGGACTTTATTAAAACGATATGTGAATTAATTGTTTAGTGGACTATTAAATTAGTTGGGCTAAATAATTAAATATGTGGAAAAGACATTTTTCATAATCTTGGCCCAAAATTAGTGTGTTGGTCGAATTTTGTGACTAGGTCACAAGAATGATAATTTCGACCCAAGCATATATTAGTCTACAAGAAATTAGTTTTCTTGTGATTAATAAGACATGTGCATAAAATATTTATTGGATAAATATTTATGGTAAGAAATAAAGATAAAGATTATTCTAGATTTGTTCTAGAATATTTTGGGATTATCTTTTATTTAATGGGATTATCATAATTGATTTTGTATTAATTATAAAATCCTTGGGGCTTAAGTTTTACTCTCCTATATAAAGAGAGTTCTCCCAAGCCAAATAACACACTACAATTTTCGACTTTCACCTCTTAGAGAGGAGAAGGAAAATTTCGGCCAAGGGGAGAATAAGGGGAAAATCTTGGAGATTTTTCCGGGTAGCATATCGGAAGGGTTCGAGTCGAGAATTTCGTTCCACCGGGAGTTGCTTGGATCACACGTACGGAAGATCGTGGTGCTCTTCACGCTTTCCTTCGTTCATCCTATTGCGGTTCTTCAACTTAGATTTTGAGATCCAAGAGGTATGATCTACAACCCCCTTGTAGAAAAGATCTAGTTGTTTTATTACGTATATATTATAGATCTAGATCCATTAAATTCGCTTCCGCCGCGTATGATATTACTAATAGTGGTATCAGTCGCCAAGGTGATCTATATTTATACGTATAAAATATTAGATCTAGGAGTGGCAAACATGTAGATTTTTTTTGTCCCAATTTTTTTTTAAAAGAGGGGCCGACGCATGCTTTAATTTTTTTTTTTTATGTTATGAATGTCTTGGTTGAAGAGATGGATTGGGGTTGGTATTGTTTACCCGTAGATCTATTTTGTAGCTCTTTTGATTAGTATCAATTGAGCATAGGATATGTAATTTATTTTATGTCATGCGAAAAATTGTAAAGATGGCTTCTTTGTAAGTTTAATTTTGTTCCGAAAAAACGACGAAGATCATGGTGTTGAAGATTATGGTGTTCAAGATCATCAAATTTGGTGGAACATAAGGTAAAAGGAGAGGGGCTGTTTTGTTTTTATTTTTTCACGGCAAATCAATCAATATTGCCGCATGCAAATTGTCACATTGATTGATTGTATTAAATGCGGCAGCCCTAATTTGATTTTGTCACAATTTTATTATTTTTTTTTTTTTTCCAACTCTTGGCCGAAAGGCCTGTTTGATTAAAAAAAAAAAATTTAAGCTGCCGTGTATTATAAAAAAATAAAAAAAAAAGGAAGTTTTTTTATAAAACAATTGATAATATAGATATATTTTTAATATATTGGTATATTACGGCCTCCTCTCCTCGTCGTTCGTGGTTCGTGTTAAGATCGAAGGTTTGAGATCCGGAAGTTTCAAGATCAAGATCGAAGATCGAGATTTGAAGAATAAGATTTAATTTTACTTTTCCTTAGAAAATAGGTTAGTCGGGGGTACCAACGATCCATCTCGGTGTTTAAATTTTCCGCACTTTATTTTTTATGTGTTTGATCATAAAATAGATATAAAATCGGAATTGCCATGACATGCATCATATCATAAATCCACTCCTTGCATACATGTAGAATTTTAATTTTGGTAATTAAAATAGGCATGTATACAAACTCGTGTAATTAGTTGAAATTTAATTAATACGTGGTAATTAATAAATTTAGTAACTAATTAAAGATCCGAGGACGGGTTATGAAATCGTTAAGCCTTTCGGTGTGTGTTCTCGGTGAACCGCCTTAAAGCTCAAACGAGATCACGTTTTTCGATTCGTAGTGTCTACGAGATTGAATGATGGTAAAAGAACAATAAATCTTGGATAAAAACGGTTCGCCTATAGGTTGGGTGGTCAATCGAGCTAGGCTCGACCGACTTAACCCTCCTAGTGTGATGTATGCACGGGGGTCCAGCAAGACTAAGCTACACCGGAGAACGGAGGGGTGATTCCTTCTTATCTCAATGAGGCTGTCTTGACCCGATTTCGTCCGACTGTCACATATGTTCCAACGAATAGGACGGGTAGGCTTGCCTACGTTACCGACACCATTCGGAATCCTTGATTTGCTGTACTTTTATGTTAACATCAAAAAGACGTGGTTAGTTAACTCACCACCACTTCCAAATTATTGAGTGGGAGCGGGGGAGGCGACAGCCAACCCCACGGCCTCTACTATAGATACAAGTAAGTGAGAGAAGGGTGACGCCTCGCGGCGCTTTGATTTCGTCCCCTACGGATGGTGTTCACCCCTATCAACATTCATGGCTTGGTCTCCGAAAGGATAGGATTTCTGGGTACTCGTCGGGTCACCGACCTATCCTACGACGGCACACTCGGGGCGTACCTAAGAGATCCGATATAGTAGGTCACACTCATAAAGGATATTTTTGGTAATATCTAGGCTAAAAAGGAAGGTAGTCAATGAATAAAGGGATGTTCGATTCTCGTGGGATGTTCGATTCTCACAAGTTATTCATTGATGAGATTGTCTCGATTTAACCGTCATCTCTTTGACCTACCCTACGGCGGCACTAAGATGCGAGGTTAAAACCTTGGAATGGTAGAGTAGACTTATTTTTAGTTTACAATTCCTAAAATAAAATAATATAGTAGTGTTAAACTTGAATTAATATATGTCATTTTATTTACAGCATTATATCCCTTACTAAATTGCTTAAAATTTATAATTGACTAGTATTGACTTCGTTAAAAAGTGGAAAGTAACTAGGACGTTGAACTAGTTAATCGCTAATGCAATTATTTTTCGAAAGAGATATTTTCTCTTAAGCCTTTTAAAAATCAGAGTGACATATAGGTATGTCACTAGTGTCACTCGTGTCAAACAGAGACAAACTTAGGTGATTTCGGACTTTAAAATTCTTCTAGTGAATTTTGAGTGTGTAGTGATTACACGAGTAATTTTCTAATTGAAATATCGGAAAATCATGAAGTGTTACTAGTTGGACGATATTTGGAATCGATGAACTAGTGGGAGCTTTATGATTTGTTGTTTTTCTAGAACATTAGAAAAGTGTAATCGACTACACACGTAACCGTTCTAATTGAAAAACCGGAAAGTCATGAAATGTTGCTAGTTAGACGATATTTGGAATCGATGAACTAGTGGGAGTTTCTATGATTTGTTGTTTTTCCGGAAACAATAGAACTATGTACGAAAGATTTTCTAATCGAAAAAATCGGAAAATCATAAAAATAAAGCATTGCTCGTTAGACGGTATTTGGAACCGAAAAACTAGTGGGAGCTTTAATGTTATGACTTGTTGTTTTTTCTGGTATATTAAAAAAATCCGAGAAGTCTCGACGAGTAACACTCGAAATAGACATCCCACGGTTCAAGAGTAGTGTCTACTCAAACGAACCGCTGGTTCAAGACTGTTTCCATTCACGGAAAGTCAAGAATGGGTGAATATGTCTAAAAGTGTTAGTCACCTAAACTGAGAAAACTTTAAGGCTGAACCGAAAATTAATTAACTGAAAATCATAGGATAAGGAAAGTGATTTTGGATCACCAACCTATGAATCCTTGGTGATTTTCTCGAGCTAAGTTCTTTGGAAGAACAAGGTAGCGGTGCATTTAACGATTAAAAGAGTAAACAACGGGCAGTTAATTTTAGCTAGAATAGTGGGAGTGATATAAGGAAATGAATCTCGGGTTCAATCCTTGGATATCGCGGAAAATTTATTTTCTGTTTAAGATTCGTTGGAACGAATGGGTTTACCTTCTATTCGATAATTTGTTTGTCGCATAGAAAGTGAATATACCATTTGTAGTACGAATCCAAGACTCGGACTTTTGTTTGATAAAGTCAAAACCACTTAGAAATGCTGAAATATGTATATAAAACACATCTTAAGAACTGTTAAAAGCAATTGGTTTCTATATTTAGATAAACACTTCTTCATATTCTATAGTTAGTGCATAGTCCCTAAAAGACAAGACCTGAAGACTGGCTCAGGGTGATTCCTTTCTCCCAGTCTGGTTATATTGTCTCAAAGGTTCGATGACTAAGTTTCCTTTCAATCGGGAAAGGATAATGGAAATAAAGAAGTAACATGGCTTGTTCATGACGACCTTCGGGGTCTGATGAAAGATACGAGCTAGTAGGAGTTTCCGAGTAGTGACTTCTTGTCTGATAACTATTCAAACACTCCGGTCAGTTTATCCAAAATATTTTTTGAGGTTTCTCTGTTTTCAACAGAGATAGAGTATTCTATACTCAGAAATGGGCCATCACATAGTCCTAGGGACTGATGCTCGGCCTGCCTCATAGTGAAATGTTTTCACTAAGTGAGAAACCGTTAAATTGCCTTATATAGTTTTTTAGACATGCTACAATACACTGCTTAACTCAATAAAGATATTGGAAGTGAAATAACGGTTTACATTGAAATGTAAGACCGAGAAGTCTACATAGAATATGCTTTGGAATTTACGGATAAGGTGTGGATTCGGTTCACCCCATTTCCATAAATATAAGCATTTAGGTAAGACTGGGAATTTCGCGTAGACGTTCGGTCAATGACCATTCGTGATATATCTTTTAACCTATTGAGTATAAAGGTTTGTTCTAAGATTCTTGAAATCAGGAAGGGACAGTCATACTGTCGCGTCCTTCCCGATAGAGTCCATGAACATCAAAACCTTGAACCTTGAAGTACGTTTACTCAAGGTAGTTACTAACCGATTAAAATCAGACCACATCCAACATCGGTTGTTGGTGATAACACTAAATACTACTAAACTAAATCAGATTTTTTATCCACCCAGAATGTAGTGGGAGTATGGTTTATCCATTACCCATTACGGTTTCGGCGGACTTTGTAGTCTGAGGATCGATTGATAACCTATGGCTCTTTTGTGAGCAGTATAGTATTCTGATAAATAGAGGTTGGTTTAATAGCCATAACCCTGTGAATGGAGTTCGGTACTCCAATTCTGTTCATGCTCTTATAGAACCACCTGAGCGTCTCAGGCCCAGTGGGAGTAATTGGATCTACACGGAAAGGAGTAGAATGAGTTCGGTATTGCATGATTTCGTTCTAAAGCAGAAATAGGGGTGATTCCCTGAGATTTTCTTGCCAAACAAACGGAGTCTGGATTCATTCGAAACAGAAGGGTATTGCCTTATGAACTAATGACAGAATGACTGTCAAGGCTTATGTCCTTTGTGGATAAAAAGCAAACCTCTCGGTCATTAGAAGTCATATATTGCTACAATATGTGGATTTGACCAGAATATTGATAAGTCTTTTGTAGACTGGATATCAAGTTTAGTACAGTAGTGAATATATACATATATTAGTGTTTGTGAAGGATAACACTGCACCAGTTCGAATCAACATGGGTGTGTTATCTGAAGTCAGAATCTGACAATACCACAATTCTCTGCAACAGAGATTTGGACAACATTCTTAAGAGTTTGACTCGGTCGAATTCATTAGAATCAGTCACTGGTTTCCCATCCATCTTATTGGTTAAGATGATGCATCTGTATATGCAACATTCAACGAGGAAGTTCTACCCTATGCCTCGTGAATGACTCTCTAAATCTTCGGATCAAGAGAAATGGGATAGATTCTCTTTCTAGTAAGAGATGGTCAGGTTATTGAACGTCAACTTTGATCGAATCTTAGATTCGGCGGTTAACAAAGCAAGTTTAGTATGTCCTTTAGTATCTTGAGAGAACGAGGAACAATATGCGGACATATTCATGTGTGAACTTGGATATATGTGATACACTGATTTTGACTTTAAGTCAGATTGAGGATGATCGTTAAGTCGATCTCGGGCTCAGTGTTTACTCAGTACCACATGATTTGATGGACCGGTAACGTTTCGATTCTACGGATCGTCTCGAGCCGACAACATGACTAATCATTAAGACCCATGACATTTAGATGTAGGTACTCACCGAGTCACCGACCTATCCTACGACGGCATACTCGGAGTGTACTTTGGAATCTGAAATGGTTATGATATGCTTAATGGGTACTAGAATACGGGATGGGTCTCCATTGCTTTAGAGCAAGTGGGAGATGTAGTTTGTTGTATTTTAAATAATAGGGTGTGCTCTAAAACAATTAATCACATGCTTTCGTGCAAGTGGGAGATTGTTAGGTGTGATGCCCGAAAGACAATTTTTGTAATTGTTTTATTTAATAAATGAATTGACGTTATTATTCATATTTATTATTCTCATAATCACCGATGTGACAATAGTATTTACACTACAGAAAACCCTAAGTATATCGTTTATGTAATCACTTAACTCATTGTATGGTATATACACGGGAGGATTGAGTTAGTGAAGATGTACTTAAAATACAATTAGCCCGTAGTGAAGTTAATCGAGAGTATCGGGTCTCTCCTTTAACGTGCTATTAATGCGCCCAGAACACAGCTGGTGTGATTGTCTTATCCGGACTTTCGGTTAAGAGAACCTAATGGGGCATTTATATATGATAGATATATCGTATAGGGCTGGACCGATTTGATTAGAGTTCACGATATAATTCCGTAATCGAGAAGTCTTATCGAATCAATGGATGATCATATTTATGGATATATCTTAATCCTGAGGTGATCACGGTCAACCGCTTGAATCAGTATGAAGTTTGACTTGACGGTTAAGGATTACACCGAGTCTGTGATCCGAATTACCCCATCTTGGCATTGTACTGGATTGAGTGAGTAGTCTGTGTTATCACAGATACGGAATCCATTCCTTCCATTTATGGAAGTAGATGGACAGTTCCCTTATTTGTTAATCCTAGAAACTGATCGATCGCGCGAGTTCATATCACACTGATTGATCACCAGTGAGTTGTATGAATTAATTGATCACTAGGGGTTAATGGTAAATAAGGATAAGAGGTTCTAAAAAGGGTTAACGGTAACTTCCCGATTTAGAATGAGCAGTCTATGGAGGATTAATCCATATGTAATGATTATATCAATGGACGCTTATTATTATTCTCGTGAGGAGATAAATATAATCTCATAATCGGAGGAGTGCGATCACGGGATTATGGTGGCATATTCTTGTGATTGATTTATCGAATATAATTATTCTATAATTATTTATTTGATTTATCGGAGCCGCTGATTATTAGTCCATGGTCCCCGACGTGCCTCCTAATATAGCATAGCTATTCTCGGACGTCGAATCCTAATAATATTAATTTAGTTCTTGTTGGACTTTATTAAAACGATATGTGAATTAATTGTTTAGTGGACTATTAAATTAGTTGGGCTAAATAATTAAATATGTGGAAAAGACATTTTTCATAATCTTGGCCCAAAATTAGTGTGTTGGTTGAATTTTGTGACTAGGTCACAAGAATGATAATTTCGACCCAAGCATATATTAGTCTACAAGAAATTAGTTTTCTTGTGATTAATAAGACATGTGCATAAAATATTTATTGGATAAATATTTATGGTAAGAAATAAAGATAAAGATTATTCTAGATTTGTTCTAGAATATTTTGGGATTATCTTTTATTTAATGGGATTATCATAATTGATTTTGTATTAATTATAAAATCCTTGGGGCTTAAGTTTTACTCTCCTATATAAAGAGAGTTCTCCCAAGCCAAATAACACACTACAATTTTCGACTTTCACCTCTTAGAGAGGAGAAGGAAAATTTCGCCAAGGGGAGAATAAGGGGAAAATCTTGGAGATTTTTCCGGGTAGCATATCGGAAGGGTTCGAGTCGAGAATTTCCTTCCACCGGGAGTTGCTTGGATCACACGTACGGAAGATCGTGGTGCTCTTCACGCTTTCCTTCGTTCATCCTATTGCGGTTCTTCAACTTGGATTTTGAGATCCAAGAGGTATGATCTACAACCCCCTTGTAGAAAAGATCTAGTTGTTTTATTACGTATATATTATAGATCTAGATCCCATTAAATTCGCTTCCGCCGCGTATGATATTACTAATATATATCCCAACACTTTTATTTCTGTTAGCACAGGTTGCTCATCGGTTTTATTTCGGGTATATCCCGCAATTGCGTCCCAGGATTTTTCCTCCACCCACCACTCCTTCGATCCTCCCGGTTACTGTCTCCTTGAAGACGCCTTCGACCGCCATCAACGCCTCCAAGTTTCAAGCTTCATGTCCACTGCGCTCCCATGAGCTTGAGGGGGCCTATTAGAGATATAGTTATATTTATCTTTTCTTATTTTATATTATGTATTTATCTTTATTATTAGCTTCCTAGACAAGCCTTATGAGGCCTATATATTGTAATCGTTTACTCATTGAATAATAACACAAGCTTTCTGATTTCATTATTCTATCAGATACAGGACCATCTAAGGAAGGAGAAGATTGGGGTTGCTAAGGCTAATGAAGGTCTATACTACTGGGAAGGCCAAGAGTTAAAACAAGGCAAACCTGGTTCTGTTTTTGTGTCTAAAGCTAACCTAGACAAGCTGTGGATGTACCATTATAGATTAGGACATCCTCCTTTTAATATGATAAAGCAAATGTTCCTTAATATGTTTACTAATTGTGATAGTGATAAACTTTGGTGTAATGTCTGTGAACTGGCTAAACATCAGAGAGCTTTTTTTCCAGTTCAAAACATTAGATGTAAAGACCCTTTCACTATTATTCATAGTGATATTTGGGGGCCTGCTCTTATTGCTAATATAAATGGTTCCTTCTGGTTTGTTTCATTTATTGATGATTGTACTAGAGTCACTTGGATTTACTTAATGAAACAAAAGTCTGACTTATTAACTGTCTTTCCCAGATTTTACAATCAAATTATGACTCAATTTGACACCAAGATCAAAAGAATGAGATCAGACACTGGCAGAGAATACTTCAATCAGATGCTTGATCCATTCTTTATGGAAAAGGGGATAATACATGAGTCTTCATGTCCCTACACTCCTCAACAGAATGGATTGGCTGAGAGGAAAAACAGGCATTTGATGGAAATGTCTAGGGCCATAATGTTTCACATGTCTGTTCCCAAAAACTATTGGGGAGAAGCTGTGCTAACAGCAGCACATTTGATTAATCGACTCCCTACTAAAGTTTTAAACAATAGCACACCTATTGCAATATTACATCTTGGGTTTCCTAGACTACCCCAACATGATTATCTAGCACCAAAGGTGTTTGGTTGTGAGGTGTTTGTTCACATTCATCAACCAAACAGAGGAAAGTTGGATCCTAGAGCACAAACATGTGTGTTCATAGGATACTCTAACATTCAAAAGGGTTACAAATGCTATCATCCTATATCTAGGAAAGTGTTCATCTCTAAATATGTAACATTCCATGAGGATGTGTCCTACTTCAAGATTCAGGGGGAGCCTGTTCTCCAGAATCTTGATACTAATACTGAGTTTCTTATGGATCTGAGAGATTATGATAATCCAAGCCATCCAGAAACAAACAACACTGATTCTGGAAGTACTGAAAAGAATCATGAAGGGGACCAACCCCCTGTTCAAAAGGAAAAAACTCCTATTGTTTACACTAGGATGAAAAAGGGCACTAAGCCTACTCAAAAAAGGTCTAATGAAGAGGATACTGATGTACCTCAAGAAAGTCATGATCTTGAGGAAACTACTAAAAATAGTAGTGAATACTGATCCTCACTTGATGAATACAATCCTGGAAGTTTTGATGAGTTTGATACAGACAGCAATGAACTTCATATTGCTCTTAGAAAAAAGAAAAGGGAATGCACCAAACACCCTATGAGAACATTCTTGTCATACAAGAAGTGTTCCAAAAATCACAGAAAATTCATTATGAATCTTCACAATGAAGGAATTCCAAAAAATGTTAATGAGGCACTTGCTGATGAAAAATGGGCAAGTGCTATGAAAGAAGAGATGAAAGCTCTGGAAAAAAACAAAACTTGGACCCTAGTTAGTCTTCCTAAAGGGGAGAAAACTGTGGGGTGCAAATGGGTGTTTACCACGAAGTACAGATCTGATGGAACAATTGAAAGATACAAGGCTAGACTTGTGGCTAAGGGTTATACCCAAACCCATGGTCTAGACTACTTTGAAACTTTTTCCCCTGTGGCAAAAATGAATACTGTCAGAATCTTACTTTCACTGGCTGTGAATCTTGACTGGTCTTTGCAGCAATTTGACGTCAAGAATGCTTTTTTACAAGGCAAAATTGATGAAGTCATATACATGTAGGTTCCTCCAGGATTCAAAGACTCAGAAGGCAAGATCTGCAAGTTACATAGAGCCCTATATGGTTTGAAACAATCACCAAGGGCCTGGTTTGGGAGATTTGCACAATTTATGATACAGAAGGGGTACAGACAAAGTCAAGGAGATCACACTCTGTTTATCAAGATCTCAAACACAGGAAAGAAGTCCATACTTCTTGTGTATGTGGATGACATTATTGTCACATGGGATGATGTGATCACAAATGAAAATCTTAAAGCTTCTATGGCTAGAGAGTTTGATATCAAGAACCTGGGAAGACTCAAATACTTCATAGGTATTGAAGTTGCTCACTCAGATCAGGGGATATTCATATCACAACAGAAATATGTTCTTGATCTTCTATCTGAGACTGGAAAGCTGGGGTGCAAACCAGCCAGCACTCCTATGGAATACAATCATGGATTACATGAATCACCAGAAGATGAATCTGTTGACAGATATGCCTATCAGAGGCTTGTGGGAAAACTAATATATCTGGCACATACAAGACCAGATATTGCCTTTGCTGTCAATATGGTTAGCAGGTTCATGCAAAATCCAAAGGTTTGTCATCAAAAGGCAGCAGAAAGGATACTTGAAAATCTGAAAGGGTGTCCAGGCAAAGGGATCTTGTTCAAAAAGGAAGGCAAGCTAGGGCTCAAAGCCTACACTGATTCTGATTATGCAGGCTCCATAGATGACAAAAGATCTACTTCAGGTCACTGCATATTCTTAGCTGGTAATCTTGTGATTTGGAGAAGTAAAAAACAACATGTGGTCTCAAGATCAAGTGCTGAAGCAGAGTTCAGATCTATGGCAGTGGGAATATGTGAACTCTTATGGCTCAAAATTATCCTAAATGACCTAAGGGTTCAATGGATCTCTCCTATGAAACTGTTAAATGACAACAAATCTGCCATTGAAATTGCCCACAACCCTGTGCAACATGACAGAACTAAGCACATTGAAGTTGATAGGCACTTCATCAAAGAAAAACTGGAGAGTGGTCTTATCTGCACTCAATTTGTAACCTCCCAAGATCAAGTTGCAGATCTTTTCACTAAAGGGCTTTCTGGAAAGATGTTCCAAGATAATGTTGGCAAGCTAGGAATGTTTGATATACATCAACCAGCTTAAGGGGGAGTGTTAGAATATGTTAAATCTAATGCTCCTCCTTAAGTGTGTTTTAGTGGTCTTAATTGGGTTAATTATGTTAGCTAATTAATCCCTCTAGATCCTTGTCTTTATCGGGTTAGAATAAAGGGCTAAAAGTCCTACTAGCCGTTGGACATGACAGCCCAACGGCTAGTTCCTTTTTCTGCTTTATTGGACTGTTTGTGTGTATATAAACAAACAGCTCCTCTCTCTTTGTAACTAAGCTTTTCCTTAATGAAATAAACTACTAGTTATTTCTATTCTCTCTAACAAAGATTCCGCTCTTACACCTTGTAATGATAAGAGAAACAAGTCAATTTTATTCTATTCCAAAATGAACAAGATGGTATCAGAGCTTGGTTCAGAATAATCCTAATCACCGGTGATGTATCTAAGGGCTGCAATGACCGGAGAGAGAACTCCCATCTCCTCCGGATCAGGCAGTGTGCTGATCAGCCACCAAACTGACCCACCAAATTCGGATCAGACCAGCAACAAGGACGAGATCGATCCCGCCAGCCACACTGCTGCTCCTTACCACCAAAAAGCTCACTAGCCACAATTACCTTGAATGGGCTCAAACGGTGAAGCTAGCAGTTGATGAGAGGGGTAAACTGGGTTACCTTACCGGCAAAGTGGAGGAACCGGAGGTGGAGAATTCGGCCCTAGATGTTGGAAAAATAGAGGGCTCCAAAAAGACGAATAAATCCAATCTGAGATGTGATCATTGAAAGAAAGTGGGCCATACTCGGGATACTTGCTGGGATATTCACGGGAAACCCGCATGGGAGAACAGGAGCCAAGGAAAGTCGGCCAATCATGCTGTCAGGCGTCTATTCACCAAGGAAGAACTAGATCAATTGAGCAAACTCTTAAATCCTCAAAAACCCGAAAATTCCTCATCCAACTAGTTGGGTGAATTTACTAAGAGAAAAATCTGAAGTTGCACATATTTTTAAAACTTTCTACGAAATGGTAAACACTCAATTTAATGTCAAAATTCAAATTTTCAGGAGTGATAAAGGTACAGAGTAATTTAATCAACTCCTCGGGAAGTTCTTTGATGAGAGGGGGATTATACATCAAGGCTCATGTGTAAAAACCCCTCAACAGAATGGTGTGGCTGAACGGAAAAATCGGCACCTTCTGGAGGTTACGAGAGCAATGATGTTTACCTCTCAGTGTCCCAAGTACTTGTGGGGGGAGGCCCTTTTAACTAGTGCATACTTGATTAATCGGATGCGCTCTAGGATTTTAAAATTTCAAACGCCTGAGAGTTGTTTCAACACCTGTTACCCTGAGTCTAGACTTATCAGTAACTTACCTCCTAAATTTTTTTGTTGTACTGTTTTCCCAAAATTATATGTTCAAGGGAAGTTGGAACCGAGGGCAAAGAGGTGTGTGTTTGTTGGGTATTCCCCTACTAAGAAATGGTACAAGTGCTTTGATCTAGAAATCAAGAAATTTTTTGTTACTATAGATGCATTGTTTTTTGAAAACATAATGTTTTTTGGCCAAACTCAAATTAAGGGGGAGTCCATCACTAATACGAATGGTGAGTCTATTTTCGAGTTTGGGTCCGAGTGTTTTTTGAAACCTGAGTCGGGGTCTCATAATAATTATGATCAAATAAGAACTGAGCAACAAAATGAAAACCCTGGAGGAGAGAAGGATAACTTTCAAGCCGATATTCAAAAGTATCAAGTTGTCCTGAAAAGGCATCCTATTCCTTCTCCAGAGGTCCAATTTAAAGGGAATGTCTTTCACAGGAGGGGCTTGAATCAGAATGTAGAAGCTCTTGATCAAGAAGATCACCAATCCACCTCGGAAGGGGGGGGGGGGTCTGATCTATACAATGATGAAGGTAAGGAAAGCGGTACTTCCTCTCACTCTCCTTCACAATCCTCACAACCCTCACCATCTAAAAGTCGTGAGGATGATACACCCAAATCTTCTGATGAAGAGGAGGAAAAAGACAAGTCATACTTTGAACCTATTGCTCTTAGAAAACCCGTCGCACTTGCACTAAATATCCCTTATATCCTCTAGCCAAATACATATCCTATGAACACTTCTCTACCCCATATCAAGCCTTTGTCACAGCCATGTCAGATACAACCATTCCTAAGTCTATTCAAGATGCTCTAGCAGTTTCTGAGTGGAAAGAAGCGGTCTTCGAAGAAATGAGGGCTCTGGAAAAAAACAAGACATACGAAAAGGTAGAATTGCCTAAGGGGGGGAAAAGTTGTTGGGTGTAAGTGGGTCTTCAAATCGAAGCCTTACACTTACGCACCACACCAAATCGACATTCGGAAAGTCGACTCTTTCATGGTTACATGGTTTATCTAACTTAATCATAATCATAAAGCCTATTACAAAGTTAATCTTTTCTTACCATTTATTTGTACCACAGCAATTTTAGCAGAACCTCACACTACTTACGCACTACACCGAATCGACATTCGGAAAGTCGACTCTTGAGTCATGTCGACATTCAGATGGTGGACATCTTTGATTTTTTTACTTTCCGAATCGACACTATTTTCATTCGGAAAGACAGGTATACAAGGAAATATCTAGACCTGAACACACAATAAACTAACATAATGAAATCCGTTTCAAAAGATTAAGCATTGAATATACTAAATGCCTAACAAAATTCACACAGCCACAAAAATACTCACGTACTACGTGGCTAACCAGATCTATTCTAAAGTTAAGGTTATTAAACAGTATCACTTAGAAACATGTTCATCTCATTCAAAACCAAACTTTAATATAATGAGGACAAAATAGTTCCTAAAGTCAAATTAAATTGCTTTAAAGAGGCAGATTATTTAGAAGATTAGATGGATTTCAAAAGCATGTGCAGGGTGAATACAAAAAATATGATATCAGACCAATGCATTTAGTTTCAGCATAGACTCGTTTAGATTGAAACAAAGAGATCAAAACCTGCCAGTTTCGTGCATGATTTTCAAACTTTCACGACATCTCTCTTCATAAACTCGTGTGCCACCTACATCCTTTAGCAGATCTAGGTGTTATGAGTTGTTCATTAATGTCAATGATGATATCTGCCAAAAGACCAGCAATCAGAAATATTCATAAATATAAAGAGTACTTGGGGATTGGGTAATAATTAAACAAGGCAACCATGGGAAAGTAAACATACTTTTCGTTGCTGCACACAGCACAACATAGTAAGGATTATGCATATAGATTTATAAATTGAGATCTCAAGAACGAAAAAGCTAGGCTTGATGACAGATCATGAATTCTTCTGTGAAGTCAAGAAGGCTTCCGTGACTTGCATGCAATGACCCATTGTGCATACTCATCCTGGAAATTACGTAATACCCATTCATTAAAAAGAAAAGAAAAAAAAATTGGGAAAGAGATCACAAAATGTAAGGTATAAGAAACCATGTGCAATTTTTCCAGCAAGTGAAGCAAGATGATTAAGCAATCAGCTACAGCTTCACTTGGATCAGAAGAAATAAAAACACATATCACAAATGAGAAGAAAAGCAAAGGAAATTACCTTAATGGCGTTATTGTACAGGATAGTCCAATCCCAAAGTTTCAAATTGAGAAATTCCCTGCAATACATCCTGAGCTTGGCCACCAGATGAACATCTTCCGTCATTTTGGTACTGTAATAACTGATAGCTGTTCCAAAGCATGCCAGCTATTTCGGCGTTGTTCGTTCCAGCACCAATCAATTTCCAATGAGATTATGGAAACCTGCATTATTTAAACCATGAGCCTCGAGCGCCCAACTTTAAATCGTTAAGAACAGATGAGTTTAGCATAATTAAGACACGTTTAGCATACTTCATAAGTATAAATGACGAAATTTCATAAGGCTTTATCATCTTACTCGTAATCTTTTCAACTTCGGACAACGGCCCCGCCTGAAAATAGTAGAACAGTTAATGATATGAAAAATACTCATACAAAGCACATATAATAGAAGAAAAATATGCATCTAAAATGTTTTCAACCATAATTGGAATTATGAGTGTGCACTAGATGAAAAATCTTTTAATGAACAAATTCACGCTTATAAACATTTCACTCAGACACATATCCTACACTCCATCATGGTTCTGTGGTACTCATGAAACACGTATCTGGTTGAATGGCAAAGTTAAAAAAAAAAAAATAAAGTTTTTATAGAAAACCCTTACCGACTTAATTATCCCGCCGCAAGCATGTACAATATTCCTTAAATTACAGAGAGACAGATAACACTAATTAGTGCATGTACACTGTAAGGTCCAACATATAACACTATACCTACTTAATTATCCCGCCGCAACCATAAGATTGATGATCACATGTGTAAAAAAACATAGAAAGTCAATACCTGGGTGAATTTAGTACTTGGGTTTTAAGAATAATAAGAAAGTGCAATACAGAGCAAGTAATAAGTAGCAAACCTTCTGCATCATATGCGGCAAAAGGGAAGTAAATTAAGCATAGAGACAACTCAAACTCATAAGATTCTTTAATCCAAATAGCTTAACACTTAATTCAACCTAAATGAATCCATTTATTTGATTAACACCAATACCCCAGCCCCCTGTATTCCATAAAGGACCCACCCCCCCACCCCACCCCCACACACACACTCACACACACAATTAGAAAAACAAATATCCTCAGGCCCAGCCCCTGAGGGCGGTACTGTTGGAGATATATGAGGATAAAAGAAAAAAATGTTTTATAACATTTTAAAATGATTTTTGAATCATTTATTGAAACCACTTTGAGAGTCGATTTAGGTATAACTCTTATATATATTATCAAGAGTTAGTGATGAATTTGGAAAATACGTAAGACGTAGTTGAAAATAAGGTTTTGAATCATTCAATTCGGATGTCGGGTGAATGAGAAATTAAGGCTTAAAGTGGGTAGTTGAAAAGGTGTGAAAAGGAAGTTGAAAAGACAAACTTCTTAATCCCACATTGGGAAATGTGCTAACATTTCCTCAATATTTAAGTGGTGGAAGTTTTGTTGTTGAATAATCTCTTAGAAAGGGAGAGAACTCGGAGTGGTTTTAGTGGGCTGGGTGTTTACTAAAAATGCCACGCGCGCGCCGCCGCCGCCGCCACCCGCCCATGCCCATTGGCTTTGGCTTTGGCTTTGGGGAATGGGCCTTCTGGGCCTGAGGCAGTATTATATTTTTTTGGACAAAGTTTATCTGGATATTATCCAAGTCCAATAAATCAGATTCGAGCTGAGAGTATGAGTTAGGTTCAGTTCGAGTTCGAGTTCGATTCAGCTCATATGGTTTTAATACAAGAGCAGTTTCAACCTGATGGTTTAGTGGCCATCAATTCACACACTTCAAGGCTGCTCCTTCCTCCTATATATAGGGTCCTCTCTTGCAATGGGAAGGTACTGAAAGACAACACAAATCACTTAAACACTTGCATTTTTAGTTGAAGAGATTCCGAAGCACCAAGAGTTCGTTGAGTTCAGAAGCTGAAGTACCTCAATTCTGAACAGGTAATTCGGTTATCCTGGAAGACAAGTGCTAAACCGTGGGTACTGCCGGAGCATAATTGTCTTAAGGACAGAGATTAGCTCATCCCGGTTACATATCCTTGTTGTTTTCCTTTCTGCTTGTTGTCGGTCCAGAATATAATAAATTGTCTTCATCTTTTATGTTCTTTATTTTTATTTTCGCATTGTAATACTTCGGGTATAACAATCTTAAGACAATTCTTTTCAGAGCCTCTTTGCTCTAAAAAGTATATCTTTGCGAAATGAAAAATAAATTTCAGTCTGCTTGTTGAACTTTTATTTTTTCTGTTCGTTCTGAGTATCATTTGTGATACTCAGTGTGTCGGTGTCTCCTTTTTGGTATCGGTTTCTAGTAAAACCGGTCCTCTCCTTTTTGGTATCGGTTTCTGGTAAAACAGGTCCTTTCCTTTTTGGTATTGGTTTTTTGGTCAAAACCGGTCCATCTTCCTTTTTTATCGTTTTCTGGCAAAAACGATTTTCTGCTTTTTTGTCTCGTTTTTTGGCAAAAACGACTCAGTTGTGTTGTTGATCTTCTGTTTTTTATTCTGAACAGAAATGACTTGAGTCACTAATGCGTCTGTGACACCTACTATTGGAACCACACCAACCACAAGTCTGAATCCACTTTTGGATGCTATTGTGTCTGCTGTGACACAACCTGTTGTTACCATTGCTGGAGCTTCTCATACTTCTCATGGAGAGAAACCAGAAAAATTCAATGGCCTAAATTTCAATCGTTGGCAGCAGAAGATGCTGTTCTATCTCACTACACTTGGACTAGCAATGATGCTCACTGAAGAGAAACCAGTTGTGCCTCCTGAAAACACTGAGCACAGGGTGTTGCTGGCTGTAGAGAGTTGGAAGCATAGTGATTTTCTATGCAAAAATTATATTTTGAATTGCGTAGATAATAGTATGTATGGTGTTTATTGTATGTATGAAAGTGCAAAAACACTTTGGCTTGCATTAGAGAAAAAATATAAAACTGAAGATGCAGGCGCTAAGAAATTTATAGTAGGTAAATTTCTGGACTATAAGATGGTCGATTCCAAAACTGTTATTAAACAAGTTGAGGAATTACAAATCATTATTTTCAAAATTTTAGAAGAAGATATGATGATAAGTGAGAATTTTCAAGTAGCCTGTGTGATTGAGAAACTTCCTGAATCTTGGAGGGAGTATAAGAGTTATCTCAAACACAAGCGAAAGTAAATGTCATGGAGGATCTGATTGTCCGACTCCGTATAGAGGAGGACAATAAGGGCTCCGAAAGAAAATGTGTTTTGCAGGTTGGACAGGCCAAAGCTCATGTTGCTGAGGTAAAGAATCAGAAAAGGAAGAAATCTGGTCAATCTTCCAAGAAAAATGCTGAATCTTCCAAGAAACCACAGACTATATACAAGTTCAATGGCAACTGTAACAACTGTGGAAAGTTTGGGCACCGTGCTGCTGAGTGCCGTTCAAAGAAGCCAATTCAGCCAAGGGCACATCTGGCTGAAACTGATGGTTATGAGGAAATGTTCTGCGCTGTGGTGTCAGAATGTAACTTTGTGGGGAATCCAAGGCAGTGGACACTGGAGCCATAAGACATGTTTGTGCTGACCGGGCTGTGTTTTCAACTTACAAGGCTGGCACAGGGGACAAACGGTGGATGGGGAATTCATCAACTTCTCCAATTGCTGGATCAGGGACAGGATTCTGAAGATGACTTCAGGAAAGAAGCTGACTCTGAATGATGTGCTGCATGTTACTGAGATTCGTAGGAATCTCATTTCTGGTGACAAATTGAACAAGGCTGGTTTCAATTTGAATTTTGGTTCTGATAAGGTCATTTTGACCAAGAATAGGGTGTTTCTCGGTAGGGGTTATTCCACCGAGGGTATGCTTAAGCTTAATGTAATGGCAATTATGCCAAAGACTGTTGTGCCCGATGAGGCTAATAAAATTGCATCCTCTTCTGCTTACTCGATTGAGACTTCTTGCTTATGGCACAATAGATTGGGACACGTAAATAATAAATCAATTCGACGGATGATGAACTTAGATTTATTACCTAATTTAAAATTTAATAAAAATGAAAAATGCCATATATGTGTCGAAGCTAAAATGACTAAGGCACATTTTCCTTCCATGGAAAGAAACACCGAACCGTTAGATTTAATTCATACAGACTTGTGTGATTTAAAATTTGTACAAACGAGAGGCGGTAAAAAATACTTTGTAACTTTTATCGATGATTGTACAAGATACTGTTATGTCTATTTGCTAAGTAGCAAAGATGAAACACTTGAGGCTTTTAAAAACTATAAGAATGAAGTCGAGAATCAACTTAGCAAACGAATCAAGAAGGTTCATAGTGATAGAGGTGGTGAATATGATGCACCGTTTAATGAATTATGTTCAGACTCTGGCATTATCCATTAAACGACTGCACCTTATACACCTCAATCAAACGGTATTGCTGAACGCAAAAATGGTACTCTTAAGGAGATGATGAATGCTATGTTGATAAGTTCGGGTTTACCTCAGAACTTGAGGGGGAGCGATACTTTCTGCCAATGTCATTCTTAATAGGGTTCTGTCTAAAAAGATGGATAAAACACCTGATGAGTTATGGAAAGGCTACAAGCCTAGCTGAAAATACTTGAAAGAGTGGGGGTGTTTAGTAAAGGTCGAAGTGCCTAAACCTAAACAAATAAAAATTGGGCCTAAAACGATAGATTGTATATTTATCGGTTATGCAAATAACAGTAGTGCACATAGATTTCTAGTGCATAAATCTGACAATTCGGATGTTCACGTGAATACAATCATGGAATCAAGAAATGCTGTATTTTTTGAGGATGTATTTCCATGTAAAGAAAGAAGTCAAGAAATCATAAGCTTAAATAAGCGGGCACATGAACCAACAAGTGAAACTACTCCAGAAACTGAGGAACCAGAACCTCGTAAGAGTAAACGGGCAAAGAGTTCAACGTCTTTCGGTCCTGATTTTTTCACCTATATGGTAGAAAACGAACCAAGTACATATGCTCAGGCTATGTCAAATCTAGAAGCGCCGTTCTGGAAAGAAGCAGTCAAAAGTGAAAACGATTCCATTATGCAAAATCATACTTGGGAATTAGTAAATATCCCACCGGGACATAAACCTCTCGGTTGTAAGTGGATTTTTAAGAAAAAATTCAAGGCTGATGGATCGATCGATAATTATAAGGCCAGACTGGTAGCTAAAGGTTATCGTCAAAAAAAAAGGTCTTGACTTCTTCGATACATATTCACCGGTTACTCGGATCACGTCGATACGAGTTCTTATCGCAATTGATGCGGTAAATAATCTATAAATACATCAAATGGATGTAAAGACTGCTTTCTTAAATGGTGAATTGGAAGAAGAAATTTATATGGAACAACCCGAGGGTTATGTGGTTCCAGGTCAAGAACACAAAGTGTGTCGACTCGTTAAGTCATTGTATGGGCTTAAGCAAGCGCCAAAACAATGGCACCAAAAATTTGATCAAACAATGTTATCAAATGAGTTTAAAATTCACGAGTGCGATAAATGTGTTTATGTCAAAAACACTCTTAATTCCTTTGTGATAGTATGTCTATATGTTGATGACATGTTAATCTTAGGAAATACTCATGATAATATCATGAATACTAAGAAGATGTTAACAAGAAACTTCGATATGAAGGATATGGTAGTTGCAGATGTAATTTTGGGGATTAAAATCTCTAGAATGTCGGATGGACTTGCATTGTCACAGTCTCATTATGTTGAGTCTGTTCTAAAAAGATTTAACATCTTTAATAAAAGTCCGATAAAAACTCCTATTGACTTGACTATGTACTTAGTCAAAAATAAAGGAGAACCTGTGTCTCAGTTAAAATATTCACAAATCATAGGCTGTCTGATGTACATAACCAACTGTACTAGACCAGACTTAGCATGTGCTGTAAATAAACTAAGCAGATTTACTAGTAATCCAAGTGAGGATCATTGGAAAGCATTGAATAGAGTACTGAGGTAATTAAAATTCACAATGAATCTTGGATTACGGTACACGAGATATCCAGCAGTATTAGAAGGATACTGTGATGCAAATTGGATATCGGACTCGAAAGATTCGAAGTCCACAAGTGGATATGTATTCACTATTGGTGGTGCTGTTGTGTCATGGAAATCCACAAAGCAAACTTGCATTGCTCGTTCCACTATGGAAGCTGAGTTCATTGCATTGGACAAGGCAGGAGAAGAAGCAGAATGGCTTCGTAATTTCCTCGAGGATATTCCATGCTGGACTAAGCCTATTGCTCCTATAAGCATACATAGCGATAGTCAGTCGGCTATAAGCCGGGCACAAAATAGTATATACAATGGTAAGTCTCGACATATTCGTCTGTTAAGGGTGACTTTATACAATTTATAACGTTATATTCTATGATATTTTCCCCCGTACTTGTATAAGCTTGCATAAGAAACGAGTGTTTAATGGAAATATTGAGTAAATGAGGTTTTAAATAAGTTATTCGCAAAATTGGTTGATTTTGGTGTTTTTATATGATTTTATGATTGTTTGGACATTATTACATTTTTGCGATGTTTTTATGTGTTATAGATACATGTTTGAGGCTCAAGAGATGATCAAAAGTTGATTAAGTTCAAATTAATTGATGATAAAAGAGATAATGAAGGAATGACTTAGAAGAAAAGAGATAAAGATCAAAGAAATCAAGATTCGATCGTCTGGACTGGCGTCCAGAATCTCCGTCCAGTGGACGGGCGTCTGATGAAGTGAACGAGCGTCCAGGGATGGGAAGTTGATTCAGGAAGTTTGGACGCTGAAGTGGACGAGCGTCTGGTCATGACTCGGCTCGATTTGAAGTTCTATTGAAGAATGGACGGGCGTTCACCCTATCCAGACGGGCGTCCGTCGGCCGACTTTGCTGAACCGACTTCGAAATCTATATATAGCAGCTGTTTCTCCACACAAAACATACCATAAGCTCATTATTCAAAACCCAAAACCTAGGGGCGGCTTTAGGCTGCGTTTTTTTCCTTTTTATTCCAGTTTTTATGCACTTTAGATCTAGATTAAACTAGTTACTTTCTATGAACTATTCCTGCACATTCGAGTTGCTGAGGATGTTTAGAGGCTAAAAGCTTCACCAAACGAGAATTGTGAAGCCGTCCAACAATTGTTGATTTCGTTTTCTTCGGTTGTACTGTGAGTTTTTATTTAAAGGTTGTTTCTTATTCATGTTTAATACGTTTAATTGCTTTTATATCGGAAGATCTGCATGTGTGATTGTTTATTGTTGATGGAAATCTTAATAAACCCTAGATCATCATGAATAAGAATAGTAATTCGAATCTATCATAACGGAAGTTAATAGGTTTAATTGCTAGATTATAACCGTAAAGTTTACACCTTTGGTTTGGAAATGCGTTAATCTTGCATTGGAAGATAATAGATTAATAGATGAACTTTCTAAGGAATTAGGGTTCATGTTTAGATAAGGTGAATCACAACCTAGATAAAATCCACAATATAGTCGAGGTAGGAAGTCAATGCTTGTTGGATAGGTGGATCAATCCTCGTTTGTCTGTTAAAATTTGATTTAAATCCTTGAAACTTGAATTTGTTTAGTAGTTTAGTTTTACTTGCATCTTAGTTTAGTTAGTTTAAATTGGTTCGCAGCCCGTATCCTTCCTAGCTTTGGATTATATCCTCTGTCTAGTTTTATTTTCTGTTTTGTTTAACGTTTAGAGTAGTTTCGTGACATAGTTAGTTGAAAACAAAAGCTAGGAATCACATTCGTCTAGTTCCCCGTAAGATCGACCCGGCATCAACCTCTTTACTACGATCCTTATACTTGAGGTTAACCGGATTATTACTTGTTTGTTTTGTGTTAATAAAAATCCGTGACAAGTTTTTGGCGCCGTTGCCGGGGAACCGGACGGTTGTCTAGTTTTTTTTCTCTTTTTCCGTTTTTCTGTTTGTTTTTGTTAGTCTGTTTTTATTTCTTTTTAGATTCCTGTTTTTAGTTGTTAAACGGTTAAGTAATTAGTTAATTAAGGTTTTAGTTTAGGGTTTGAGGCTCTCTTGAGATTAGTTCTCCCATCTTTGCTTTCTCTCTCTGTTTCTGTTCTTTCGTTCCCTTTCCTTTTTTCTGATATTTCCTGCAATTTTCTGCTTCTGTTCTAATTTTTCCGCTACCAAACGGGCGTCTGAATAGCTTGGACGCCCGTCCGCTGGAAAATTATCAATTCTGTTCTGTTTTTATTCACTTAGACGAGCGTCCATACGATTTGAACGCCCGTTCAAGTATTCCGTTTGTCGGACGAGCGTTTAGACAACTGAACGCCCGTCCAGACCAAATTCCATCCGGACGCCCGTCCAAACTCGTGGACGTCCGTCTGGCCCAGTTTCCTTCAATACTTTTGTTTCTTTTTCTTCTCTCCCCTTTTCTTTTCTTTAGATTTTTAATTAGGCTTTAAATTTCTTAGTTTTTAGGTTTTAACCACTTGTTTTTGGTCCGGTTTATGCAAACTCGGAGTCAAAAGGACCGTTATTATACACCCCTGACCCCGAGCGAACCGTAGTCCGGCCAAACAGGCGGATTTTTCGTTCTGCGGTTCTGGCAGACAGAGCCGAGCGAGATCTTGAAGATCAACTAGCAAGAGAAATCACTGATTTTGTGATAATGGCCGCTAATAATAGACGTACGTTGGCAGACTACGCCAGGCCAGGCGAAGTCAAAGTTAACCCGGCTATAGTTATTCCAGCCATTACTGCACAAACCTTTGAGTTAAAACCGGGACTTATTCAGATGATGCAGCATGCATCTATTTTTCATGGTTATCAATCAGAGAATCCGCATACCCACTTGCATACATTCCTAGAGATATGCGGCACTACACGCATCCAAGGAGTAAGTGAGGATGCCATCAAGCTAAAACTTTTCCCATTTTCCTTGAAGGGAGAGGCTAAAGAGTGGTACACCTCTCTCCCCTCTGAATCTATCACCACCTGGGCTGAACTTGAAAGAGAATTTCTAAGTCAATACTTTCCGCCTTCAAAGACAGCCCAGTGTTTGAACGATATTTTCACGTTCTATCAAAAAGAAAACGAGTCGTTCTTTGAATGTTGGAAGAGATTCAAGTCTCTTCTCAGAAAATGTCCTCATCATGGCTTACCACTGGAAAGGCAATTCAACACCTTCTTCAGTGGATTGACCGAGCTCACAAAAGGCATGGTCAACAGTTCTTATGGTGGGGCATTTCTGAAGAGAACACCTGAAGAGGGATGGGCACTGTTTGAGGACATTGCGAAGTATAATTATGCTCCCTCTTATCAAGCAATTCAAGCACCTCCCCCTCCTAAGGTTGAGGAAGTTAATATGCAAAGTTTGATAGCCATGCTGCAACAGCAGATGGCAACATCTCAAATTTCACATCCGATAAATCAAACTTCTTCTTTTCCACAGAACCCTCAGGTTCTGTATTGCGAAAATTGTTGTCAGACTGGCCATATGAATGGCCAATGTCAATTTAATCCCTCTGCACCTTATCAAGTGAATGCTGTCCATGATTATGGATAGTACAATCAGGTCACATGTCAGAATTGTGACGAGGTGGGGCACACTTCTAAATTCTGTCCTATGAACGGACAGAATGCGGAAGTAAATACATTCTACGGCCAGAACAATCCAAGGTTCAATCAGTTTCCTGGCCAGGGCAATTTTCAAAACCAAGGGTTTAATCCATCTTCAAACTTCAATCCTAATTCGAATTTTAATTCGAATCAGAATTTCAATAGAAACCCTGGGTTTAATCAGAATCAAAACTCGAATTTTTCCAATCCTATGCAAAAATTCAATCAGAATTGGCCTTCCAATTCAAACTCTCAATTTCAAAGTCGGCCCAGCCAGCCCTATGCTCCAAATCTCCAAAACTCTCAAGGCCCCTCCCAACCTACAAATCTTGAAGCTAAGTTGGAGGAGCAAAGTAGATCGATGAAGAATCTTGAGAGACAAATTGGGCAACTGGCTGAGCAGTTGGCTTCTAGACCCTCAGGGCAACTGCCCAGTTTCACTGAAAAGAATCCCAAGGGTGGTCAAGTTGCTCAAGCTGACTTGAATAAAGGCCCATGTACTGACCTCGTGCCATCAATTCAATACGGTAAAGAGGAGGCCAGTGCAATGAATCTGAGAAGTGGTACTCAAGTTAGTGGTCCTTCCCATCAGGGAAACCACTAGCCCCTCCTGCCATTGATAAGGCAGGAGGGGAAGCTGAGCACCTACACTCCCCTCAACTGCAAGAGAAAACTCAGGTGGCTGATCCTCTGAGAGGTGAAGGACTTGGTGATCCTCAAGTGGCTGATCCCTTGAGGACTAAAAAAACAGGCGAAAGTCAGGAGGCTGATCCCCCGACTACTAAGAAATCTGAAAAAGCTGTTCGTTGGAAAGATCTGGAAGACAGAGCTGTTAGTGCATCCTCAAAGAAGGTTTTCTCTGAGGATGACCTTAAGAAACTTCCATTTCCACCGAGAAAGAGCAACATTCCTTTGATTGAGGATAGGAAGTACGAAAAGGTGCTAAACCTTTTGAAAAATACTCAGGTGAATCTTCCATTATCGGATGTCTTAGTCGAGATGCCTAAGTATACAAAATTTATCAAGGATGTTGTGTCTTCGAAAAAGAAATTAGCAGGCATGGAGAGGCAGATTGGTGAGGATTGTTCCATGATTAATTATGAAAACTTACCAATTAAAAAGAGGTGACCCTGGCAAATTCGTACTTACAGTATTAATGGGAGGTCTAGTCTTCCCAAATTCTTTGTGTGATCTAGGTGCCTCTATAAGCCTTATGCCAATGTCTGTATGCAAACAGCTCGGTTTACAAAGCCTTCTAGAACCCACTACTATGAGTTTACAATTCGCGGATAGATCTTCTAAGAAAGCCTCAGGGATCCTGAAAGACGTTTTGGTTCAGATTGATAGATTTACCTTTCCAGTTGATTGGTATGTTTTAGATATAGAGAAAGACGAAAACGTCCCCCTGATTCTCGGAAGACCTTTCTTATCTACAGATAGAGCCCTCATCGATTGCGATGGTGGGCAAGTGACTATCCGAGTTGGTGATCAAGAGGTGAGTTACAATGTCTTAAAGTCCATTCAAGTACCCTCCGGCCCTCCAACCGGCTTTTCCATTGATTATATGACGGATGATTTCACTGACTATATGGATAAGCAAGTCATGGTTGTAGAAGCAGAATATGAGCGATTGGTTGACAACCTGAATACTCATGGTGTGGTTAATCTAGATCAGTTAGCAGCTGATTTTGAGGAAGAATTATTCGTAGAAGAAGCTTTGGCAGTGGGACCACAGAGTAAATTCAGTGATATTGAGTTGAAAAGTGGAGATCTTAAATCTAGTTTGGAGAACCCCCCTGCAGATTTAGTGTTAAAGCCGTTGCCTAAGCATCTTAAGTACGTGTTTTTAAGAGAATGTGATAAGCTACCACTGATTATATCTGCCAAGCTTTCTCGTTTGGAGGAAATGAAATTGATCAACGTTTTGAGAAAGAATGAAAAAGCCTTTGGTTGGCAGGTAGGAGATATCAGAGGAATATCTCCTGACATCTGTATGCACAAGATCAAGACGAATGAGGGTGCAAAGTGTGTCAGACAGCCCCAGAGAAGGCTCAACCCTCATATGCAAGAAGTCGTTAAAAAGGAAATCATCAAGCTTCTGGACATGGGAATCATTTATGCCATCGCTGATAGTGAATGGGTTTCCCCTACTCAGGTAGTTCCCAAGAAAGGAGGAATTACAATTGAGAAGAATGAGAAGGGAGAGGAAATTGCTTTGAGACTTGTCACTGGTTCTGAGTCTGCATCGATTATCGAAAGCTCAATGAGGTAACCATGAAAGATCATTTTCCCCTTCCATTCATTGATCAGATGCTCGAGCGTCTGGCGGGACACGCATTCTACTGCTTCCTAGATGGATATTCGGGATACTTCCAAATACCCATTGATCCAGCTGACCAAGAAAAGACCACTTTTACCTGCCCTTATGGTACATTTGCTTATAGGCGAATGCCATTTGGTCTCTGCAATGCCCCAGCCACATTTCAAAGATGTATGCTAGCTATCTTTGATGGGCTTGTAGAGAAGTGTATGGAGATCTTTATGGACGATTTTTCGGTTTTTGGTCAATCTTTTGATGATTGCCTTGACAATCTTGATCGAGTGTTATCCAGATGTGTGGAAAAGATCTTAGTACTGAACTGGGAAAAATGTCATTTCATGGTAGATGAGGGAATAGTTCTTGGCCACAAGGTCTCCGCCAAGGGTATAGAAGTTGACAGGGCAAAAGTAGAAGCTATCGAGAAGATGAGCTACCCTAAGAATGTGCGGGAAGTTAGAGGCTTTCTTGGACATGTCGGCTTTTACAGAAGGTTCATTCAAGACTTCTCCAAGATAGCCAAGCCCCTGTCCACTTTACTAAAGGAAGACGTTGAGTTTAATTTTGATGAGAACTGCAAGCAAGCGTTTGAGGAGCTCAAGGATCGTTTAATATCTGCTCCAATTCTTATATCGCCTGACTGGAACCTACCATTCGAGGTTATGTGCGACGCATCAAACTATGCTGTTGGTGCTGTTCTAGGGCAAAAGGTCAAAGGGAAGTTCCAGCCTATCTATTACGCCAGTCACACATTGAACCCCTCTCAAGTTAACTATACTACTACTGAAAAGGAACTACTGCGTTGGATACTGACCCTACAAGAGTTTGACGTTCAAATTAAGGACAAAAAGGGCAGTGAAAATGTAGTGGCGGATCACGTTTCTAGAATGTTAAATGAGGAAAAGGATGAACCAGATGATATAGATCTTTACTTTCCTCTAGAAAACATTATGTTGATAGACGGTTGTCCTCCCGATGTTCCATGGTATTCTTCCATTGTGAACTACCTTCATGCCCGTTATCTCGATCCCGAAATGTCTTATCAGGAGAAGAAAAAGTTCTTCTCTGATTTGAAATATTTCGTTTGGGATGAACCTTATCTTTTCAAGATCTGTAAAGATGGGTTGCTTAGGAGATGTGTTCCAGAATCCGAGCAACGCGATATTATTGAGCAGTGCCACAGTGGACCCACAGGAGGTCACTTTGGTCCGTGGAAAACCGTTGCTAAGATCTTTCAATCCGGTTTCTATTGGCCTACGATCTTTAAAGATACATAAGCTTTCTGTAAAGCTTGTGATAGGTGCCAAAGAACCGGTACTCGACAAGGCGTTTTGACATGCCTTTAAAACCCATCCTCGAATGCGAAGTCTTTGATGTATGGGGTATCGATTTTATGGGACCATTCCCATCATCTTACGGTAATAAATACATCTTAGTCTGCGTAGACTACGTGTCTAAATGGGTGGAGGCCCAAGCCACTCCTCACAATGATCATAAGACGGTCATGAAATTTCTAAAGAAGAATATCTTCGTGAGGTTTGGATGTCCACGTGCCTTGATCGGTGATGAAGGGACGCATTTCTGCAACCGACCCCTAGAGAAAGTACTTGAGAAGTATGGTGTTCGTCATAAAACTGGCACACCATATCATCCGATGACTAGTGGTCAGGTTGAAAGGAGCAACCAGAGCATTAAGAAAATCCTGGAGAAAACGGTGAACAGTCATCGGAAAGACTGGAGTTTGAAGTTGGATGATGTACTTTGGGCATATAGAATCGCCTATAAAACCCCTATGGGGACATCTCCATATCAAATGGTCTACGGGAAACCATGTCATCTGCCTGTCGAATTAGAGCATAGAGCTTATTGGGCTACAAAGTTTCTGAACTTTGATTCCCAATCTTGTGGACAACATCGACTACAGCAGTTACATGAGCTAGACGAATTCAGACTCCAGGCCTATGAAAGTGCCAGGATTAGTAAAGATAAGATGAAGCTACTCCACGATGCTAAGATTAAGAAAAGAGAATTCCATGTCGGCGAACAAGTTCTTCTATATAATTCTAGGTTACATCTGTTCCCTGGAAAGTTAAGGACACGTTGGTCCGGCCCTTTCGAGATTCTCCAAATCCTCCCTGGAGGCGTTCTAGAACTTCGTGGTTATAGTGGTGACCCGTTTCGAGTAAATGGCCAAAGGTGTAAGCACTATATTGGTGAACCTAAAGAGAGACCTTTGAATGTCCGTTGCCTCGACATCCTAGGGTGTGGTGCTACGGAAGTCGAAGAATTCGGCGAGCCTCCACTCAACCTGTTTTCAGAGGATTGCTGTAGTAATCCTTCTGAAGAAGTTCTAGCTGGTAGTTGGGATATGGAAGAATTGGAGAGGGAGCGTCAGTTGAAGCGTCATCAGAGGGCTCAGAGAATGAAGAGGTCACCCATGGGGAAGTTCAAGCGTATGTGGAAAGCTATTAAAGATTTCACCCCATGTGTGAGATGTTGTTTCTGCAGCCACACTACTGATCAGAGCTTACACGAGGTAGTGGCTGGCAGAAAAGTCAAATGGCCTGATCCAGGCTGAGCTTACACTGTGTCGAGCTAACGACATAAACCAATAGCGCTACTAGGAGGCATCCTAGATATCCCTTATGTTCACGCTATTAGTGTTTTATTTATTTCAGTTTAGTTTAATTAAGTTTTAGCTGATTAAGTTTTTGTATTTATATCTGTCAGTTAGTGTGCTTTTTAGATATGGATTACGGAGTTCTTCCTGAGGAGTTCCCCATCATTAGTCGGATCCCACTGATTACAGTAGCTGATGGACCAGGAGGCACTATAGTCTTGCACGTAGATTTTGAGCTTAGTACCCGTACGAAGACCATCACCTATGTTCTCATTGTACCCCGCTGTTCGGGAGGTAGTGACTTCACCACTGAGGAGCTACAGGAAGCTATAGGACGTCCATATACGATCCTAAATGACCCTATGCTGACAGATCTAGCGCTGGTACTCCAAGATTCACATTTTAGAGGTTTAGAGGTAGCTGGAGATGATTGGGGCGTACAAGACGACTATGATTTCCCTCCTGCTATTGATATGCTTCGTCGTCTCATCCGTTTGGTGGATTGGGATGAGATTTATGCAGACTAGCGTTAGTTAGGTTTGTTTCGTCGAGCAAACGACGTAAAACAAAAGCGCTTCGTGGGAGGCAACCCACTGTTTTCTATTTGTTTTTATTTATGTTCTAGGAATTTTATGTACTTTATTTGATTTAAGGTTGTATTTTCGAAATTTTAATTAAGTTTAATAAGAGATGTGCTTTTGAATTTGGGTTGTATGGAATTTTATGATTTTTTGCATTTTTGCCTGCTGGGACGCCCGTCCAGAAAACTGGACGCCCATCCGCTATGACAAATCCTTAGACGAACGTCCACTATGCCTGGACGCCCGTCCGATATTTTCCCTCCAATCCTGTATGTGATTTAAATTTCTGGACGAGCGTCTACTGAACCAGACGCCCGTCCAGTTCATCTGATTTCCCAGTGAACGCCCGTCCACTGAGTTGGACGAGCGTCCAACATCTCTATATATACCCCCTGCTTCGATGAACCCTCACTTTTCACTTTTTCAAATCACAAAACCGTTTTCTCTCCCTCTTTTTGGCCTCAAATCTTCATTTCTAAACCATTTTGAGCGATTCCGAGTGCTATAGACCGCTCTTGATACCCTCTTTTCGATTTGCATAACCAAAACTCCCAACACGCTTTATTTTTGGAGAATCAGCACCCTCTTTGGTCCGACTTTTCAGAAGAAAAATCCGATTTTTGGAGTTAAATTTGTGTTGTTTGGACTAATCTTCACATCAATCCGCATCTACTCATCCTACTCGGTAAGTTAGTAACAACTTTTCCAGTTTTCATTCACGTTTTTGTGAGTTCGATCTTTGGGTCGGCTCGTTCCCTTGAATGTCATCTTAATTCGTTTTTTTTTTCTGGTTTTTGTGTTTCTTTCTGCTCTGAGATGGTGATGTGGTGTTGTGATGGATGGTGAATTGGTTGGTTGGTGATAATTGTGGTTGTGGTTTGGTTGTTTTTGAAATCCCGCTTTGGATGTTAAACGGGTATCTCTTGTTGTGAATTGGGATTGCTTTCGTGTAGTCTAGGTTTCGAATATGGTTCATAAGAAGGGAGTGGTTAAGAGGCATGGTAAGGAGGTGGCTAGGGAAGCCGGAAAGAAACACAAGGAGTTTGATCCTACTTTGGTCGATCCTAACCGGGGTGTGAGTATACGAGAACAACCTCCTAGAGCCACCCAAACTAGGGCTACTTTGAGAGATGAGCCGACCTCTGACTCTGAGACGGATGACGATGTGCCTTTGGTACGGATGCCTAGAGTTCAGAAAGGGGGAGCCTCGTCTAGGGCTGAGGAGACTATGGACACTACCCGGGAAGAGGAACCGGTTGTACCTAGGGCTGCCCCTCCTAGAAAGAAATCCAAAACCGTACCTCCTATGTCCTTACCTCGTCAATTCATAAACCCTAGAGCTCACGATGTGTATAAACAGTATTATTTCTCGAGGACGATGTTGACTGAGCGGGCCATTTTGGAGGCCAAAGTCGATCCGGGGTTCGTTAAGTTGCTCAGGGATCGGAAATGGGAAGCTTTGATGACTATCCCGACTACCCCGGTAAATAGCTCCCTAGTTCGGGAATTTTATGCAAACTGTTCGGAAACCGACTTGAGGACAAAAGTAGTTGTGGTGCGAGGGGTAGAAGTTCCTTTTACACCGGAGGTGATCAATGCTAAATACAACTTAGCGGCTTTTGAGGGAAGATATTATAAGGAGGAGATTGTGCATAGGCAGAGTTTGGGACAGGATCCCTTGGAGGAGTTGCGGTTGCGAGTTTGCCCGGATGTGGCATGGACATTAAGGCCGGGAGGCGACCGGAAGGAGTTGGTTACCACGACCTGGCCGGAGGACTGGAAGGTCCAGTGTCGGTTTATTCAGAGTCGGTTGTTGCCTAAGAACAACCTGGCGCACTTTCACATAGGTGACCTCGGCATGTTATACGCATTGACATTTGGCCTAAACGTGGATGTGGGGCAGGCGTTATATGATGAGGTGGCTATTAATCAGAAGATATATACCCGATGCTTGATTATCCCTCACTTGATCCACAGTCTCTGTATCGATGCCGGTGTGCCTGAGTACTGGGCCGATCACAAACCGAAGAATTCGAGGCCGATACAGCGTGAGAAGGGTAAGCCTTCAGGTCCGTCTGAGATGGAGACAACACAGGAGCCCGGTTCATCTTCGGTCCCGCCTCGAGCATCTACACTTCCTACTTTATCTCCCGCAGTTAGGATGCGGTTGAGCATGGCCAACAGTTTACGGGAGTGGATGGGTGATATTCGGGATACGCAGAACAACATTTTGACGATTCTGAAGTGTTTCAATGAGAACCGGAAACCAAGGGATGACCGGATCTTCGCCCCGATCACCGTTGATTATATTTATTCTGACGAGATTGAGCAGGCCATTGCCGATGTCCTTCACGAGTCTGAGTCTTCTGACGAGGAGCAGCCTGATTCGGCAGCTGGAGCTACGTCACCACCTTCTGATCCTCCGGTGATGATACTCCGGCTCCGGGGCAATCTTGACTTTCTTTGTCTATCTTTTTCGATTTGATTTGCCCTAGATACTTTCATTGTGTAGTTTTACTACTTTTTCCTCTTATATGGTTCATTGTAATTTTTGATGTTGCTACTATTTATTCTTTCGATGGATCATGTAAGCCATAAGGCACCCGTACTTTCATTTCGACTTAGTTTATACTTTTTGGTTGTATTGGATGCTTTATCTCTTGTTAATCCTTGAATTTGCTATATCTTTTCATTTTGGTATAACTCCCCGTTTTCCCCGAGATGGTTCCATGTTTTTCAAGACGTGCAGGTATATTTTTAGCGGTTTCGTTGAGCTACATTGTCTGGTACGCATTCTAGAGTGTCATTATGTAGGCTCCGGCCTGACCGACGATTCGCATTTCGATTTAAATCACTAAGTCTTTTCCTGTTTCTTTCGTTCTGCACAACATGAGGACATGTTGATTTTTAAGTGTGGGGGAGGGGAATGTTCGATATGTATCTACACATTTGCTTAGTGAGTAATGTTTCTATGCAAATGAGCTAAAATTTTCAAACCTTTTCGACACTTTGATTTTGTTTTGTCCCGAGTAGGCAATTCGATTCAATGTTCGCTATTTTTATGGTCATTTAAGCTGTATATCATATGTTTGATAAGTTAGTTGTTTCACCTGAGATCGATTTTTCACGAGCCATAGTGAATGACGAGCTAACCTATAAAGTTATACCCCGTCTTGGACGAGTGATTTTTGATCTTCTTATAAGTCATGTGCTTAGTGCTACGTATATATCTTGAGATTTATGATAGTCTGTATTTAGCTCCGAGTATGATATACTGTGAATATCTGAAAGTTTGAATGTGATAAGTAACACGTAACTAATGTCAACATGAAAAAGTTGAAAAAGTACGAAATAATTGGGTGTGTCGGAAGCTAGTCGATGATTTGAGTGCGATAGGGTATACCACGTATGTCCTATACCACTATGATGACTAAAAGCTCACGACAGTTAGGAAAATCTGCCTTATGATTGGAGTAAGGTAGGGGATTATCTCGAAATGTCCTATTCTACTATGACGGGCAGTAGCTTGTCCTAATGTGTGTTTAAAAGTGAATAAGTTAAATCAACTAAGATATCGTTACGAAATTGAATATAAGGCTTAGTTTTCGTTAATCTTATCCCCAGTATAAACTGAAAGATATGATGTAGGGATTATCCTCTGAGTATTTCGGAAAGGCCCTAGATTCATTCGATCATCTTTGTCGGGATATATCACGTTTGTAGGGTGCATCTTATGAGTGTCATTTATTACTAGTCTACGAGGGGGTATTAGCTAGTTTTACTCTGAGTTTCTCGAGTTTGGATATAGTGGAAGTTTTCTATGGCTATGCACACACACCATGGTGAACCTCTGATTTATTGGATATGTGTTACGTATGTTTAGATGTCTGTTTTTTTTTTCTCGAGCCTAATTTTTGTTTTGTTTTGCTCGGGACGAGCAAATGCTTAAGTGTGGGGGAGTTGTTAAGGGTGACTTTATACGATTTATAACGTTATATTCTATGATATTTTCCCCCGTACTTGTATAAGCTTGCATAAGAAACGAGTGTTTAATGGAAATATTGAGTAAATGAGGTTTTAAATAAGTTATTCGCAAAATTGGTTGATTTTGGTGTTTTTATATGATTTTATGATTGTTTGGACATTATTACATTTTTGCGATGTTTTTATGTGTTATAGATACATGTTTGAGGCTCAAGAGATGATCAAAAGTTGATTAAGTTCGAATTAATTGATGATAAAAGAGATAATGAAGGAATGACTTAGAAGAAAAGAGATAAAGATCAAAGAAATCAAGATTCGATCGTCTGGACTGGCGTCCAGAATCTCCGTCCAGTGGACGGGCGTCTGATGAAGTGAACGAGCGTCCAGGGATGGGAAGTTGATTCAGGAAGTTTGGACGCTGAAGTGGACGAGCGTCTGGTCATGACTCGGCTCGATTCGAAGTTCTATTGAAGAATGGACGGGCGTTCACCCTATCCAGACGGGCGTCCGTCGGCCGACTTTGCTGAACCGACTTCGAAATCTATATATAGCAGCTGTTTCTCCACACAAAACATACCATAAACTCATTATTCAAAACCCTAAACCTAGGGGCGGCTTTAGGCTGCGTTTTTCTCCTTTTTATTCCAGTTTTTATGCACTTTAGATCTAGATTAAACTAGTTACTTTCTATGAACTATTCCTGCACATTCGAGTTGCTGAGGATGTTTAGAGGCTAAGCTTCACCAAACGAGAATTGTGAAGCCGTCCAACAATTGTTGATTTCGTTTTCTTCGGTTGTACTGTGAGTTTTTATTTAAAGGTTGTTTCTTATTCATGTTTAATACGTTTAATTGCTTTTATATCGGAAGATCTGCATGTGTGATTGTTTATTGTTGATGGAAATCTTAATAAACCCTAGATCATCATGAATAAGAATAGTAATTTGAATCTATCATAACGGAAGTTAATAGGTTTAATTGCTAGATTATAACCGTAAAGTTTACACCTTTGGTTTGGAAACGCGTTAATCTTGCATTGGAAGATAATAGATTAATAGATGAACTTTCTAAGGAATTAGGGTTCATGTTTAGATAAGGTGAATCACAACCTAGATAAAAACCACAATATAGTCGAGGTAGGAAGTCAATGCTTGTTGGATAGGTGGATCAATCCTCGTTTGTCTGTTAAAATTTGATTTAAATCCTTGAAACTTGAATTTGTTTAGTAGTTTAATTTTACTTGCATCTTAGTTTAGTTAGTTTAAATTGGTTCGCAGCCCGTATCCTTCCTAGCTTTGGATTATATCCTCTGTCTAGTTTTATTTTCTGTTTTGTTTGACGTTTAGAGTAGTTTCATGACATAGTTAGTTGAAAACAAAAGCTAGGAATCACATTCGTCTAGTTCCCCGTAAGATCGACCCGGCATCAACCTCTTTACTACGATCCTTATACTTGAGGTTAACCGGATTATTACTTGTTTGTTTTGTGTTAATAAAAATCCGTGACATCGTCGTAGACATAATACCATTAAACAACTGATCTCTAACGGCATGATTTCTGTCGATTTTGTTAAATCAAAGGACAATCTTGCGGATCCGCTAACAAAAGGTTTACCTAGAGATCAAATGTCAAAATTGACATACGGAATGGGATTGAAGCCAATTACGACAGAAACTTTGTAATCGTAACCCCACCATGTTGACTGGAGATCCCAAGATCATGGTTCAAAGGGACAACTAAGTTATGAAGGTTCATTGAACACTTACCCATTCTATGAATAAAAGTGTTATCTGTCAGATGTGTAACGATAAGTGAAAACGTTTAATGATTCCTATAGCTTGATTAAATTTGAGTAGGGTATGGCAGAATACTCTTGATAGGAGGTCACCTATGTAAGTGTGAAGTGGGGCCGCTTCTGTGAGAATTCAGTGGCTTGAAATCTCTAATGCACTTTCTGAAACCAGGGTGTTTCATGGCCAAAATGAGCACAACAATGAGAACCAATACGTGTTAAGGGAAATATTGTGTGAGTACTATTGTTTGGTTTTACATTAAAGGCTGAACGGTTCAAGACATAGTTCACTGATTAGCCGAGTAGATCCGATAGTATTTCACTAAGGCAGGTTCAAAGCCAGAAGCTACCTCTCCTGATGCAATATTTTCTGTCAGAATCTCTTATGGGTCTGCATTTGCATTAATTTCCATTCATGTGGGGGATTGTTGGAGATATATGAGGATAAAAGGAAAAAATGTTTTATAACATTTTAAAATGATTTTTGAATCATTTATTGAAACCACTTTGAGACCCGATTTCGGTATAACTCTTATATAGATTATCAAGAGTTAGTGATGACTTTGGAAACTACGTAAAACGTAGTTGAAAATAAGGTTTTGAATCATTCAATTCGGATGTCGGGTGAATGAGAAATTAAGGCTAAAAGTGGGTAGTTGAAAAGGTGTGAAAAGGAAGTTGAAAAGACAAACTTCTTAATCCCACATTGGGAAATGTGCTAACATTTCCTCAATATTTAAGTGGTGGAAGTTTTGTTGTTGGTATAATCTCTTAGAAAGAGATCGAGAGAACTCGGAGTGGTTTTAGTGGGCTGAGTGTTTACTTAAAATGCCACACGCGCGCCGCCGCCGCCCGCCCATGCCCGTGCCCATTGACCTTGGGCTTGGGCTTGGGCTTTGGGGAATGGGCCTTCTGGGCCTGAGGCAGTATTATATTTTTTTGGACAAAGTTTATCTGGATATTATCCAAGTCCAATAAATCAGATTCGAGCTGAGAGTATGAGTCAGGTTCAGTTCGAGTTCGATTCAGCTCATATGGTTTTAATACAAGAGCAGTTTCAACCTGATGGTTTACTGGCCATCAATTCACACACTTCAAGGCTGCTCCTTCCTCCTATATATAGGGTCCTCTCTTGCAATGGGAAGGTACTGAAAGACAACACAAATCACTTAAACACTTGCATTTTTAGTTGAAGAGATTCTGAAGCACCAAGAGTTCGTTGAGTTCAGAAGCTGAAGTACCTCAATTCTGAACAGGTAATTAGGATTCTTGCTAGGCACCCACCATTGCAATTTTCTTTCTTGAGAAGTCTATAGTAGTTTTGATAGGGGATTCTTGCTAGGCACCCACCATTGCAAGTCTCTTTCTTGAGAGTCTATACGGCCCTCGCAAAAGGGCAGCAAGTCTGGTAGATTATTCGATAGGGGATTCCTGCTAGGCACCCACCATTGCAAGTTTCTTTCTTGAAATGTCTACAGTAGGTTCGATAGGGGATTCTTGCTAGGCACCCACCATTTCAAGTCTCTTTGTTGAGAGTCTACACGGCCCTCGCAAAAGGGTAGCAAGTCCGGTAGATTATTCGATAGGGGATTCTTGCTAGGCACCCACTATTGCAAGTTTCTTTCTTGAGAAGTCTATAGTAGGTTTGATAGGGATTCCTGCTAGGCACCCACCATTGCAAGTCTTTTTTGAGAGTCTACATGTCCCTCGCAAAAGTATTCAAAACAAACGTGAGTTGAGTAGTATTCAACTTTCAGATCCGTCCCGAACCAAGTGATGCTTGACTTACTTTGTTAGTAAAGAAAAGATAAGCAAGAAAAAACGAGTTTCTAGATTGTCAAGTTGAGATCATGAGACATGCATAATTTGATTCTTTTTATATTTGCAATCACATGAAAAACTTATCCACACACACATCGATTGTATCACGAGATGGTGCTTAATAATTTACTTATGGATATGTGTTGATTCACATCTTATTTTGATTCATTGAGTTTTGTACGTTCTTAGTAAGTTTGTATTTTGTTTTGGGGGTTCGTTTCGCCTTGGTTTTGCTCGGGGATGAGCCCAAAAGCCCAAAATCAACTATGCATTCATTTTAACATCTTATGACCAAATTGATGAAACAAGGTAGTTTTCATGTTTTAACTCCGCATCAAAATCTTCTTGATGAATATCTATATATAATTGATCACAGATCTCTTTTTGTAGATTCTTTATAATGATGTTATCTTCTTGTAGGATTAGCAAGTTATAGCAGTTAAAGTCATTACCCCTACTTTCTAGAAAGTAGCTTATGGACCGTAAAGTTTTATACATCATCAAAGTTGTTAACTTTGTAGAGTCTCGCATAAAATCTGCTAACATTGGTTCCCAATATATATCTTAAAGTTGAGCGACATTTGTCAACTCACAATAAACTAAAAGATTTGCAAACAATATTCCTAATGCATGAGGCATTTGAAAGGCAATGACTTCTCTCAAACATTCTGAGATTGTCCTATCGAATTCTAGTAAACCTCTTTTTTCCACAGTTTTTTTACAGACACTTATGTAATTTAAATTGTATTTTAGAATAACCACTCTAACCACTATTCACTTATTGAATACAAGCTACCATGTTATTGTGTAGTAGCTTGCAAACAACAATGTAGGACAAAAACATTAAGGTATTATGTTATTTATTAATTTTACAAAAAGTTCATATCACAAAGTACAAGTACCCTCTACAGTACTATCACAATTCAATTATACTTATGTTATGCTACTTATGTGCATAAACACCTTTATAATTTAATTACCAACATGCAATATTCACATCATTATAAAAAAATGAGAAATAGATTTTTTTTGGAACTATGAATTTACTTTATTAGATTTACATAGAATGTTCACCGCTTAAAATTTTGAATGTTATGCTATGTTTGTTGCTCACTCATTTTTGCATATACTTATTTGTTTTTTTATCCTAAGATTTATATGAAGGTGAGAATGAAGAAGGCTTGAGTTACATAATGAATGGTGTTTGTAATGTACCGTTCGGAGAAAAAACAACGACAACAAGTAGAAACAAACCTGTGGAGCATCAATTTCAATTGGCTTTCAACTATGCTAGAACCTCCCACCGATATATCCACCAAGATTGAGAGCTCGGAGTTTTTATCCATGATGTAGGCCCCAAGAATGATCCGAAGTGTAAGAATTGTTTGTTAACGCAAGTCAAGGGAGAAAATCATATCCAACCTCCCTATAAAGGCATTGATGTGACCAATACTAGCCAACCTAACAATAAAATAGAATTTTAATGGCTTCTTCCTTGAAACTTAGGACGGTATGTCCTTAATTCCATAATGTCCATTGTTTATGTACAATAACTTGTTTCAGTTTTTTGTGGGAAAATATTTCCATATTGCCACTCGGAACTAGATGTTTTGTATACACGTGTCATTATTGGAAAACTCATAATCCTAAAGTTGAAAAAAGGTGAACTATTCATCTTTAAAGTATTGAGTCAGGAAGATGTATAGGATAATAGTTTCCAGCAACAGGTTGAACCACTTGCAGGTTCCAATCTGATCAGTAATTTCGAATCTGTCCACAAAGATAACAGAATACTTCAAAAATGTTTAATTAGCAGCTACTAATAGCTGACAAAGGTGGGAAGAGGAATAACAAAAAAAACATTTTAGTCGGTAACTTATTTATTAAACGATATTGAAATACATGGCTTACCCGTTCAAGAAAATCTCGCCCGTTAGAATCTGTGTAAAATGTTTTATTGTTGTTGATATTGGTTTTAACCTTTGTTACAACCTCTTTTCCAAATCCATCATCAATCGGTATAGGGGCAACCTGTAAGACAACTTCCTGATTTTAGGACCCTGTTCATTGAACTCGAAATCATACATGTACTGTTGATCTCCATCGACTGTTTAATAAGAGAAGAAATGATGATAAAAGGACAATATCGTTACTTACAATGAAATCAACCTCAGTATGCTCCTTCTCCTTGTATAATCTCGTAATCTGCCAAATTATATATGTTACATGTCATAGACTAGTTTTTCAATTCCAGAATAACATAATGCGTATCCATAATTAGTTTTCCATACTATTTTTTTTTGTGGTACATTTTCAAAACTACTTCTCTAGATCCTTCATATAATTTAATGGAAACATATCAAACGCTTATCATCTAAACAAAATTAGACTTTATTATCGATAGTTGATTTTAGACTGAGTCTGTCAGGAGTTAAAAGATTCGAGGCGTGTTAGATTCTATTATACCTGATAGATTCTACCTTCAAATTGCTGGGCCTACTTCCACAACATCACTTTCACTTCCTTGCGATGTATAAACTGTCTTCGTCACTGAAGCAGCAACTGCACGTGTATCGTTTCACAGCAAGAGAAACATAGAAAAACAAAACCCAACATTAGTAACTGCTGAAAGATAATGCACCATGGTTCCCAATCTGAAAATCAGCTTCCAAGGTGAGTAAAGTGGATAATCAACCTTTCCCTTTACCACTGGAAATGACGTATGTGTTAAAGCCCAATGGAGGAACAACAACTGTAAATGAAAGCCAGTAGAGAGCGCTGGACCCTGGGGATTTCCCTAAATATGCAGTAGCAAAAAATTTCCTTAAGGCCAATGATGCATTAAGTACAGGAAGAATCTGTGATTGAATTTCTTTGCCCGTAGAATCTAGAACCGTGACATGGTCAGTAGTAACCTTTATTAAGTTGTTGGAAAAGGTTTAAGAAAAATAAATCAAGAAAGCAAGGTGTTGCTAAGGATTAAAAATTCAACCAATGCCCACATGACGTAAAAGATATTAACAGTAAACACTTATTACAAAATACAAAAATCAAGCAATGCGCTTGATTTTCCAGATGTATAATACATCATAGCTAAGCATTAACAGAGAATACGTTTGAGGTCTACTATCTGGATTTCATAGAAATCAGGCAGTTAAAGTTTTTATGATAATGCAATAGTGAAAATTAGTTGGTCCCCATCTTTGATCCAAAAGTTTTCATATAAAAACGAGGAAAACTTTCACCATATAATTTATAGGTCATACAAAGTGACCCTAATTCTTGATTCCTTCAACAATATACATGGATCCGTATGAATAAATGAAGGGACACTTTTGTACTGCTAATTGCAACCCCAAAGTCTGTAAGAACAAATGTGCTTACCTGCATCTTGCAACTCAATATAACAGTATAGAAGCTCATAGTTTAACGCATCTAGCAAGAAATACACGGACTGATTACTTGACCATGTGATGGAGGTCAAGTTAAATTATTAACTCGATACCTACTAACACACTAGCAAGAGAACTAGCTTCAATTGTAGTATAGCTAGATAGAGTCGAGGTCGATCCCACAGAGACTCGGCACAAATAAAACACAACTTTATCCTATTAGAACTAAATTGAAAGGGCGGTCTACGACCAACTAAATGTAGTAAATAAAATAGTGACAACCACAAGACACAAGAGACCACAAAGACAGACTAAAGACTACTAAAACACGGATAATACGGTTGATATTATCTAAACAAACGGTATTGATTACGCTAGTAGATTATAACTCCCCCATGTGAATTAGGATGATAACGAGATAAAACAAACGTTAAGGATTAATTATTATGACTACGGGAGTCATCCCCTAAGGTAGATTTAGCTCCGGTTAGGCCCTCTAAATCATCGTGCCTCCATTACGTGACTTCGCTTTTTAATGCCTCCATCTCATATAACTTCTGACACAATTACGAAACTAGGGATGCCGGTATAAACCGTAACCTCATCTAAGCAACATTCCTAGGGTAAGGCGTACTTCTTAGATGCCGATTCAATCTATATCCTAAGTAACAATCACTTTTTGAGTTTCATGTTAAATTATGTTGACAAATAATTAAGTTGATCAGGTTTAATTACTCGTTTTAATTCCAAATCAGAGAATCTGACGTAGTCGAAGCCGATCATAATATTGCCCTACACATCACCACGCTCGGTCGATCGAACGACCGCACTCGGGCGACCGAACGACATGTCTCGGTCGACCGAACATAGTTTTGTGTCGGAACAAATCATGATTACTTCATAACGTTTCTAACCTAAACACATGGGTTCGTGAATTAATCTACATCACGCAATCAATACAAGAAAGACTACTCCATAATAAAATACATCAGATCTACGAATAAAGATTGCATAATTGAATAGTCATACCCTCGAAGACGAGAGTGACTCCCACTCTTTAATGTGCTCCCCAACCGGAGAATCCAATGAATCCACAATGTACGAACATAAAGAAAAGAAAAGAAAACTAAAACTTAAAACTCAAATTGTAGAAATTGTTCTGTGTTGTAGTGGTGTGTGTTCTCAATTTCGTAGCTGCTGCTTATATAGGAGTTGTAGCCGACATAGGGAGAATCCAGAAGATATGCACGCATTAATCTGATTAGGCTCGGGTGACCGAACAGTTACGCTCGGTCGACCGAATGGCATGGCTCGGTCGACCGAGCCTCCCTCTTTACGTGTTTTCAATTTCGCTTCGTCTGACTTGTTCCCCACTTCACTCTTTTATGCTGATCTGATTTGTCTCTTCATTAATGCTCCGATTTTCTTCCTTATTTATCTTGAGATTTCTCGATTGCGTGATAATTATCTTCCCGATTCTTTATGATCTGCAAAAATCAGTATTTATCACACAATTAATTGCTCTTTTATAATAAAAATAGCTAAATACCAATTATCACATTAATAATCACTTATCGTTAAATAATAAATATACACACGTGATTTAATATGAAATATATATAATTAACTCCGATTTAAGGTTATAATTGATGACATAAATAGGTATATTTTAACCGTCATCAAAATGCCCCCCACTTAAACTTTGCTTCGTCCCGAACAAAGCATCAATAAGTCATTCCCCAAGACAACATTTTCTGTGGTCAACTCATACTTACACAAGAAACCCGAGTCAACTCATACCAGTCATGCTCATAAGATAAGCATTATTCACTACTCGCTATGAATCGAAATGATTGTGTGCATGTGCATTGGTCTTATATAAATGTAGCAAGATTAGAGCTTATGCAGACTTCATATCAAAATTCACCAACATCAGCATTCATACTTCTTATGCCTCGCAATGGTTAAAGCACTAGAACAATAAGCAAGAGCGTATCTATAGGGTTTTTGGACTTGGAGACGGAGTACTACTCAAAGCCTCTAAAAATTCGAAAAAAAATTTCAATTTTGCATATTTTTCAAATACTACTAATCTCAAGGAAGAAAACTTTTCATAGAGTATCCCCCTATCTTAGATTAAGCATAGCATTGAATATTACCACAAGCGCGGGGCTACTTTGGTAATGTTACTACAAGCCCAGTGTTTTAATGCATTGTCAAAACACAGGTACGTCCCAAGCTTATTACTCCGCTTTTGTTGGCTAGAAGATCAGAATACATCAGTCGACCAATATCGGCACTAGGTCCTCATAACCAATTATCTACGCAATGTACACATACTTCTTTCAATTATTATAACTCATGCGGTACTAAACGATTCACATGTTGAGTAATTGAACAATACCTAACTACTTGCAATTGTTGGCATGAATATCCTTAAGTCTACTAACAATTTATCGCAAAAGTATAATATGACCACGTACTCATGCAACTTGGTTCATTTCCTATCAATTCTAAGTATAAGAGCTTCACAAGTTTAAGGGTATGAGTTAAACAACTTGGTATTTATCCATAAAAAATTTTAAATTTGGCTAAATATTGTCTCAATATTCATTTTCTCAATATTCCGTTCCCCTTGACTTTTTCAACATATATTTTCAACATATAGCTAAGTCCCTTGCCCCCCACTTAAACATGGCATTTTCCTCAATGACAAAAATAAATGAGAGTTCAAGATGAAAGACTTAGCTCTGGAAACGGCTCCCAAGTAAAGGAACAATATCGGAGTAATCATCGGCACATCGTGGAGAGACAGACACATCCTGTATAAGCAAACAAGCTCCACGAAATCGTCAAATACCATGTCTATGGAAGTTATAAAGGAATGTGGCAGTAATTAGATATAAATATCTAAAAACAGTTCAAGCCACTTTACTTTATACTGCCATGGACAAGACCAAAAGGGATTTAAACCTAAATAAAAACTCACATGACGGCTATCAAGGAAAAAACCTCGTTTATTCCGAACTTAGACTCGGAACATGGCGAGATGAAAAAAACTGTGATAGGCGCATGCTACTTTATTAAAAAGAAAAATGAAAAAGATAGTTATAGGTAGTAGTTCTAAATTTATAGTCGCTAGCTCGACTTAGTTCAAGATGATTTATTCATAGACAGGGTCATCGAGGTACAAAACCTCCTCCTCAGCATCAGGCGGAAGCCCTTGATAATGCTTCACACGATGTCCATTGACCACAAATCTGGACCCGTCTTTAAAATTGAATAGCTCCAACGCTCCAGAAGGAAAGACTTGTTGTACTTGAAATGGGCCACACCATCTTGATTTCAACTTACCCGGGAAGTGTCTTAAGCGCGAATTGTACAAGAGAACCATATCACCCTCTTGAAAGGTCCTATCCAGAATGTTTTTGTCATGGAACTTCTTCGTGCGCTCTTTGAAAATCTTGGCATTCTCGTATGCCTCTAAACGAAACTCCTCCAGGCGAGTTAATTCTAACATCCTCTTCTCACCGGCCAACGTTTCATCAAAATTTAGCATCATTGTTGCCCACATGGCCCGGTGCTCCAGTTCCACAGGTAGATGACATGCCTTTCCAAAAACAATCCTATACGGTGACATTCCAATAGAGGTTTTATATGCAGTCCTATAAGCCCATAAAGCGTCGTCTAAACGTAACGACCAATCCTTCCTAGTCGTATTGACAGTTTTCTCCAGGATACGTTTTATCTCTCGATTGGTGACTTCTACCTGCCCACTAGTCTGGGGGTGATATGCAGTTGCTAGCTTATGTCGAACCCCATACTTAATCATCAGCCTTTCAAAAGGTTTATTACAAAAATGACTACCATTGTCGCTTATAATCGCCCTCGGCGTCCCAAACCTTGTAAAAATATTCTTTTTCAAGAATCTAACCACAACCCTAGCATCGTTAGTAGGGGAAGCAATGGCCTCAACCCATTTGGATACATAATCAACAGCAACTAAGATATATCGGTTAGATAATGATGAAGTGAAGGGTCCAACGAAATCTATTCCCCAAACGTCAAAAAGTTCTACTTCTAAGGTGCTCTTAAGTGGCATCTCATTTCTCCATGAAATATTTCCTGTCATTTGACAAGCATGACATGCCTTTGCATATTGGTGTGTGTTAAGGGTGATTTTATACGTTTTATAAGGATATATTTTATATCAATATTCCCCGTATATGGATGTTTTTCATAGAAATCGAGCTTATAATCGATTAATTGAGTAAATGGTGTTTTTAAGAGGTTAATTGCAAAATGTAACGATTTATGTGCTTAATTGATGATTTTATGTTATTTTGGAAATACGTAACGCTTTGGTATGTTTTCCTATTGTTGTAGATACTCATTGATGATGGAAGAGAGGATTTTAGAAGCCAAATTCGTGCTTGGAAAGGATCAATCAAAGTTATGGAAGATTGAAAGATATAAGGAAAGAAATCAAGCAAGATAAATGTCGGAAAATCAGGATTCCGAGTAGTGACGACCTTGCAACGCAGTTCTTGATATGATACCAACCGATTTTACTCTGGACCTCAAGATAAGAGTTGTAGGGCTTGAATAGAGGATTCTACAGGATTTTGAATCACTCCATTCCGACTTACGAGGCCCGAGATATGAGCGTTACAAGTTTGGATGCTGTTGCTGAAAATAGTGGACGGGCGTCCGGATCTTCAAACGGGCGTCCGGCACCGTTACTGTAGCAACCGCCTCTGATTTTCTATAAATACAGCAGCTCTCTTCAACCCTAATCATTATCAAATACGCCCCAGCTTCTCTTGAACCCTAAATTTCGAGCAGAGAGCAGCCCGGCCGGCCAAGCTCCATGCTTGGTCGGCCGGAGGTTAGTTAGATTAGGTAGTTAGTTCGTTTTTCTTTCTTCTTGTTCGAGTGATGATGAAGTTGAGCAGCCATGGATGAGCCTTGAAGCTCCCTCTTTCCAGCTGCAACTTTAATTCTTTTTCGATGGATGTTTTGTAAGTTTTAATTTGAATTGTTTCTTTTCTATGTTCAATTGTATCTTGCAATATATATCGAAAGATGATTGTATGATTTGATGCTACCGTATGACGGAAGTCGGTGTAGTTTAGATCACCATAGGAAAGAGTAGATCTTTAATCTATACATAACGGAAGTTCGTAGCTTAAATATCTAGATTTACGAGAGGATCACAATTTGATTAATTCGATGCAAGATTATCTTAGATTGGAATTGAGGGATATCACCGTTACCGGAAAGATAGGATTTTTCATGTGTTTAATTCATTATGTTGTTCTTGTTCTCTTTCATGTTTTTATGCCGCATGTTAATCGAATTTAGATAACGGAAGTTAATTAGATTCATTAGATTATCGTGAGGAGATTGACAATAATTATTCCAACAAACGGAAGTTGAGGGATAATGTTGTTAGGTTAGGATTCACTCCATATCTTTGATTTGTATCGATATTAGTTAAGACCGGAAGGTAAACTAATTAATGGCGTGATAAATCGGAAGAGGAAACGCTTCATTAGAAAAGATAATAACCCAAGATAACTAATGAATGAATGTTTGTCTATCTTGTTGATTTCGGTGGGGTGATGGTTGTTGGGAATAGGTTGATCATGGTTTGTTCATGTTTGTTCAGTTGTTAGTTAGTTTTACTGTTTTCGTAGATGTAGTTTTATTTATGTTTTTATCGCTTTTATCCTTCCTGGCTTTGGATTAACAATCCTCTGTCCAGTTATTTTCCGTTTTAGTTTAGGTTTAGGTTTTAGTTAATAAAGAAGGATTAACTAGATTAGATTCAATATCCCTTTTCCCTGAGGATCGATACCCGTACTTATCCAACTTTACTAGCAACTACCCGGTATTCGGCCGGTTAGGAGGTAGTTTTGCATGGTAGTATAGGTTTATAAATTTTCTTTTGTTTTAATGATGCAAAATCTCCCCAACAAAAGTGGCGCCGTTGCCGGGGAATCGGTGTTTTGTTGAATCTAATTGAATTAATTTTTCTATTTTGTTACGTGTTTTTTATTTTTGTTTTTCAATAAAAGTAGCGTATACCAAGTTGAGAGTTTTTATTTTGCCGTGTTCCGATGACCGTTAGGTTAAGAATGTGCAAAAGTTTTTTACTCAACTTGTTTTACGTGAAGTTTATATGTTTATGTGTTACCTAGTCTAACCCCTGTGCTTAATTTGATAAGGCTGCTGTGCTGTGATCTGTGTTGCTGTGTTGTGTTCATAAGTATTTAGGGTTTTGCTGTGTTTTTCCTGCTGTCTGTGCATTCTTGTTGTATGGACGAGCATCTGTTCTGTTGGACGTCCGTCCAGTTCTTCATCTGCAGGTGAACGAGCGTTGGGAAGTATTGGACGCTCGTCCGTTCAAATATTTTCAATCCTGTTCTGATTTAGAGGACCAGACGAGCGTCTGCGAGGTGGAACGCCCGTCCAGTTCTGAACGCTAAGTGAACGTTCGTCCGGGTTCAGTCCAGTAACTAAATTTCTTGATTTTATTTTCAATGCTTTTATTTGATGTGGATTTTTCATTCGAGCTTCTGTGGCTAATTGATTTTTACATAGATGCCCTGAACTTATAAGTTTTTACCTTTCCATCTATGAATCCATGTTAGATAATTGATCAACTCCTTATATATGATTCATCTAGGCATGTTATAGTGACTGTCGGTTCTCGTAAGCTATAACTGTTCTTATGGTTAATTAGTAGCTAATGTCGGTTCCCGTATGCTACATACCGCTCCGATGAATCTTTTAAGCTTTTAAGACTTACGTGCTTCCTTTGTTTTTATAGTTCATATGGGTAGCTACTGTCGGTTTTCCGTATGCTACGTCCTTTCTCCATATGAGTTATACCTGTTTAGATAGATGACTGTTGGTTTCCATAAGTCTATCACTTTCGATAAGTCTTAAGGCGCGTCGGCACTAGTGACAGCACTGTCGTTTATCGTAACCTGTCATTATCTGGTAGACGTTTATTATATATGTCGTGTTGCTAATTAGTGGGCTAGTTTTCTTTCTTTTATTTTCTTTTATTTTTGCATATCATATAGGTGCATATCATTTAGTTGCATGTTATCTAGTTGCATTGTTTTTCTATTTTTCTTTTATTTTTCTTGAGTGTAGTTAACTGTCGGTTTCCGTAATACTACCTCGTTTTTTTTTATTATGGTTACTGTTGGTTTTCCATATGCCATCATTATTTTAGTATTGCATATCACGTAGGTTGCATTGTAATTTTTATCCATTTAGATTTCACCTAGCCTACTATTATTCATATGTGCTTTATTGTGAGTAACTGTCGGTTTCCGTCGCTCACATTTTTATTGATGAACTTTATAAGCTTCTGTGGCTTACGCTTAGATGTCCTGTGTTTTACCTGGTTGGTAATTTTTCCATCTGAGCTATTCTATCCTGTGCTTATATCTTCTCTTTCACTCTCCTGTTGATATAATTCCCCCTGTCCCCGAGATACTTTTCGTGTTTGTCAAGTGTGCAGGATAGTCTTGATAGCGTTTGTGAGTTTCAGACGGTGTCGGTTTTCCGGTGGATGGTCCACAGTCTACTGATATCTTCGAGCATTTTTGGATCGGAACGCGTCCGTTCCAGAATTGTTCCCTTTCGGCATACAATCAGCTACGTTTTCTTTTTCTTTTAATTCTTCACAACATGAGGACATGTTGTAATTTAAGTGTGGGGGAGGGAAATGGTTTTATGTATCTACATTCATCTGCCATACCATTATATTTCTATGAAAAGTGCTTAGTTTTAAAATTTTTGTTTTGTCCCGAGTGAGCATTGCATGTCTTTGTTCGATGTTTATAATCATTGATGCTGTATTCTGCATATTTAGTAAATTTAGTTGTTTCACCCGACACTCTTTTTCACATGCCATAGTAAATGATGAGCTATACTTTAAAGCTATGCCCATTTGATTAGAGATTTTTGATGATTATCGCATGATTCTTTGCTTGCATACGAATTTTGGAAATTGTAATAGTTTGTGTTTAATATTAAAGTATGACATACTGTGAATATCTGAAGGTTTGAATGTGATAAATGACACGTAACTATTGCGCTTTTTAAATGAAGTGAATAAGTGAAGTTGTTTTAAATTATAAATGTGTGTGTCGGAAGCTGGTCGATGATTTGGGTGAGGTAGGGTGTACCACGTATGTCCTATTCCACTATGATGACTAAAAGCTCACGACAGTTAGGAAAAGCTGCCTTATGATTGGAGTAAGGTAGGGTGTTATCTCGAAATGTCCTATTCTGCTATGAGGGCAATAGCTCATTCTAATGTGTGTTTAAGTGAAATAATTAAATCAACTTATGAGAATAGTGTTATGAATTGAATGAAAGACTTAGTTATCGTTGATTTTATCCCCAGTATAAACTGAAGGATATGTTGTAGGGATTATCCTCTAAGTATGTCGGAAGTACTTTAAATGCTCCCTACTATTTTCTTCGGGGTTTGTATGTTTTGTGAGGTGCATGTTATAATCGTTTTTATATGTCTAATTTAAATGGGATGTTGGCTAGTTTTGCTTGAATCAATTTCAAGTGTGGATTTAGTGGAAGTTTATTATGGCTATGCACACACTCACTTGGGTGAACCTCTAAACTACTTGAATATGTTTTATATTTGCATAAGTGTTTATTTGTCTCGAGTGATGATTATGTTTTGTCTTGCTCGGGACGAGCAAGGTTTAAGTGTGGGGGAGTTGTTAAGGGTGATTTTATACGTTTTATAAGGATATATTTTATATCAATATTCCCCGTATATGGATGTTTTTCATAGAAATCGAGCTTATAATCGATTAATTGAGTAAATGGTGTTTTTAAGAGGTTAATTGCAAAATGTAACGATTTATGTGCTTAATTGATGATTTTATGTTATTTTGGAAATACGTTACGCTTTGGTATGTTTTCCTATTGTTGTAGATACTCATTGATGATGGAAGAGAGGATTTTAGAGAGCCAAATTCGTGCTTGGAAAGGATCAATCAAAGTTATGGAAGATTGAAAGATATAAGGAAAGAAATCAAGCAAGATAAATGTCGGAAAATCAGGATTCCGAGTAGTGACGACCTTGCAACGCAGTTCTTGATATGATACCAACCGATTTTACTCTGGACCTCAAGATAAGCGTTGTAGGGCTTGAAGAGAGGATTCTACAGGATTTTGAATCACTCCATTCCGACTTACGAGGCCCGAGATATGAGCGTTACAAGTTTGGATGCTGTTGCTGAAAATAGTGGACGGGCGTCCGGATCTTCAAACGGGCGTCCGGCACCGTTACTGTAGCAACCGCCTCTGATTTTCTATAAATACAGCAGCTCTCTTCAACCCTAATCATTATCAAATACGCCCCAGCTTCTCTTGAACCCTAAATTTCGAGCAGAGAGCAGCCCGGCCGGCCAAGCTCCATGCTTGGTCGGCCGGAGGTTAGTTAGATTAGGTAGTTAGTTCGTTTTTCTTTCTTCTTGTTCGAGTGATGATGAAGTTGAGCAGCCATGGATGAGCCTTGAAGCTCCCTCTTTCCAGCTGCAACTTTAATTCTTTTTCGATGGATGTTTTGTAAGTTTTAATTCGAATTGTTTCTTTTCTATGTTCAATTGTATCTTGCAATATATATCGAAAGATGATTGTATGATTTGATGCTACCGTATGACGGAAGTCGGTGTAGTTTAGATCACCATAGGAAAGAGTAGATCTTTAATCTATACATAACGGAAGTTCGTAGCTTAAATATCTAGATTTACGAGAGGATCACAATTTGATTAATTCGATGCAAGATTATCTTAGATTGGAATTGAGGGATATCACCGTTACCGGAAAGATAGGATTTTTCATGTGTTTAATTCATTATGTTGTTCTTGTTCTCTTTCATGTTTTTATGCCGCATGTTAATCGAATTTAGATAACGGAAGTTAATTAGATTCATTAGATTATCGTGAGGGAGATTGACAATAATTATTCCAACAAATGGAAGTTGAGGGATAATGTTGTTAGGTTAGGATTCACTCCATATCTTTGATTTGTATCGATATTAGTTAAGACCGGAAGGTAAACTAATTAATGGCGTGATAAATCGGAAGAGGAAACGCTTCATTAGAAAAGATAATAACCCAAGATAACTAATGAATGAATGTTTGTCTATCTTGTTGATTTCGGTGGGGTGATGGTTGTTGGGAATAGGTTGATCATGGTTTGTTCATGTTTGTTCAGTTGTTAGTTAGTTTTACTGTTTTCGTAGATGTAGTTTTATTTATGTTTTTATCGCTTTTATCCTTCCTGGCTTTGGATTAACAATCCTCTGTCCAGTTATTTTCCGTTTTAGTTTAGGTTTAGGTTTTAGTTAATAAAGAAGGATTAACTAGATTAGATTCAATATCCCTTTTCCCTGAGGATCGATACCCGTACTTATCCAACTTTACTAGCAACTACCCGGTATTCGGCCGGTTAGGAGGTAGTTTTGCATGGTAGTATAGGTTTATAAATTTTCTTTTGTTTTAATGATGCAAAATCTCCCCAACAGTGTGCATCCGTAAACAATGTCGGCCAATAAAAACCACATTGGAGGACTTTGGCCGTAGTTTTATCTCCCCCGTAGTGTCCTCCAACTTCATAAGAATGACAATGCTTCAGGATATTATTATACTCTTCCTCTGGCACACACCTTCGAAAAACATTATCAGATCCTAGCTTAAACAAATAAGGCTCATCCCAATAATAGTGTCTAAGATCTTTAAAGAACTTTTTCCTTTCTTGGACAGTGAGATTTGGTGGTAGGTACTTTGCGGATAGATAATTAACAAACAAACTAAACCATGGTTGCTTCTTTTCCTTCGCAACCTCTATTCGCGAAGAAACTGCAACACAATCATCATGTCCCCTGATGGTGGTGATGGAGAAAAGTTGTTCATCAGGAAAAGATTCTCCTATCTCAGGTAATTCCTCACCATCCTCTAATTGTAAGCGCGATAGATGATCGGCCACCACGTTCTCACTTCCTTTCTTATCTCGGATTTCTACGTCAAATTCTTGCAGCAGTAGAATCCATCTCAACAATCTAGGCTTTGAATCTTGCTTTGCTAGGAGATACTTAAGAGCCGCATGGTCAGTCCACACGGTGACTTTAGATCCCACTAAGTAAGATCTAAACTTGTCAAAAGCAAAGATAACGGCCAAAAGTTCCTTCTCCGTTGTGGCGTAATTTCTTTGGGCAGCATTCAAAGTCTGGCTTGCATAATAAATAGGCCTAAAAATCTTATCTTTTCTTTGACCCAACACGGCGCCAACAGCAGTATCACTTGCATCACACATCAGTTCAAACGGAAGATCCCAATCCGGTGCGACCAGAACGGGTGCAGTAATCAGTCTACTTTTTATTTCGTTGAAAGCTTTTATGCACTCGTTAGAAAACACGAATGGCACATCCTTGGCCAATAATTCGGTAAGAGGTCTAGAGATTAGGGAAAAGTCCTTGATAAACCTACGATAAAATCCGGCGTGGCCTAAAAAACCTTGCAAAGTTTTAAGATTAGTAGGTGGAGGTAGTTTCTCGATCACCTTAACTTTGGCTCTATCCACCTCTATACCGTTCTTTGATATGCGGTGGCCTAGTACTATACCTTCCGTAACCATCAAATGACATTTCTCCCAGTTAAGCACAAGATTCGTCTCTTCACATCTCTTCAACACTCGTGCTAGATGTGTGAGACATGAATCGAAATCGTCTCCAAACACGGAGAAGTCATCCATAAAGATTTCCAAGAAGTCTTCCACCATATCCGTAAATAATGACATCATACATCGTTGAAATGTCGCGGGGGCGTTACACAATCCAAATGGCATTCGATTATAAGCAAATGTCCCATATGGGCATGTAAACGTTGTTTTCTCACGATCTTCGGGCGAGATGTGGATTTGATAGTATCCCGAATACCCGTCAAGAAAACAATAGAAAGCATGCCCGCTCAGTCTCTCGAGCATTTGATCGATGAAGGGAAGAGGAAAATGGTCCTTACGAGTCGCATCATTTAGTTTCCTAAAGTCTATGCATACTCGATGACCGGTGATTAGCCTCACAGGAATTAGCTCATTCAACTCATTGGCTTGCACCGTTAATCCTCCCTTCTTGGGAACTACGTGGATAGGGCTTACCCATTCGCTATCAGCAATTGGAAATATAATTCCCATTTCTAGCATTTTTATAACCTCATCCCTAACCACTTCCTTTAATTGTGGGGTTAAACGCCTCTGAGGTTGTGCAACCGCTTTCTTTTCAAGGTCCACGGAGATCTTGTGCATACATACGCTAGGACTAATGCCCTTAACGTCAGCTATGGTCCATCCAAATGCTCCACGGTACTCTCTCAAAACTCTCATTAGTTTCTCCTCTTGTAAGTCCGTCAAGGAAGAAGATATAATCAGCAGCAAAGCCTCATCTTGAAGAAATACATACTTCAAATTCGCAGGAAGAGGTTTTAAAGTTAAATTTGTGGGAGGTTCTTCCAAAGAGGTCTTCAACTTCTGACCAGTGAGTCTGAGTTCGAAGTACTTATGCCACGTTGGTCTATGATAGAATCTTTCAATCTCCGCAGCACTTACTTCCTCTACAGGCCTTGGGGTCCCTCTACTACATCCTGGCCATATCATCTTCTCCTCCTCACTACTCACGTACTTGACTTCATCTTCTTCTTTTAAGACAGCATCCAAGAAATCCTTGATACTTTCATGTTGTTGAAATTCTTGAACGATCCTATCAATGGAATCTATCATGAAACATGCATCCTCTCCATCATCAGGTTGCTTCATAGTGTCGAAGACATTGAATGCAACTCTCTCTTCATTCACTCTTAACACTAACTCGCCCTTGTAAACATCAATTAGCTTTCTACTAGTGGCCATGAACGGTCTTCCTAATATCAAGGGCACTTCGTAGTTAGCTTCCATATCTAATACCACAAAGTCGACAGGAAATACAAACTTTTCAACCCTTACCAGCACATCCTCAACCACTCCACACGGTTCTTTAACAGAACGGTCAGCTAATTGCAGTGTGATTGAGGTCTTCTTTAGATCTTTCATGCCTAGCTTCCGAAAAATAGATAGTGGCATCAGGTTCACGCTAGCTCCTAGATCACACAAAGCTTTGTTTAAACATACGTTACCTATGGTGCAGGGAATGAGAAAACTTCCCGGATCTTTGCATTTTGGGGGTAACTTATGTTGAAGAATGGCTGAGCACTTCTCATTAAGGCATATGGTCTCTAAATCTAGAAGTTTCCTTTTAGTTGAGACGGCGTCTTTTAAAAACTTGGTGTACTCAGGCATTTCAGCTAGTGCTTCAACTAGGGGTATATTGATTTGTAACTTACTAAACATATCCACGAACTTCTTATACCTCTTATTATCAAACTTAGGCTTTGGCTTGGGTGGAGGATAAGGTAGAGTTGAAGGATCGACATCAGTGAAAATTGGATACTTGTTATCGTAAAGTTCAACTCTAGGGCCAGCAGGTTCTTTATACGTTCTTTGCTTAGGTAAAGTCTCGGAAGTATTAGTTGTTAGATGTAATATCGTCGGATCAATCATGGATTGACCCGATTACGCAGCGGAAGGCATCAGGATCTATATCTAAACGAAACAAAGAACATAAATTAAAGATCTAAATCTACAAGGGGGTTTAGGAGCCTACCTTTTTATGGTGCTTAACTCCAAGAACGATAGATCTCCAAGAACACGTATTGAGAAGCCACAGCCTTCCAACGTGTGTCTCCCAGCAACACCAGGTGGATGGTGTTTCCCAACGCCGGACCTCCTTGATATGCTACCGGAATAATCCCGAAGATTATTCCAACTCGAAACTCGAAGAAAGATGGCGAAAATTCTAAGCCTCTTTCTTTAATAATGGCGTGTTGTGTTGTGTGTCAAAAGGCTTGGGAGAACTCTCTTTATATAGGAGAGTAAAACTTAGCCTCCAAGGATTAATAATTAATACAAAATCAATTATAGTAATCCTTTTCCTAAAAAGATATATCTAAGATATTCCAAAATAAATAAGGACATATAAAAGATATTCTTTTCCTTAAATTATTTAACACATAAATAATTTAATCACATGTCAAATAATTATCCAAGAAAACTAATTTCCCAATAATTAAATAATAAAAACAAACATGCGCACCTTTTCAATCAAATAAGGTCACGCACCTTTTTATTCTTTTTGACCAATTTGGGTCAAAATTGGTCAACACACCAATTCGGGTCGAGTCCACGAAAAATGTCTTTCCGTGTATTTAATTATTTAGCCCAACTAAACAATTAATCCACATATCCAATTAAATAGTCCAATCCAACCATTTAATTATAATCGAGGTGCAACGACGAGAAATCCAATTATGCTATATTAGGAGCCACGTCGGGGACCATGGACCCATATTCAGTAGCTACAATAAATCGAATAAAATTATTCATCAAACATAATAATTATATCCAACCTATTAATTCGGGATTACACCACCATAAACCCGAAACTGAACTCTATCGAATATAGATAACTTACACTCAATTTATGAGTCGAAAGCGTCCACTGATATAATCATTACATACGGATAAATCCTCCATAGACTGTTCATTTCGATTCGGGATATTTCCGTAAACCCTTCTCGAAACATCTTATCCTTATTTACCATTAACCCCCTAGTGATCAATTAGTTCATATTCAATAGAATATGAACTCGGCCGATCGATCAGTTTCTAGGGTCAACAAATAAGGGAACTGTCTCTCTACTTCGAGGAAGGAATGGATTCCATATCTGTGATAGCACAGACTACTCACTCATCCCAGAATAGAGCCAACGAGAAGTGTTGGACCACATACTTCAAGTGATCCTTACTAACACATCAAACTCTACCCTAGTCTAAGCAGTCGTCTGTGATCACCTCAGGATTAAGATTAATCCATATATGATCATCTTGTGATTCGATAAGACTTCTCGATTACGGAATTATATCGAGAACTCAAATCAAATCGGTCCAGCCCTATATGATTATCATCATATATAAATGCCCCACTAGGTACCTTATTACCGACAGTCCGGATAAGACTGTCACACCTAAAGTGTTCTGGGCGCATTAATAGCAAATTAATCATGAGACCCGTACTCAGATTAATAAACGCTACGGACTAAAATTAATTTTAAGTACATCTCACTAACTCAATCCTCTTGTGTATAGCCATACACTGAGTTACGTGATTACATAAACGAGGTACTTAGGGTTTTCAGTAGTGTCTTAATTATAAACATAAATGCATATAATAAGATGAATTATTAATACTGTCCTAAAACAATTAGATAATTGTCTTTCGGGCACTACACCTAACAATCTCCCACTTGCACGAAAGGCAAGTGGATTAATTGTTTTAGAGCACATCCTTATTTATCTATATCTACAACATTCTCCCACTTGCTCAAAACAAGTGAGACGTATCCCTCAAATCTGTACCCTCCAAGCGCATCTTAGTACTTCATCCTTCCAAGCACGACCGGAGTGTGCCGCCGCAGGGTAGGTCAGTGACCCGGCGCGTACTCAGAATCCGAATACCATGTGACTTGGTACACTGATCAGGTAGGATGTCGGCTTGAGTCAATCTTTGGGATCGAAACATCGCCTTTCCATCTAATCCGGTGGTATGATTTCAATATGCCTTTGATTCAACACTGAGGACGAAATCGACTTAACGATCATCCTTAATCTGACCTAAAGTCAGAATTAGTGTCATCACTTATATTCTAGTTTGCACCTGAATATACTAGCATATTATTCCTCATTCTCCCGAAGATACTTGAGGATTCACGAAACATCCCATTTCGTATTCATCCGCAGGTTTAGATAATCATTCCTGAGAGGTAGGGTAGACTACATCGTTGAATGTTGCATAAATGCAAGAATATCTTAACCAGGTGAATGGATGGGATTGCCAATGATCGATTCTTACGGATTTGAGCGAATCAAATCCTTTAGAATGAATCCCGATGGCATGTCAGACTCTGACTTCAGATAACACACCCATGTTGTTTCCAATTGTTTCAGTGTTACCATTCACAAACACTAATCTACATACTACTTTACTAATATTAATGCCAAGTCTACAAAAGACTTATCAACATTCTGGTCAAGTCCACATATTAAAATGTATGACCTAGAGGTTTGCTTTAATCCCCGAAGGATATAAGCTATGGCAGGCATCCTGCCAAAGGTTCTTTCTGAATAAATTAAGATACCGTTAGTCTTGCAAAAAAGTCTTAGGGAATCACCCCTATTTTCTGCGTTTTAACGAATCCATTATTTGTTCTAAGCTAAAACCCTTCTGTTCCGAATGAATTCAGATTCCGTTGTTCGGCAAGGAAGTCTTAGGGAATCACCCCTATTTCCTGCTTTCTGACGAAATCAAGCAAGACTGAGTGGTAAGAGAGATCACGGTCTGGTTAACTCTCTACCTTTTAGGTAATCACCCCTGAATTACTCAGCTTTGCGTTGAAAGTTAAACTTTCCTATTCATTCGACTCTTCTCCATGTAGTTCCAATTACTCCCACTGGGCCTGAGATACTCAGGTGGTTCTACAAGAGTTCCAACAGAACTGGAGTATCAAACTCCATTCACAGGGTTATGGCTTTTAAACCAACCTCTATGATCAGGATCCTACACAGCCCACAAAGGACTATAGGTCATCAATCTGCCCTATAGACCGTAAGGTCTTGCAATGGGTAATGGACAAACCATACTCCCACTGCGTTCGGGGTGGATTGATATACTGATCTAGTTTAGTAGTTCTTATCAGTGTTATCACCAACTGCCGGTGTTGGATGTGGACTGAACACATCAGTTAGTAACATCTTGAGTACAAATACTTCAAGATCTAAGGTTGTTATTTATAGACTCTATCAGACCGAGTTTGACAGTATAACCGTCATTCTCTGATTTTACGAGTTTAATAACCAACCTTTACTCAATGCATTAAGATATTTCACGACCTGAATGTGTACGCAAAATTGCCAGTCCTACCTTCAAGCACTCGGTGCTAAATGCCTCTATTTACGGAAGTGGGGTGAACCGAATTCACTTCTTATCCACAAATGCGTAGGCATCTTCTGGGTAGACTTCTCGGTTTTTCAATACAACCGTTATTTTGCAACCAATATCTTAAATGAGTTCAGCAGCGTATCGTAGCACATCAATAACTATGTAAGGCAAATTTGTGGTGTATCCCTTAGTGAAAACATTTCACTGGGAGGTAGGCCGAGCATCAGTCCCGAAGACTACGCAATAACCTATTTATGAGTATGGAATACTCTATCTCTGGTGAAATCAGTGATTTCCTCCAAATATTTTTGATAAACTTACCGGAGTCTCGAATAGTAGTCAAACAAGATGTCACTACTTCAAAAGCTCCCACTAGCTTGTACCTTTCATATGACCCCGAAGATTGTTATGAACAAGCTATGTTACTTCTTTAAATCTATTACCCTTTCCCGATTGAAAGGAAACTTAGTCATTGTTCCTTTGAGACAGTGTTCCTTTGATTGGGAGATAGGAATCACCCTAAGCCAGTCTTCAGATCTTGTCTTTAGGGAATATGCACTAATTAATAGAATAGAAAGAAGCGTTTATCGAAATACGGAAACCATTTGCGTTTATATGTTTTAAGATGTGTTACTAATACCTTTTCAACAATGATTCGTGGTTCTGACTTTATCAAACAAAAGTCCGAGTCTTGGATTCGTGCTACGACTGTTACATTCATCGTCAATAAGACAAACAAATTATCCTATTGAAAATGAATATGTTCGTTCCAACGAATCCGAAAACAGAAAATGAATTTTCTGTGATGCTCAAGAATTGAATCCGAGATTCATTTCCTTATATCACTCCCACTAGTCAATCTGAAAGAACTGCCCGTTGTCTATTTTATTTATCGTTTAATGCAAAGCTACCTAGTTCTTCCAAAGAACTTTAGCTTTCGAGAAAATTGCTAGGATACATTGGACAGTGATCCGAAATCACTTTCATTATCCTCTAATTTCCAATTTATTAATTTTCCGGTTTAGCCTTAAAACTACTTAGTCTAGATGACTAACACGTATAAACATTCTTTCCCATTCTCGACTTTCCTTAGATGGAAATAGTCTTGAACTAGCAGTTCGTGTGAGTAGACACTACTCTTGAACTGTGGGATGTTCAGTGTTACTTGCTTGGACTATCGATTTTTCTAATCGTTAAATCATAAGACCAAAGCTCCGACTAGTTTATCGGTTCCAAATACCGTCTAACGAGAAACACTTTGTATTTATGATTTTTCAAAGATCAGAAAATCCCCAGAACTAAGCTCCCACTAGTTTATCAGTTCCAAATACTGTCTAACTAGAAATGCTTTGTTCATGATGTTTCAACGATTATAAAATCTCGAACTAAGCTCCTACTAGTTTATCGGTTCCAAATACTGTCTAACTAGTAACGCTTTATTCTTGTTTTTCCAATAAATGGAGAAACTTCTGTGCAGTCTATTACACATTTCTAATAATTCAGAAAAACAACAAATCATAAGGCTAAGGCTCCCACTAGTTTATCGGTTCCAAATACCGTCTAACTAGCAACGCCTTATGTATATGATTTTCCAATTTTTCAATTTAGAAATTTGTTGTGTAATTACACTTTTAAAATTCACTAAATGAATTTTATCTGATAGTCCTATGTCATCTTTTGTAAACTAAGTATGGTCGTCTCTCGTTCAACACGAGTGACACCCGTGACACACCTATACTATGTCACTTAAGTTTTTAAAGGCTCAAGAGAAAAATTTCTTCCGAAAAGTTAACTGCATTTATTGATAATTACAACGTACTTGTTACTTTCCACATTTTTATTGAAGTCCTATTACTAACAGTTTAGTAACCTAGAGATCTAGTTGTAAATAAAATGACAGAAAGTTAAATTCAAAAAAATTTTCACTACTAGATTTATATTTTAGGAATAATAAACTATAAAGTCTATCCTACCATTCCAAGGATTTAATCTCACACCTCAGTGCCGCCGCAGGGTCAGTCAAAGAGGCGATGATTAAACTGAGACAATCTCTCTCAATGATTAATCTTCGAGAATCAAACATCTCACGGGAATCAGACATCCCGGACCTTAATCATTGATTACCTTCCTTTTCTAGCCTAGATATTTCAAAAATATCCATAAAGAGTGTGACCTACTATATCGGATCTCAAAGTACGCCCCGAGTATGCCGCCGCAGGGTCGGTCGATGACTCAACGAGTACCCGAAATCCTATCCTTTCGGAAACCAAGCCTTGAATTTTGATAGGCGAACACCACCCGCAGGGGGCCGGAATCAAAGCGGCTCGGCGTCACCCTTCTCTCACGTGCTTGCATTTATAGTAGAGGCCGTGGGGTTGGTTGTCGCCTTCCCCGCTCCCACTCAATATTTTGAAAAAGTGGTGGGTTTACTAATTACGGTTTTGGCTTTGACAATAAGAAACAATAAATCAAAGTACTCCGAACAGGGTCGGTTATGTAGGCAAGCCTACGCCGTCTTATTCGTTGGAACATATGTGACAGTTCAGGCCAATCCGGCAAGAGAAGCCCCGTTTAGCCCGAAGGCTTATCGGCTATGCTAAGTCTTGTCGAACTGCTGTAACGTACATCACACGTGGAGGGGAGTCGATTAAGCCGAAGCTCGGTTGAACTCGCCCAGCCATGGTTAGACCATTTCCGAACCCATGTACTAAGATTCTCCGATTTCTAAGTTGTCACCCAAAGCGTAATCTCGTTTTTGTTTAAGGTGGGTTCACTGAGAAGCCATCACCGAAAAAAAACTCAACGATTTATCGAAGTGGGATTCACCGAGAATCCATCACTAAAATCGTAAACGATTGACATAAACCCGGGTCCTCGGTTTTTATAATTAGCTACTTATTATTTAACTACCACATATTAAATTAATAAGCATTCATACTAATTATTCGAGTTATACATGCCTAATTTATTCGAAATAAACTAGCTACATGTATGCATTGGAGTGGAATCATGAAGATGCAAGTCATGGCAATTTTCCGGTTTTAAGCACGTAATCTTGATCAAACACAAAATTATACCGAAAAGTAAACATCGAGATGGACCGTTGGTATCCCCGACTAACTATTTTCTAAGGAAAAGTAAAGCTTATACTATGTCTTCGAGTCTTGATCTTGAATCTTGAACTCGAACCGCCGGATCACGAACCACGAACACCCGAGAGGAGAAAGGTATTTTTAATTAAATAAAACCAATTTATTAAATTAAAATTTTATTTTTTTTTTGTTATCATGCGGCAAAAAAGAATAATTCCATTTTTTTTTTTAATAACAAAAAAAAAGTAAAACAGGTTACATTAAAAAAAAATTGGATGCAGCCGCTTAAGATGGAAACCCTAGCCGCATGCATGGGTTGAAAAGAAAAAAAAATTTAATCCGTTTCTCCTCGTTCATACCTTGGATTTCGCCTTGATCTTCATCTTTTCTTCAAGATCTTCATCTTTTCGAGCCCGGAACAACAAAATTATAATAAAAGATGCTACTTTTACATGGAATTTTCGAAAATTGACATAAATAAAATACAATTCCTATGCTCAATTGTTACTAAACAAAGGAGCTACAAAATAGATCTACGGGTAAACAATACCAACCCCAATCCATCTCTTCAACCACAACATTCACAAGCATACAACATGAATAAATTTGAATTTAACCAAAAAAAAAGCGAAATGAAACACCTAAAACATGTTTTTCCACTCCTAGATCTAAAACTCATATTCTTTGATCGTTAGATCAAAGGCTCTGATACCACTTGTTAGATGTAATATCGTCGGATCAATCATGGATTGACCCGATTACGCAGCGGAAGGCATCGGATCTAGATCTAAACGAAACAAAGAACATAAATTAAAGATCTAAATCTACAAGGGGTTTAGGAGCCTTACCTTTTTATGGTGCTTAACTCCAAGAACGATAGATCTCCAAGAACACGTATTTTGAGAAGCCACAGCCTTCCAACGTGTGTCTCCAACAACACCAGGTGGATGGTGTTTCCCAACGCCGGACCTCCTTGATATGCTACCGGAATAATCCCGAAGATTATTCCAACTCGAACCCGAAGAAAGAGGCCGAAAATTCTAAGCCTCTTTCTTTAATAATGGCGTGTAGTGTTGTGTGTCAAAAGGCTTGGGAGAACTCTCTTTATATAGGAGAGTAAAACTTAGCCTCCAAGGATTAATAATTAATACAAAATCAATTATAGTAATCCTTTTCCTAAAAAGATATATCTAAGATATTCCAAAATAAATAAAGATAAAACATATTATTATATTCTTTTCCTTAAATTATTTAACACATAAATAATATAATCACATGTCAAATAATTATCCAAGAAAACTAATTTCCCAATAATTAAATAATAAAAACAAACATGCGCACCTTTTCAATCAAATAAGGTCACGCACCTTTTTATTCTTTTTGACCAATTTGGGTCAAAATTGGTCAACACACCAATTCGGGTCGAGTCCACGAAAAATGTCTTTCCGTGTATTTAATTATTTAGCCCAACTAAACAATTAATCCACATATCCAATTAAATAGTCCAATCCAACCATTTAATTATAATCGAGGTGCAACGACGAGAAATCCAATTATGCTATATTAGGAGCCACGTCGGGGACCATGGACCCATATTCAGTAGCTACAATAAATCGAATAAAAATTATTCGTCAAACAGAATAATTATATCCAACCTATTAATTCGGGATTACACCACCATAAACCCGAAACTGAACTCTATCGAATATAGATAACTTACACTCAATTTATGAGTCGAAAGCGTCCACTGATATAATCATTACATACGGATAAATCCTCCATAGACTGTTCATTTCGATTCGGGATATTTCCGTAAACCCTTCTCGAAACATCTTATCCTTATTTACCATTAACCCCTAGTGATCAATTAGTTCATATTCAATATAATATGAACTCGGCCGATCGATCGGTTTCTAGGGTCAACAAATAAGGGAACTGTCTGTCTACTTCCCGAGGAAGGAATGGATTCCATATCTGTGATAGCACGGACTACTCACTCATCCCAGAATAGAGCCAACGAGAAGTGTTGGACCACATACTTCGAAGTGATCCTTACTAACACATCAAACTCTACCCTAGTCTAAGCAGTCATCTGTGATCACCTCAGGATTAAGATTAATCCATATATGATCATCTTGTGATTCGATAAGACTTCTCGATTACGGAATTATATCGAGAACTCAAATCAAATCGGTCCAGCCCTATATGATTATCATCATATATAAATGCCCCACTAGGTACCCTATTACCGACAGTCCGGATAAGACTGTCACACCTAAAGTGTTCTGGGCGCATTAATAGCAAATTAATCATGAGACCCGTACTCAGATTAATAAACGCTACGGACTAAAATTAATTTTAAGTACATCTCACTAACTCAATCCTCTTGTGTATAGCCATACACTGAGTTACGTGATTACATAAACGAGGTACTTAGGGTTTTCAGTAGTGTCTTAATTATAAACATAAATGCATATAATAAGATGAATTATTAATACTGTCCTAAAACAATTAGATAATTGTCTTTCGGGCACTACACCTAACATTAGTCTCATTGCTTGGCTCACCATCCTTATTCTTTGTGACTTTCTCTTTCTCTTGCAACGATGGTGGAGTTACCTCTTTTCCACTTCTTGTCATGATCGCATTCAAATCCTTAGGGTTCTTCTCAGTGTTGCTTGGCAACCCTCCAGGAGGTCTAGTTGAGACTTGCTCAGCTAGTTGTCCTATTTGGTGAGTGAGATTTTGGACTAGAGCCTCTTGGTTGGTCACCTTAGCATCGGTCTTCTGACAATACTGGCTAAAGTTAGTGGCTAAATCAGCCATAGATTTTGAAAGTTGTCCCATATTGTCAGTGACGACATTACTCAGTTTTTCTATCGCAGCTTCCCAACCAAAAGTTTTAGTTTGCTGTGGTACATAAGTGGTAGGCGGTTTAGGCCTTTCTCCTGCATTAATGTCACTATATCGGAATCCAGGATGGTTATGATTAGGCATGTACCCTCCCCCGATATAATTGGCTTCTTCAGTACCAGCATTCTCACTTTGAGGTGCTACCTCGATTCCAACCCCTTTCTCTACTCTTGTCATCCTCTCTTGCATCCCATCTACCTTATTGTTGATAACAGAAAGTTGTTCTAAGATTTTGGTAGATGCACTATCATCAAATATGTCAGCGGCCATCTTCACAGGAGCTATGTCATTGCCTCCCCATTGGCTATTCATCGCTATTTGCTCCATCTTCCCTTGTGCCTCCTCAGGAGATAAAAGAACAAACGCTCCATTGCTGGAGGCGTCTAATCTAATTTCTCTGTCTCTCTCAATCCATGGTAAAAGGTTTGCATTAAAAGCCAAAGAGAGATGTCATGATGAGGACACTTCCTCATAGCTTCCTTGAAACGCTCCCAAGCTTGATCAAAACTCTCCCCAGGTTGTTGCTTAAATCCTAGGATGTCTTGGCGTAACTTAAAGGTTTTTCCCAAGGGGAAATATTTATTCATGAATTTTTGCAACAATTGTTCCTAAGTGGTGATAGATCCAGCCTCTAAAGAGAGAAGCCATTGCTTAGCTTTATCTTTCAAAGTGAAAGGGAAAAGCTTAAGACGAATGTTACCCTCCGGGATTAATTCTGGTTTCACTGTGCTAACGATTTCCAAGAAATTCGTCACGTGAACACCAGGATCCTCGTTCTGAATTCCATGAAAAGTAGAATAGTTGGTCACCATTTGAATTACATTAGGCCTAGGGTGATAGACTTCCGCAGCATCTTGCGGTGCTACGATAGCGGGAATGAATTGTTCAATAGTTGGCGTTGCATAACTTTGCAAAGTACGCCTCGCTCCTTGAACTAGGGCTTGGTTCTCATTATTAGCATTTGCATTCACATTATTGGCATTATTGATAACAGGATTAGGTACCTGGTTTGGATTGACCGGATTGCCTTCCATTTCTGTTTCAGATTCGGAATGTTCAGAATGATCGGTTGTATGTCCTTCTTCCACTCCTTGCTCACTTTCCTCAAGATTTGGATCCTCTTCTCCTTGTTTAGCCAGTTTCCTAGCTAACTTCCAATTCCTTCTCGCAAATTTCTCTATTTCAGGATTATAAGGCTCAAGCGGTTCCTTCGATTTCCGAGTAGCGTACTATAAAATAATAAACAACAATAAAACAATTAATCACTAGTAAAGGCTAGGCCTTTAACTAACTAAATAGAACTAAAACAGACTCGTAATAAGTTTGAGAAAAGAAAACGTAAATAAAACAGAAGCTGAATATCATAAAACTAATACAGAACAGAAACAAACAAAAAAAAAAAAAATACATTCTCGGTCGACCGAGAGCTATGGTTCGGTCGACCGAACTCTTTTTTTTTTTTAATTTTATTTATAATTTTTACGACACTGTTTAATATACAGACTCTTATTCACAGAATATTCACGAATCCAGTTCTAACAAAATAAGCTATATCTTAATTCAATGACTCGAGTCCCCGGCAATGGCGCCAAAAACTTGATGGAGGTCAAGTTAAATTATTAACTCGATACCTACTAACACACTAGCAAGAGAACTAGGTTCAATTGTAGTATAGCTAGATAGAGTCGAGGTCGATCCCACAGAGACTCGGCACAAATAAAACACAACTTTATCCTATTAGAACTAAATTGAAAGGGCGGTCTACGACCAACTAAATGTAGTAAATAAAATAGTGACAACCACAAGACACAAGAGACCACAAAGACAGACTAAAGACTACTAAAACACGGATAATACGGTTGATATTATCTAAACAAACGGTATTGATTACGCTAGTACATTATAACTCCCCCATGTGAATTAGGATGATAACGAGATAAAACAAACGTTAAGGATTAATTATTATGACTACGGGAGTCATCCCCTAAGGTAGATTTAGCTCCGGTTAGGCCCTCTAAATCATCGTGCCTCCATTACGTGACTTCCCCTTTTAATGCCTCCATCTCATATAACTTCTGACACAATTACGAAACTAGGGATGCCGGTATAAACCGTAACCTCATCTAAGCAACATTCCTAGGGTAAGGCGTACTTCTTAGATGCCGATTCAATCTATATCCTAAGTAACAATCACTTTTTGAGTTTCATGTTAAATTATGATGACAAATAATTAAGTTGATCAGGTTTAATTACTCGTTTTAATTCCAAATCAGAGAATCTGACGTAGTCGAAGCCGATCATAATATTGCCCTACACATCACCACGCTCGGTCGACCGAACGACCGCACTCGGGCGACCGAACGACATGTCTCGGTCGACCGAACACAGTTTTGTGTCGGAACAAATCATGATTACTTCTTAACGTTTCTAACCTAAACACATGGGTTCGTGAATTAATCTACATCACGCAATCAATACAAGAAAGACTACTCCATAATAAAATACATCAGATCTACGAATAAAGATTGCATAGTTGAATAGTCATACCCTCGAAGACGAGAGTGACTCCCACTCTTTAATGCGCTCCCCAACCGGAGAATCCAATGAATCGACAATGTACGAACATAAAGAAAAGAAAAGAAAACTAAAACTTAAAACTCAAATTGTAGAAATTGTTCTGTGTTGTAGTGGTGTGTGTTCTCGATTTCGTAGCTGCTGCTTATATAGGAGTTGTAGCCGAGATAGGGAGAATCCAGAAGATATGCACGCATTAATCTGATTAGGCTCGGGTGACCGAACAGTTACGCTCGGTCGACCGAATGGCATGGTTCGGTCGACCGAGCCTCCCTCTTTACGCGTTTTCAATTTCGCTTCGTCTGACTTGTTCCCCACTTCACTCTTTTATGCTGATCTGATTTGTCTCTTCATTAATGCTCCGATTTTCTTCCTTATTTATCTTGAGATTTCTCGATTGCGTGATAATTATCTTCCCGATTCTTTATGATCTGCAAAAATCAGTATTTATCACACAATTAATTGCTCTTTTATAATAAAAATAGCTAAATACCAATTATCACATTAATAATCACTTATCGTTAAATAATAAATATAAACACGTGATTTAATATGAAATATATACAATTAACCCTGATTTAAGGTTATAATTGATGACATAAATAGGTATATTTTAACCGTCATCACCATGCTCTCATCTTTGTGAATAGTTGTATACAGATGCATTGCAAAGCACATAACGAGAGACCAATGACCTAGTCATGGATGGCACAAAAAAAGATATGCAGTTGACACAGCGGCAGAGGCTTGAAAAAAGAACACCATAAAGTAGCACAAACAAAAAAAGGAAAGGAAAAACTCAAGCTAGACAAGCTAAGTGGAGTTTACGATTGACATACTGGGATTTATTTCCAACCCGGTGAGTTATAGACGACAACCACCTACAAGCGCAAAAAAACAATCGCACCTCAAATTTGGGATATTGCAGCCGTGAAGCTACGTCACTGTTTTCATTGTCTTAATACCTCGATTATGCAGCGTTTGAAAACATTTAGAGGAGATAACAGAATAACAAAATAGTAAACTTACCAGTTTTTTGCCAGGAGATAAACTGACTTCTGATACAGGGCAATAACTAATGTTCAAAAGTGGACAATGTTGAGAGTAACAACGGTTCAGTAATCAACTATGCAACACACATCAATCAGCAAAAATAACAAGGCAACAAACAAAATTCATTTTCATAATCCAAGAATAAATCACAATAGATTAGGAAGGTGACCAAACATCCTTCACAATGATAAGACTACACATTTCAGGTAGTGAAAGATAACTTACAAATGTAAATTAGGAAGCAGGATCCTCAATCTAACTAATTTTTACTCTTGAAACTGTGTGGCCAGATTTTGCATCCAGACTTTGAGGGTGATTCTGTCAAGCAAGAAAGTGTTGTTGCAACCACTGTTTCCGCCTGCAAGTTATTAGTTAATCCTGTCAGTTTTGGTGACTTGATCTCTAAACTGGGAAATATCTGGTGGAACTAATCTGGGAAAACTGAGACTGAGATTGATGGTCAGTTCAATTAAGTATATTCAGTTCTGTGAAAGTCAGTTTGATGAAGTGCAACTGAGTTTCCTTCGGAAGTCAGCAGTCAGTTTCTGGTCTGCTGTGTTATGCTGAGTATAGCTGAGTTCTACATCTAGGCAACTGATTACAAGTCTGGGAAGTCAGTTTTGAACTGGGTTTCGTCTAGTGGATAACAGCTGGAGCTGGGGTCCACATCTGGGGTATTTATGGTAGTTCCAACAAAGAACTATGGCGGTTAGGGTTTGGGACTTGTGTCTATAAATACCAATATTGTAATCAATGCAATGTGTGTCTTTCAATAGTGTTGTCCACACACTTGTGGAAACCTTGTAATTCTGTGCATAATAAAATATCTCCTTTTCTGTCCGTGGAGTAGTTGGCACAACGCCGGAAACCACGTTAAATCATGGTGTTCTTCTTGTTTCTATGTTTATCAATTCCGTCATTCTTTACGTTTGCATTGTTATTTGTGTTTGTTTCTTTCATAAACTGCATATTCCTATCTGTGTTTATAACAAACTGGTATCGGAGCGAGGTTCAAGATTCAGGAGTTGCAGGTGAACAGAGTTGATCTTCACCAAGACCGGTGACCGGTGCTAGGATTTTGTGATCAAAGGTTTGTTCTTTAATTAGAAGGATGTCAGCAATGAACGTGAAGATTGATAAATTTACAGGGAGGAATAGTTTCAGTTTATGGAAAATCAAGATGCGGGCCTTGTTAAAGCAACAAGGATTGTGGACTCCTTTATCAGGTAGAGGGGATGCCAGTTATGCAGATTATGCCAGTCTGGAGGAGAAAGCACATTCAACCATCATGTTGTGCTTGTCCGATGATGTTATCACAGAAGTTTCTGAGGAAGACACCGCTGTCAAGTTATGGTTAAAGCTTGAAAGCCTGTATATGACTAAGTCATTGACCAACAAGTTGCTGCTGAAGCAAAGGCTGTTCAGCCTGAGGATGCATGAGGGGGCTTAGTTGAGAGATCATCTTGATCAGCTGAACACAATATTACTTGATCTCAGGAATATTGATGTTAAGATTGAGGATGAAGATGCTGCTTTGATTTTGCTGGTTTTATTACCAGCTTCCTATGAGAACTTTGTGTGGTCTTTCATAGTTGGGAAAGATACAGTTGCTTTGGAGGATGTAAGGTCAGCTTTACATGCCAGGGAGCTGAGACATAAGGCAGCTGGAGCAGACAGTCAGGCTACAGGACTGATAGTCAGTTGTAGCAGTGGAAAAGAGCATGGTCAGTCTATGAAGAAAAGTTCCAAGAAGACAAGGACCAATGGCCCTAAATCCACAAATGTCTGTAATTATTGTAAGGAGCAGGGACATTGGAAGTCCAATTGTCCAAATAGGAAGAAACAGCAGGAGAACAGTTCTGGCACAGCTGCTGTAGCAGCTGAGCATGATTCAGATGAGGACATGGTCCTAGTGGCAGGAGAGTCAGCACATCAAACTAATGTGTGGATTCTGGACTCTGGGGCATCCTTTCATATTTGCCCTCACAAAGAGTGGTTCTCAAGTTATCAGCAGATAGATGGTGGTCATATATCTATGGCAAAAAGCAAGGTCTGCAAGGTAGTTGGAATTGGCTCAGTTCAGTTGAGGACAGAGGATGGAAGATTATGCAAACTGAGTGAAGTTAGACATGTTCCACAGATGACCAAAAACTTGGTATCCCTCAGTTCCTTGGACATCAGGGGATTTAGTTTTAAGGGGGAAAGTGGCGTGCTGAGTGTCTATAAAAACTCAGTTGAAGTTCTCAAGGGAATCAAGAAAGGGACTCTATAACAAGGGTCGGTTGTTGCTGGTTCTGCTGTTGTGGCATCAGCTGAGGTTCATCAGTCATAGCTTACAAAACTGTGGCACATGAGACTGGGTCACATGGGTGAACATGGGATGCAGGTTCTTTCTCAAAAGGATCTTCTTGGGGGATGTAAGGTCAAGAATCTGGACTTTTGTGAGCATTGTGTGTTTGGGAAGCTACATAGAAGTAAGTTCTCAAAAGGGATACACAATACAAAGTCATCACTTGATTACATTCATTCTGATTGTTGGGGGCCATCAAAGGTGGAGTCTTTGGGTGGTCACAGATATTTTATGTCATTCATAGATGACTATTCAAGGATGACTTGGGTGGTACTGATGAAACACAAAAGTGAGGCATTCAAGAGCTTCATGCAATGGAAGGCTCTAGTTGAGAATCTGTTGGGAAAGAAGATCAAGAGGCTTCGTACAGATAATGGTCTGGAATTCTGCTGGACTGAGTTTGATACATTGTGCAAAACTAAGGGTATTGCCAGACATCATACAGTTAGGAATACTCCTCAGCAAAATGGTGTAGCTGAGAGAATGAATCAAACTCTTCTGGAGAGAGCAAGATGTATGCTTTCTCATGCTGGTTTATCAAGGAGATTTTGGGCAGAGGCTGTTACCACAGCTTGCTACTTAATCAACAGGAGTCCTCACACAGGGATCAGTCTCAAAACACCATTTGAGATGTGGTCAGGCAAGCCTGCAGATTATTCAGTTCTAAGTGTATTTGGAAGCACAGTTTACTATCATGTCAGTGAAGGGAAACTGGAACCAAGGGCCAAGAAAGGAGTGTTTGTAGGGTATGGTGATGGACTAAAGGGTTATAGAATTTGGTCATCAGCAGAAAACAGAGTCATTCTCAGCAGAGATACAGTTTTCGATGAAAATTCTATACTTAGTTCATCAGTGGGGATGATAACTGAAACTGAAACCAGTGCTGAAACTGAGAAAACTGACAGTAAGGTGGAGCTTCAGGTGGAGTCAGTTGGAATGCAACAATCAACTGATCCTAGTCAGTTTTCATCTGATCTGGTTGCTGAAGGGACTAGTCAGTGATTTGGGGCTACATCAGGATCAAGCTGAGATTTATTGTGACAATTTAAGGGTAATTTGTCTAGCTAAGGATCAGGTTCATCATGAGAGAACCAAGCATATTGATGTAAGGTATCATTTTCTGAGAAATGAGAAGAGGGTTGTAGTGAAGAAGATCAGTACCAAGGAAAACCCTGCTGATATGTTCACTAAACCAGTTCAGCAGAGCAAGTTTCAGTTGTTTCTAGACTTTCTAAATATTCAAAGCCTGTAAACTGAATTCTGGATACTCAGTTGAGGACAGATCAATTTGAGTGGATTCTGAGGAGAAGTCTGGTACTGTACACCCTGGCATTCACGAATGCATCTGGTACAAGTACATCTGATTATGCAATCTGGTGACGTTGAATGAGAGTTCAAGTCAAGGTGGAGATTTGTCAGTTTTGGTGACTTGATCTCTAAACTGGGAAATATCTGGTGGAACTAATCTGGGAAAACTGAGACTGAGATTGATGGTCAATTCAGTTAAGTATATTCAGTTCTGTGAAAGTCAGTTCGATGACGTGCAACTGAGTTTTCTTCGGAAGTCAGCAGTCAGTTTCTGGTCTGCTGTGTTATGCTGAGTATAGCTGAGTTCTACATCTGGGCAACTGATTACTAGTCTGGGAAGTCAGTTTTGAACTGGGTTTCATCTGGTGCATAACAGCTGGAGCTAGGGTCCACATCTGGGGTATTTATGGTAGACAACTAGACATCACATCCTAGTTCATCAAACAACACCAAAACTCAACCTATCATATAAAACTATAATTACTCATTAGGAAGAATCTCTTACCTTAATTTCCAGCAAAACCGAAAGCAAAACGTCAAGCAACTGCAACAACTGTTGATCCTCAACCCCAAAACCTATTTGATCAACAAGAAACCCTAAAATCCTATTTCTTTGCAGAAAACCGAAACTTAAAAGTGATCAAAACTGCAGATTACCTGGATTAACTGCAGAGAAACTATTTTTAGATTATTCTACGCTCCAAGACGATCGTTTCAACTACTCATGGCTGCGAAACAGAGCTACGGATTGAAAGATACGAATTTTTGAAGAATCGAACTCTACGAATACAAAAAACTAGGGCTAAATCGAAAACTTACGAAATTGAGAGATGTTAGTTTCCAAAGTTGCGTCTCTTCGCGCTGATCACTTTTCTCTCCTGCAGCATCTTGAAGAGATGAACGGATTGGTCACACGGTTGAAATTTACGTTCTCCATTTTCAAATTTTTTTCTCCTGCGTCTGTTTCCTCTGGTTGTCGCATCTCCTCTTTTTTTATCAGAATATGCGTGTGAACTAATAAGTATTTTGGGGAATTATTTCCTTTTTATAGCCAATAATTAAATCGTTTATAATTAATAGCTAAATCCTTTAATTAATTCTTTTTTAATTAAATAAATTGGATAAATAATAATTAGGTCGTAGTAAATACACCCAATGACTATTTTACCTTTTTTATAAAAAGTCGGGATGTTACAATTATTGAGTATCAAAACCGCATTGTTGATGTGGATCGATGTGAAGAAATGGTGCATGATACTCAAAATAATGGTTGTATTCAAGAGGAAGCGATTTTGGATCCAATTAATAGAAGAAGAAAAGGGGCACCGAATTTACGGATGAAAAAGTGTGTTTCGTCACGCTTCTCATCAGTCAAAAAAATACCATAATGATCTGAGTGCTGAGGGAAAAACCCCACTAATGAAGCCGTCAACATCAATGATCTTCAAAATATAATATAGCAAAATAAAAAAAAAATTACCTTCCCAGGATCGACTCCTTAATCCATGTATTTCTTAATTACAGCTTCACATATGCGTTTTCGGGATCTTGCCTACTGACGTTTTTCGAGAACCATAAAACTCATAGTACTAATTCATATCGCTCCATTGAATATCTTTCATGACAAGTGACAACTATAAATCCCACGGAAAATCGACGAATCATCAAGCCTAGCCTATTGGGAGAAAGAAAAAAAAAAAAACACATTTGAAATAGAAGATACGGCAAATGAAAATACCTGGGAGTATGGGACAGCAAGAGCAATACACCTTATGAATCCTCTATGTTTGGCGGAGATAAGCGAGATTCCGATCGGAATCAATGTTCTGATCAACAAATCAGTAAGAGATTTGAGTTTTGAAGCAGAAAGAGAAAAGTGGTTTCCCTAAAAAGAAAAAAAAAAGAAAAAAATAATAAAGTACTAGCAGATTTAGACGAGGAGGTGGGAAAAATAAATTTGGAGGGCAATGAAATTTTGAATCTGACGGAAAGTAATTACTTCCGTCAAGACATATCATTTTTTGGAAATTCTATTATGAAGACTCCCCTGTAGGGAGTCACCCACGTGGGTGATTCTGGACCACACGGATAAATCATTTCTAGGAGTGAGTTGTATATGGGGTCCACAAATATGACTTGTCAAAAATTTAATGGAGTTGTTTTACCATGTCATCAATCCACTTTGTAACACCGTTGTGGTTTCCAGTTAATGTAGAATTTTTTTTTTTTTTGCTTAATACAATTATGATAAAGAAAATCATGTCCTGCAAATTAATACCAAACATTCTTAAATTACATTACATTTTGAAATATAACCAAATTTAATTATAAATTAGCCATCCCAATATAATGACAAAATACTCATAACATTATGACACTTAATGCGAAATATTTTTCCATTAACTTATAGTATTTAAAAAATGATCAATTGAATTTTGTGAATTAATGCAGAATAATCTAACAATGATTACATTTTCAAAAATATCTAAACTCAAATAATGCAGAATATTCTAACAATAATTACCTACAATAATATCAAACATTCTTAAATTACATTAAATTTTGAAAAATAAACAAATCATTTATAAATTAGTTATCCCAATATAATGTCAAATATTCATAGCATTATGGCACTTAATGTGAAATATTTTTCACATTTAAGTTATAATATTTAAAAAATGATAAATTTAGTGTTTACAATTATTGCTGAATATTCTAACATTAAATTGCATTTTAAAAAATATCTAAACTCAAATATATCATTTAATGCGAAATACTCAGACATTAAATGCATCCCTATAATTTTGCCACCCCAGATAACGCCAGATATTCTTAAAATGGTATGTGTTCTTAATGTCAATGCTATGTCATGCAATAATATATATATTTTTTACACTTATCGGTCTTTGATGTTATATAACGTATCAGGTACCAAGACGATCGTTGCGCTCAAAATTTGGTTAAATGGATAAGAAGGTCACACCACACTACCAACAATATACTACAAATTGCCAATGCAAAACCAATTACAATAATTGGTTTCAAATTTGTGCCCAATGTAATGTTGTTTTTACTCTTATACTATTCACTTTTGTTTTCTCTTATCATTATCATAAAAATAGCTCAACTAACAATGCATTCTGTCAGGTCAAAAAATTTCGAATTGTGGGTATTGTCCGAAACATATAGACCATTAATATAGTGTACAACACATGCAAGGATTGTGGTGCTGAGGTGAATGACTGGAATGGGAATACTATGTGTTTTATGTGTGACAGAGTCATCCCGTCTATCCTACGGTAAATGAATATTTTCGACTATCATCATGGTTTATATGCATGCACTACTGATTATGTGTTATGTTTTTTTAGCTACCGTGTTTGGGTAGATATATCAGATGGAACGATAATATGACAATCTGTGTGATTGATAGAGGTGCTGAGTTCCTTCTTCGATGTGCTCCTTCCACTCTGAAAAACAATTTAAAGACGGTAATCTCAAGTATGGCTTGAATTAAACATGATTTCTCTTATTAGTGCCTAAATGTTAATAAATTAACATATACACATATTATAGGAGGATGGACATCGATATTCTAACCAATACATACAAACATGTATTGGAAAATTGTACACTTTTATTATACATGCTCCAACATCATCGGATTGTTCGGAAACACAGCTATCTGCTATTGTGTTGAAAGTTGATTAGAAAGAAGCATGTGGCCATGCTTTCAAACGTCATCACGAAAACAATGACACTAGACGTGAGAAGTTCTATTCATACATCTATTCTATTTTTACTAATAAGTTTTTGTTGATCCAAAGCACTGACAAATTTTGAACGATCATTTTCAGGTCTTGCTTAAATTTGATCGGCCCGAATGTTGTGCAATATCGAATTCATTATCTATATATAAGACAAAAGATGCTATCTTCTTTGACATCCTTTAATGATTGGGATTCTATCCGCATTGACATACTTTAATATTGCAATGTTGCAAGTTATTTACTTTAATTTCATTTTATCGTACGATCATACATTGTGTTTGTTTAATTTTATTTTTTCACAAGAGTACTTATTTAAAATTTTATAATTATGGATGATTCACTGTTTTATTTTACGTTTAGTTATCTCCATATATATATATATATATATATATATATATATATATATATATATATATATATATATATATATATATATATAAGACTATTGGACTGGTATAACGTAAAAAAAATTTAGTGTATGATATTTTCCTTGTAAAAATATAATGCCAAGACAAATTAATATCAACTATTTCTTCACTCTAAAGATTTTAAAGACAGTTTTTTTGGGCATGATTTTAAAGACATTTAATCATTTAGAAGCATCATATCGATGGTCACACATTATAATTAAGTCAAATAAATACCATACACATCATATTTGATGTTTAATTATATCATAAATGTTATATAAACACAAATTTGATATTCAATCACTTATAATCAAATATTCCCTTAAAAACTCAAATATTAAACACTATATATGAAAAAATTAAATGAATATCAATTTGATGTACAATAAATTATAGTGATCATCAAACGTCGTGATTAACTAGAAAAATATCATATTGATGTTCACTCCGTTATAATTATTGTTAAATACTATAATAAACTTAAATTAACATTAATTTCCTTTTTCCACTAAAAAACATTAATTTAATTTTCAACAACTTATAATCGTAACTTTTTTTTTGAGATCATATAATCATAACTAAACAATTGATTGAACTTAAACAAACATCAAATTGGTGTTCAAACGTCAAATTGATCTTTAAACATTTATAATCGTTACTAAAAACCGTAGTAACTTAAACAAACATCAAATTGATGCTTAATGTCGTGTAAACATCATCAAACACGATAAATTAACTTAAATAAACATCATATATTGATGTTTATAAATAATAATTATCGTTGAACATTGTAACGACCTTAAATAAACATCATATTGATATGAGACGCTTATAGTCATCATAAACAATATAATAAACATAATTAGCATTAGAATGATGGTCAACACTATAATTAACTCAAATAAACACCATATTGATGTTCAAATGTCAAATATGATGTTCAATCAGTTATAATCATCACCAAACACTACAATACACATAATTAGCATCAGATTGATGGCCAATACCATAATTAACTCAAATAAACACTATATCGGTGTTCAAACATGCAATATGATGTTTAATCACGTAAAATCATCATCAAATACTACAGTAAAATCAAATGAACATCAATTTGAATGCTCAATTGTAAAACCTTTCACCTCTTTATAAGAGTGTTTTTCTCTTTTGAAATTAAGTTTTTATTTTCCTTTTCTTTTAAGGCATAAAGGTCTCTTTGATTTTAAGAAAGATTTTCACAACATTAAAGTGCTGTAAGCCTATTAAAATGTTCAAATTGAACCTAGACTTCATAAGTCACAATTTGTCTATTTATAATTATTATCGAACATCATAATTAACTCAAATAAATACAAGATAAATGTTGTTTTTTTTTTTGAATCTCAATACAAGACAAATGTTAAGACATCGATTTTGATGTTCAATCACTTTTAATCATCATGAAACACTATGATTAACTTCAACATCAATATGATGTTCAATCACATATAATCCCAATCAACTACTATATTAAATTTTATAATCATCATTAACAATTATAATAAATATCAAGTTGATATTAAATAATATATAAAAAAATTCAAACACCATGATTATATTAAATAAATATAAAAATCAAATATCATACTATTAACATTATACAAACCCTAATTGAAGTATATTACAATGTTATACTAGCATTATACTTGTAATAATTAATTTTTTTCTCTCCCAGCGTTGAAGACTAAACCCTTGCGTCGGTAGGAGTATCTCTTCTTCGGAAGAAAACCTTTGCAGCTTTAATGGACATTGAGGAGCTAGAGGTGCGGATGAACTCTATGGCTCTCACGCCAAAGGAGGCAAAGCAGGCAATTATTTCCACAGCACAGCAGGACCGGCGGCGGATCTGCGAGGCCGGTGTTTGATCTGGAAGCTCTTGACACCGAGAGACACTGACGTCCGGGGACCGCTTACGGCACTCCGGCAATCATGGGGATGTAACTTTTCGGCGATCAGATTGATCAAGAACGTTTTTCAGTTTGTCTTTGATGTGGCTGAGGATGCGAATCGGGTTTTGGGTGATGGCCCTTGGTGTTTCAGCAGCGCCCTTCTCGTCTTGCGTCGTTGGATGGATGATTGGGAGAGCAAGGTGGGTTTTTTTGCAGCGACGGAGTTCTGGCAGCATGTGTATGATATTCCTACGCACATGTGCAACAGGGTCGTAGGTAGACGGGTAGCAGAGATTTTGGGGGGCGGTGTACGCTGTCAGATTCGGGAAGAAGTGGTTTCAGGGAGGCGTTTCTTTCGATTGAGAGTGCCGGTGGACTTGACAGCTCCGGTAAGGAGGGTGCTAAGGTTGGTTATTGATGGAGTGGAGTTGACAGCCAAGATCCAATTGAAGAGGCTACCAAACATTTGCCTTTCTTGTGGCTTGTGGGATCATACGGTGGGGGTGTGCCCGAGCTTGAAGCGTGAATTAACGGCGGCGGAGAAACGGTCCTTGCCATATGGGCCACGGCTTAAGGCAGAAAGGCGATCACAATTGTTGGAGGAGGTGGAGCTAGAGAGCACCGGTGAGCATGATGTCGGGGGTACGTATGAACCGGATAGCAGTGGGCCGGACTCGAGTGCGGGATGACGGACAGGATCTGGCGGGCCTCTCCTTCTATGGAGTTTTGGAGTATCTCCAATAATCCTCTTTTGCATATTTCTTTATGTGTCTCCTAGTGGAACGAGGGGTGTTGGATACAGTGCGAGTGGTGGGCCTAATGTGGGGGATATGTGTTGGAAATAAAATTTATGTTTTGATGATGATTCACCACTTATTCAGTTATTATTTTTAGACTCCATTGATGAAGTGTCATAACTAGCTGTTATAGTGCAATGCAAAAAGATGTCTAGAAATCAATGTATAGGATTTAATAGAGTCTGATATTTGTATAAGTTAATCAGACAAGCAATGTAATAGTTCTATGATGAGAACTGAGAAACTGGGTAATTAACTGAAGGAAACTGAGATCCTAAAGAGATACTAAAATTGACATAAGAGCACACCAACAGAAACTGAAGAAGGTAAGTTCGATGAGAGACACAGACTCAGTTGACTTATCTAAGAAACAGAAGAACTGAGGGATCAGACTCAGTTATTGAAGACTGAAGAACTAAGGGTTCAAACTCGGTTTATGAAGACTAAAGTCGAGACTGTAAAGTTAGACTTCAGGCAAGATTGTGATGACCTGAACTGACTTTATAGATCTTGAGTAAAGGCCTAAGAATCATAAGGACAATGATATCTTAGATGATCAATTGAATGGTGTACTCTGATTTAGTCAATTGTAATCAGATGAAGAATAGAGTAATGAGATTTCGAAGAAGAGTAAAAACTCAGTTAACGCTCTTAAAAACTGGAAACTGACTACGTCATGTTTAAATCAGTTTTTAACTGAAGTTAAGAAAAACAGAAGACAAATCAGACCGTTATAAGATAAGCAAGCTTATTGGACACACAGAAATGCCAGGAAGGACACTGACACACAAAAGAAAAGCAGGACCACTAACGGCTATAAGGATTCAAATTCAGATGATCTAACCATTAGAGGAACCCCTATAAATAGATCACATCTACTACAAGAAGAGATGCGGAATTCTAAGATTTAATCGAATCAAGAAAGCTCATACTAAGGGGGAAAGCAAATTAAAAGAATTCCTGCTAAGCATTTAATTGCAAGATAAAGAAATATCTTCAAGTGATCTTAAGCATTCAAAGAAATTCAAGATCAATCATTTGAAGGAAAACAGAGATGTGCATAACTTATATATTTAGAAGAGAAAGCTCAAATCACAAATTGAATCATAGTTATTGATTCAAGTCTCAACTTTGATCTTATCAAAGGTTTTAGACTGTGAAACACCATGAAGGTGTGAAGGATGGTTGAGCTGCAGTCAGGAAGACTGTGTTTCTGATGAGCTGGTGAAGAGGCAATTCAACCCTCTAAGGACCAGTGTAGCAAGCTTAGTTCAAACAACAATCCTACCTGTTGAAGACTGAAGCTAGAAGATTATGAAGCTAGGGATTAGTGAAGGACAATCAAGTGTCTAGAATTACTTTGTGTCTTGTAACTGTAAACCTCAAGAACATAGTGGATTTGGCCTCCGCGTCACAGAAGAAGAGAGGACTGACAGGATTACACCACCTGAAACCTCTATAATTCTTGTCTATTTACCTTACGCATTTATTTACTGCATTGTAGTTATAATCATCCAGTTCACATACTCAGCAAACATCATAAACTGAGTCAGCACATTAATTGATAACTCATATTTTACAAAGGCTTAATTTAATCCGTTGCCGGTTAACTCGGTTATGGATAAGTCAGTCTTGACTTATACTCAGCTACGTTAGCTTAACTCTGCACAAGTTTAAGTTGAACTAAATCTGGTTTAAGATTCAGTTTTAAGTTAGGTTTTTGGTGACAAGTTTATTCACCCCCCCTAAACTTGTGTTAGCCTTTTCAAGGGACCAACAATATGGAAAGCACGATGTTCCGCGGTGTTTGATGGACAGGCTGTTTATGTTTCGGCAGTTTGTGCGCATTCATTGGCTGTGACGGCCGAGTATACTGAGGCCCTATCAGCCTACCGAGTGCAAGGGACGCCCCAGCATTTGGCGGAATCTTGGGCTCGGCCGCCTGAGGAGGTAGTGAAATGCAACATTGATGCGGCGGTGAGGGCGGATCAAGCAGGTATTGGGCTTGTCTTTCGTGATTCGGTAGGGGCAGTCTTGCGCTCCGCATGTTACCCTTTTGATGGGGGAAACCGTCCAGAGTATATGGAGCTTCGAGGTATCTATTTGGCACTGGTAGAGGCGCGCAGCGTTTGCATTTGCGGGGAGTGGAGGTGGAAAGCGACTGTCTGGCTTGTGTGCAGCAGCTTAGGCACCCTGTGGAGGACATTACAGCTCAGGGCAGTCTTTTGAGGGACTGCTTAGCTCTACTTCCTAGTTTCGATTCTACTTTCTCTTTTGTCCGCCGTATTGGCAATGTACTCGTGCATCTACTAGCACGACATGCTTTGTCTTTACTTACTATGACTTCTTGTGGCACTTTGCCACCTGTAGATGTTCTCGCCGCATGTTTTGCGGAAGTTAATTAATAGAATTGTCTCTTTCAAAAAAAAAATATTATACTTGTAGTAAAGAGGGGTTAATGGATTATTGTAATTATATATCCAATGATATAAACATCAAATATTGTTTGAGTTGCATAAGTGATATAAACTTCGTACATGTAACATATTGGTTTTCTGTATCGTTTAAATACTAATAAAATATATCAATGAACCATTTTATCCCTCATAACCCTTTATCTCTCTCTCTCTCTCTCTCTCTCTCTCTCACACACACACACACACATATATATATATATATATTATCTATACTATATATATATATAGAGGAAAGGTTTTAACCCAATTACCCGTTAATTGATCCGGAAAATACACTGCAAAAACCGTTTTCAATATCCGATAACCCACTAAAAATAAAAGATAAATCTTATTAAAAAAACGGATCATGGAATAGTGGGGAGTTAGAATGGAAGTTGTGGTAATAGTGGGTTGGTTAATTTCTTTTTATTAGTGGTGATAGCTTAAAATTTCTTTTTTAATTTCTTTCACTCTTATCTCTTTTACTACTTTGGTATTTTAATTTTTTTTTTCAGGCAAACGTGGGACGTGGGAACATGGGAAATGAATTTGCAGTTTAGGTATATTGCAGTTTACGTGGGTGTGGGGGGAGGGGTGCGGGTATATTGCAAACAAAAACTAACTCATTTAACATTTATAACCAATGAAAAAAAAGCATCAAAAAACACCTGAACAATTAACCGTGCAGAAAGAAAAAGAAAAAGTCTAACTCACTACTACCGCCTCCACTCTATTCTCTCCCACGTAGCCCCTCTCCACTCCCACTTCTCTGATGAAATATTTCCCTTCTCCAACCTCCAGATCGTGATAGCATGGGTTTTAGCCATGAACTAATAGTTCTCCCATGATTCTAATTTCTTCCAATTAAACCTCAGCGGCTCCATCCCTCCGACCAAAACTTCATCATACGACATATTTTTTGAGGTGATTTTATTATTACTAACTTTTTTATTTTGTAGATTTGTTTTTCACAATTCAAAGCTTTCTAAAGATTAAAGTTCTATTTTTTCCATTTTCATCAATATCGATTTATTCATGCCTTGGGTTAATTTTTCGTAGGAAGTTCTTATGCCGATTTCAAGGACACTTTCCGTGATGGATTTTGGATCCTCTAAATTTGATTTGTTTTGGCGTTTGGTTGCTAGACCGAATTACCAACAGAACAATGTGGTACGTAAATCTGCTTTTAATTGGTGATGAGTTCTCCTTCAAGTGTTGTCTGGAAAGTTCTTAAAGCAACTTCATTTTCATTTTTGCCTCCATTTTATTGACACTTTCCGTGATGGATATTGTATCCTCTGAATTTTGTTTTGTTTTGTTTCTTTCACAGATTTTGAAATGTTTGGCGTTTGGTTCTTACTGTGATTTAGCAACGGGACAATGTGGTATATGACTCAGTTTTGATTTTCCCAATCAAAGCTTTCTAAATGTTATCTCTTGGAGTTTCTTTTTCTTTCTTCAGGGATTTGGGATTTCTGAACATAAAAATGATCATTGGATTGTTGATGCGGTTGGGTAAATGAATGTTGAGCCTCTTTTACTTTGAGGTGGCGACTACATTGGTGGATGTACTAAGTTTTGATATTTTTTCTCCTCTTCGTTTTGCAGGGATTTGAGATTTGTGAACATCATGATGATCAATGGATGAGAAATGTGGTTGGGGAAATTGACAATGGTAATTGAAATAAAGATTGTTCGTCTGCATTGAATGCTTTGTTCATTTCTTTTTCATTGATTCAAACCTTTGTAATGATTTTATTTTCTTGACTTGCATCTGATTCCTAACTTCAGTTTCTGGATTTCCCTATTATTTTTTCAGGTTACGATGAAATTAGAATAAGAGAATAAATGGTTTCTTTAAATTCATATGCAAGAGACATGGGTTAATGTACTCTCTCGGTGACCATTGCTTAAATTTTACTACCTAATTGCGAGTAACAATAGATGACATTGTGTGCTCCTGTTTTACGCGGATCATGATGTGCTTTAGGCTAAAACTTATTGGTAGATGATTTTATTCTTTTTGTCCAAATAAAAGCTTATTGGAGCGATCTTACCATTGATTGTTTTGTTGATGTCTCCAACCATCATTTTTCCACAACGATCACACTCGGTATGCTTTTTTCTTGGTTTCAAGTGATTATATATGTAACTATTAGTTATGTTGTGAATAATATCCCGGCTATTTGATTATGTGAATATCGATGGTCAATATGCAATTATTTCTTTATTTTTTTCCTTCATGGAAATTTGTAAATTTTTTTTTATAAAGGAATTCGACGAAGAGTACTCTTGAGTTCCTTAAGTTGGATTTTAGCTGTCATTTTGGTTCTATGACATAGTTTCCTACGTAACATCAGTTTTTATATCTAAAACACTAAACTACAATATTATTGTTTTCAAATTGTCATACACTCTTACTTAATACAGCACATTAAGTTGCTAAAACACAGCTTATAGGATTTGTTGGTTTAGTTGTAGTTTACCTTTTTCTTGGTTGAGGTGGGTTGATGGTGGCATTGTTTTTTTATGTGGGTTGATTTAGATCTTTTGGGTGGATATGTGTTTTTTATTGTGTGTGGTATTCAGTTTCATATAATTAAAGTGAATAAAGGTTTAAAGACTTTTCACAATAAAAATGAATTAAAGCACATTATTATAGTCTGAGTCAGTGGTGTGAGACGCTTGCTTTCTGGACTTTCTTCTTATATTTCTGCCTAACATCGTAATAACTTAAATTGTCGCAGGGAACTTAACGGATACGAAGCAAAGGTCCGGGGTAAAAATGGCATGCTTTTACATGTTTCTTAGAGCTTTGTACCGAGATGGCAAGCTTGATGAAAAAGATGAGCTTTGGACAAGGTTATTTCAGAGTCAATATAGCATGATAAAAAGTTTTAGGTACTATGATGTCAACTCTTCTTATTTTGTTATCAGTGCCGAGTTATGCTTATCCTCCCACTTAAAGTCTATTATGTGACGATGAGCACTTCTTATTCATATTCTTCTTTCATTTGAATCCATTGGATACCATACCGGTAACCACCAAGTCTTGATCTTCTTTTTTTCTGCTTTTTGGTGCTTGACATGTTAAGTAATTTTCAAAATGCCCTAATTAATATGATAGTCATATTCTATACCTCCTTGACCTGTTATGATAACGGTTTATTTCAAATTGATATGAGTCCAAATTCCATGAAACATGAACGTTCTGATGCTTCATGTATTTGTTGAGTTTGATGAATTTGTAAAAGAAGGCATTATTTACTGTTGTACTCCATATTTATTTTGAGAAGAACAAATGCCAAAGCAACTGTTTTGTTTGTATGTTGTGTGATACTTATTTGTCACAGGGTTTTGAGGAGAATAAGCACATTGACCAGTAGTAAACACATTAATAAACACAACTGGCTAGACTAAAGTTAGATGGCACATACAATAAACATGAGCATAAACACATTCTTGATGATGGCAAGCAGAGAGAATAAACACACAGCATTTTTGGCGACCATTTCGGAGTTTGATTCCCATGTGTCATACATGTTGGTGATGAAGAAAAGATAATTCGACGCCGATAAGGTAAGCATTGATTTTTCCAGTGGTTTTAATTCCTACATCTAATGGTGTATGGTTTTCATTTCATTTGAATTTTGCAATGGGTTATGTTAAAAATGTGTCATACTTCAGGCATTTCGATGGCACATACAATAAACGTGGCGGATGTAGGTATTTCGATTTGGTTATTTCTATTACAGAAAGAGTTTGGAGTAATGCTACGGAAAGAAAAAGATGTTGGATGTTACATATGCATAGCAACATAGCAGTACAAATATAACAATATTAGTAGGTTAATATTTTTGCGGAATAGTGTTTTATCAAGATAGGTCCAAGGATCGCAACAACACATCCAATCCTAAGCATAGCATAACCGTGGGTTGGTTAAAGCATCAGTAAAAAGAAATGCTTAAGAGTTGGTATTGAAAGGTTTGAGCTTACGATTTAGGTCTTGAAAGAATTTTTTTTTGTTTTTTTGTTTTTTGTTTTTTGTTTTTTTGTTTTTTGTTTTTTGAGAGTGTTGGTAATTTAAGTGTTACCATGTTCATTTATGTAATCGGGGTTTGGTACAAAGATGGGTGAACTCGGAATGCTATAATATGAGTTTGGAGGTACGGAGAGTACGCTCATATAAGTATTTACGAGTTTACGGATTTAAAATGATCAAGTATACTTCGGGAAATTCATTTAAAGGACTGAAAATCCACTTAAAGGACCAAAAATTCAGAATTCGGAGAAACAGGTGACAGTCGGCCGCCTGTCACCATAGGCGCCCGCCTGTGGGAAAAATTTGTGCAGAAAGTTGATCAGAAAGTTTGGTCGATTTTTTGGTTTCACAGGCTGGCCACAGGCGCCCGCCTGTGGCCCGAATTTCTGAAATGGTGTATCTTTTCATCCTTTTCAACTGATTTATATATGTAACTTATTTCCAAGGGTTGTGTATATAAGAGGTCAGTTTTTCCACCAATATATATGATCATTTTGAGTGCTTTAAGAGATATATAAAATATAGAAAATAGCACATTCATCTTTGAAAGGAAAAACATATTGCACACTATCTCCAAGAGTATTCTTCATCTTTTGTACCTAAATTTGAAGGGAAAACGTAGTCTTATCTCACAAAAGTATTTGTGACACCCTACGCATTCAGTAAGGGGCAAATAACTTTTGTAAGAAAGTGTTTACACGATTCTACGTTCATATCAAGCAAACCAAATTTCTGCAGTTTTAGTTTTCCTGCGTCTTCGACATTGTTGTTGTTATTCATACCTCACATAAAAGATTCAACAGAGAGGAGGTCTTCAAAGTTGAAAGGGTTTTTCCTCCCACTTTTCCATATAAGCAAATGATGGATTATTTTTTTTTTGAGAATAAATAAATGTATTTGTAGTATAACAATATATAAATTCAATGTTATTGCTTATGTTATGGCCTATGCTTTTATCTTTATTGGTGTGGTTTGTTACAAGATTAACCTTGATGATTTGCCTTGAAACATTTTTCTATACAAAATTCTCCATGGGCTTGATTTTGCTTTAGCTCTGGATAGTTTTTTTCTTCGGGTTTTAAATGTTTTTTGTTTTTGGTTTTGATAGAAATATGATGATGAAAAACTGTTATAACTTTTGAAAATATCGCCCGTGCAATGCACGGGTTTTTGACTAGTATATAATATATATATATATATATATATATATATATATATATATATATATATATATATATATATATATATATATATATATATATATATATATCTTATATTATATTTTCAATCGAAAAACCGTCAATTGACCCGATTTTGGTCAATTGACCCGTTTGCAACCCGTCAATGACCCGACATCCTCTACGCTTTTACTAAAATAACTCCCCGTTCACTCCTCATCTGCGTACCCAAAACCCAAAAAAAAAAAAAAAACCTCCCTATCAACGCCAAAAAACTCCTCCACGCCCACGATCTCCACTACAAGTTTCTAACTTCCTCAAGCCCTCACTCCCTCTTTAAACTTCCTCAACTTCCCACTATTTTAAATCTTTGATCCATACCTCTCATTTTCACCTCTTCATTCATGGCATAAGCAACATCTCCCACCACCGCCACATTTGGAACAGGGGTTGTAACGGTGATGTGATACATGGTGACATTCTGGAAATTGAAGATCTGCTACGGTTTTGAGCTATTTTGACAATTATAACTTATCCGGATGAATTTATGTCCTTGATGAAAGTTGTAGATCTCTTTGAGGACTATAAAATCCATATATGGCTCGCAATATTTGGACAACCGAAGCTCCGGATACGGACCGAAACTGTAGGGTGCTGAAGGAAGATACTATCTTTATTTTTCCTAAGTGTGGTTATTTTTCCCACATCGAATTTTAGGAGTTTTTCCTCCAAGTTTGTAGCCTATATAAGGCATTTCCTTGTATTTGAATAGGTAGCTTATTATTGAATCAAAAAACTATTTTGGTTGAAATTCAGAGATTGAATTTTCATCATAAGAAACTTTCAGAGATTGGGTTTCTTTCAAGAAGTTTTCAGAGATTGGACTTCTTGCGATTATCCTGAGACGGGATAATTGGGTGATCTTCCTGAGACGGGATTATCACAAAGCAGTAGTAATCTGAGACGGGTTGCTACATATCCCTTTTCTTTCTTGTTATTTACATTTTATATATTCAGAAAAAGCCCTAAAAATCAGATCACATCAGCCCTAAAAGAGCAGCTTTCGAAATTCATATTGCTTTAATCTAGATCCTACGAGATTCGGTTTACATCAAGTGGTATCGGAGCTCAGGCGATTAAAGCAACAACAACGCTGCTGCGTTTTTAACAGAAAATCTGCTGCGTTTTTCCGGAGTTGAAGTCGGCATTCTTGTTTCCCAAGAACCCTAATCGCAGCCGCCGTTTGAACCCTACTTGTTGCTACATATTACAATCGCTGAATTGCTGCATATTACATCAAGGAACCCTACGTATTGAGGTAAATCATGCGTGACATATTATTCTTGGTCGAAACCCTAATTTTTCTGCTCTTGAAATCTGACTGTCCGACTTTGTTTCCAGTCGTTCCCTATTCAAAACAAGTCTAAAAATCCTCAAACTTTACCAGTAGATAGAAAATTGTATTGGCTATCTTTTGTCTCTTTGGCACTTTAGCAAATTCGGATTTTATCTTGATCAAATTTGGATCGGAATATTCTGCTCGATTTTCTGGAACAGCTTGTAGTCGACTTTGTTTTTAAGGAGTTGTGTTGGTCGGAATTGAATGAAATTTTGTGAGCACATAGGAAATTCATTGTTCTACAACTTTGATTCTTTGAGTTTTCTCAGAATCTCGACCGGTTTTGCACAATAGTCGCCGTCACCTAGTTGACTGTTTCTGTCAAAACCCGTAACCCGAGAGTGACCTGTTTACGAATTCGATTTGAGTGGGTTATACCTGTCTAAAAATTCTGAAACTTAACAGTCTTAACCAAAATTTCGTTCTCTACAATTTTTGTTCTTTGTGTTTTCCCGAATTCCATACCGTTTGGTCGTGACAAGAACCCAAAATTATTGCTGGGACGAAATTTTTGTTGGGAAATTTACTGCTGCGTTTTCTTGTTTTGCTGCTGCGTTTCAATTTTCTGTTCTTGAAGTCGTAATCCTTGATTCACAAGAACCCTAATAGCAGCCGCTCTCAAAAGCTCCTTACATCATCAAATTTTGCTGCTATTTTCGTAACCCTAGCTGTTCTTGAAATCCAAGAACCCTACGTGCAATGGATAAACTACTTGCAAAATTCGACCACATCCATACAGACTTCGAGCGACATCAAGTTGAATCCGATCGAACACATGCTGAAATTATGGCTGCCCTAGATGCATTACATGACACCCTCGCTCCACAAAGCAAATTAGAACGTATTGCGCAACGGAGATTGGAGGCAGAGCAACGGAAATTAGAACGTATTGCGCAACGGAGATTGGAGGCAGAGCGACGAAAATTAGAACGTATTGCGCAAAGGAAATTGGAGGCAGAACGGAAATTAGAACGTACTGCGCAACGTGAATTAGAGGCAGAACAACGGAAATTAGACCGTGCAGAATGTTGGAGGAAATTGGACGCAAAGTGGAAGGCATACGATGAACTTTTCTTTATCACGCATGGTGTAACACGTGAAGAAGCTATGGCTGGCAAACTGCCCAAATTCTCTCCTTCACATGCTAAATCGAATAAACAGGTTATTCCCAACCCCCCTACGGCTGTGGTACACGAGGAGGTTGACATTCTTATTGTTGATTCAGCCACGGAAGAGTTCATTGAGGTTCCTAATGCACTTACTTATGATGTTGTTCCAGTTGCTACTATTGATTCTCCTTTACCGGTACCCGACCATTCTGACGAGTTTGCCGACGTCAAGGTGGATATTGGTGTTGACCCCATCACTATGCCCGTGGACTTACTTGCTGAATCGATTGTGGTCAAACCGGGGACCGAACCGGTGCAATCCGATGGTTCAAAGGTGCACTCGGCAATTTTAGTTGGTGATTTGAAAGTGTTACAAGCGCCACATGTATATGTGGATCCATATTTACAGCATTGCCGCCCTTTGGATTTTGTTGTCGCTGATTTCTTCACTCGCGCCATTCTATGTTTTTGCGATGTTGTGATTCTGAGTTTCTCTGTGGTTGAGTGGACGTATGGAAGCAAGATATTCGTGTTTGATCCAGGTGGATTCGAGGGCGAATCCTTTCGAAGGGAGAGGGAATGATGTGATACATGGTGACATTCTGGAAATTGAAGATCTGCTACGGTTTTGAGCTATTTTGACAATTATAACTTATCCGGATGAATTTATGTCCTTGATGAAAGTTGTAGATCTCTTTGAGGACTATAAAATCCATATATGGCTCGCAATATTTGGACAACCGAAGCTCCGGATACGGACCGAAACAGTAGGGTGCTGAAGGAAGATACTATCTTTATTTTTCCTAAGTGTGGTTATTTTTCCCACATCGAATTTTAGGAGTTTTTCCTCCAAGTTTGTAGCCTATATAAGGCATTTCCTTGTATTTGAATAGGTAGCTTATTATTGAATCAAAAAACTATTTTGGTTGAAATTCAGAGATTGAATTTTCATCATAAGAAACTTTCAGAGATTGGGTTTCTTTCAAGAAGTTTTCAGAGATTGGACTTCTTGCGATTATCCTGAGACGGGATAATTGGGTGATCTTCCTGAGACGGGATTATCACAAAGCAGTAGTAATCTGAGACGGGTTGCTACATATCCCTTTTCTTTCTTGTTATTTACATTTTATATATTCAGAAAAAGCCCTAAAAATCAGATCACATCAGCCCTAAAAGAGCAGCTTTCGAAATTCATATTGCTTTAATCTAGATCCTACGAGATTCGGTTTACATCAAACGGGCACAGTTGGAACAGGGGGTTGCAACGGATGCGAGATTTTTGCCAATCTGATGCTTTGGATCCTTATTCCCGCCCCCAATTCACAGGTTTGTTGAAATTTTAATAAAATTTTAAGTTCGGTGCCATCCATAATATTGAATATTATGGGTTTTGATAATTCATCTCTTTATCGCTGGAGATTTTTGTCAATTTGATGCTTTGATAATCTGATGATTTTTTAAGTTCACCACCGGCACAGTTGGAACAGGGGTTGTAACGGGCACAGTTGGAACCGGGGGTTGCAGCGGATGCGAGATTTTTGGCAGACTCCTTTTTATATTTGGCAGACTCCTTTTTAACTTCCAACTCTTCCTCGCCATTTGTGGGTTTCTTTCTTTCCCGATTTCGGTTATTGTTTAATGGAAAGTGTTTTTTGTATTTCGGTTATTGTTTAATTGAAAGCGATTTTTATTCCTTAATTTTCGGAGCATAATATCTGCTTTATATCTCAAAAGGTTTTATGGTGATATCGAAGCCGGTCGTGAAGCTATCAGCCGAGAAGAAGCACCCGGAGGAGAATGATATTTAAACACATCACTTTTCATGAGATCATTCTGATTCAAGAATGAATTTGAGACGCTTTTCGATCCCGGTAGGCCATACATAATCCTGTTAATATTATATAGTACTACTGCTACACTATAATAGTATATATATACTCAACATAATCCCGAATAAACAAAAGAGTAAACATAAGAGTACATCTACCACTGCTGTTTTGCCATCATTCAAATGGTTTGTTGTTTTGCTTTAAATTAAATAGTACTGTGAGGAATTAGATAGCTTTTTTCTTAGTATATACTATCTAGTATATACTATCTGCATCAGAATTCTTCCTTCCTGTTTTTTTTCATCCATAGGAATCATTTGATGAAGAAAGATTGAAATAATGTGATATATATATATATATATATATGTGTGTATTGCAGAAGCGGCATGTTGGAATGTAACAGGAGAAAGACAAGCAAGCGAATCACGGCATTGTACTTAAAAGCCATATTAAGACAAGACATTCAGTTTTTCGACACTGAGATCTCAACAGGTGAAGTTGTTGGAAGAATGTCTGGAGATGCTATTCTCATACAAGAAGCAATGAGCGATAAGGTTATGCTTCTAAGTTCTAACAAACAATAAGTTTGTTTGAAAAGCTGCTGAATTTTTTGTTAATTACGATTGACTGACCAATTGCTAGCTTTTTGCACCGGTTGGGAAATTTATTCAATTTGTGACAACATTTCTAGGAGGTTTTGCCATTGCATTTGCAAGAGGGTGGCTTTTATCGATCATATTATGTGCTTGCATTCCATTTGTAATGGTATCTGCAGGATTGATGGCAATGATTATGTCCACGATGGCCGGTAAGGGACAAGCTGCTTATGCAGATGCTGGAAATATACTAGAACAAACAGTTGGAGGAATTAGAACGGTAATTACTGTTTAATTCTACATTAAAACTCAGTGAGATTTTCGATAGTGTAAATCATGTCTCAACTACTGTTAAACAAGGACTGCTCATTGAGCGTACAGCTGAAGCACGCCAAGTGTTTGAAGGTTTGCAGCAGAGCATTAAAGAAGGGGATACTCATGTACACAAGTTGCTCGACGAAATTACTCCTCCAGTTTTGAAGAATGTTGTGGTCCACGATGTAAAACTCCATGTAAGTACTACCACCACTGGTCGGGTGGTCGGGCTGGATAGTCTTCGAACTCGAAAATGTGAATTTATGTTAATTTTGCTCTTTTGATGCTAATGTTGAACCTTTAATCATTTTTTGGAGACATAATTGCTCTTTTGATGCACATGTTCATTCGAAACTGTTGGATGGCTTTTACATCACTCATCTCAGCATTGGCATTTGGTCAAAAGGTAGTTTAATTTCTCTGTTCCGTAATGCTTCAATTATTTCAGATTCCTGTAAAAAAAATTGGTCTTTTTTTAACAGGGAGATGACATAAAAACGAAAGGCAGAGACATAATTCACCCAAAGTTTGAAATGGTTCGAGAGCAGCTCAATCCTCTTAGAACATGGGTATGTATATCTTATGCCTGCAAACCGTTGTCATTTGTAACAGCAAATAATACATATCAGACTTTGCTCATTGCATTGCACTGTGACTGTATTTTTTTTCAGGTCAAAAACACGAGCAAGAAATGGCATATGGAGAAGGAGCAAAACTTAAAAGAGAAACCCCTCATTAAACAGCTTTCTAAGACATTTGGTGCCAAAGCTTCCAACTGATTTTGTCCTTTTAAACACTTTTTGATTGTTGGATATGGTGCCTGTTTGCATAATAAGAATCTTTTTGAGTCTTTAGTGCACCGAAATGTCGTATAGGTGCGATTTGTGGTATTTATGTATATATCACAATAGAGGGTGTCTAAAGTAATTACGTGTCGTCTCGGAAGGAACTTATGGTCGAATTGGTAAATATTCTTGAATGCTCGAAAGTATTGGGTTTTGATATCAGATATTTTGTTCCAATTCATATAGATCTAATTGGTTTTGATACTGTATTGGAAGGATAAGAAGATGACTTCTTTATCGACTTCTTCGTCTGTTACAGCTCCATTGGTGGGAGGTATCAAAGACAAAGGCGCGATTCCAAGTGAAAATGTTGATGGCCGGAAGGTTTTGCTTGGTGGGATGGCCTCTTCCATGGCCGAAAGGGCACCCGATTGCAGCTTATCGCATTCGGAAGATTCTGTGTGTTCAATGGCGTCTTCTTCTAGCTCGCAGGCCACTGGGGAGCATTTAATTTACGGAATCGGTAAGGAAGTTGATGTTCCTGCTCCGTCGGTGATTGGCCTATTGAAGGTGTTAAGGGATTTGGTTATCTCTGGTTTGGATATTGAGCGTACAGCTGAAGCACGCCAAGTGTTTGAAGGTTTGCAGCAGAGCATTAAAGAAGGGGATACTCATGTACACAAGTTGCTAGACGAAATTACTCCTCCAGTTTTGAAGAATGCTGTGGTCCACGATGTAAAACTCCATGTAAGTACTACCACCACTGGTCCCGGAAATAAGATGACTCTTGCTTTAATTTACATTATGTTGTTGTTGTTGTTGTTGTTGTTGTTGTTGTTGAATACAATCTCGCTTATAATTCATGTACATTTTGATAATTGAATTTTTCTACTGCATTATTGGGAAAATTGTGATTTTTGATGGGGTGGAGGCCACAGATGCAAGATTTTGATGAATGAAGAACAGAAAGAAAATATTTTCTTATGAAGGAAGAAAAATCCTCTTGATTATTCATGTTTCAGTTGATTATTAGAGAGAAAAAGTGATTGGAAAAAAAAAATGGAGAATTTCTTTGCTTCAATTTTCTCCGGTGTTTCTCAAGTTGTTGGCAAATTATTGGGTCATCCACTCGATTTTCTTTCCGGCAAATCTTGCGAGTAAGAATTTTTCGTTTGATTTTTTTTTTTCAGAACAATTTTTGTTTGATTTCTGAATCCTTTGCCTATCATACTGATTATTTTATTTTTCCGTCCATTTTTCGGTTTATGATTAATTAATGGGTTTTTTTGTGGTGATAATTTGACGCAGCACTAATTGTAAACCAACATGTACATTTTGATAATTGAATTTGATGGGTAAAATTTATTGCCAATGCCATGAATGTTTAACTACTTGCTTGCACTAATAATAGTTACAGGTTGTCTATGTTGTTGTGCGTGGAGATGTGTGATGTGGCACAATGAATACCGTCTCTTTTTAAAGTGTATTTAAATTGTGCGGTTCTGATTATTTCAGGAATTCAAATGATCGTATTTAAATAATTAGACGACAACAATCATGCTAATTAAAGTGCGGTTCTGTTTTTTTCAATTGTTTTTATGTTCATTTCTCTTTCACATGCTCACAAATTTGTATTTTTTTTCCAGGTGTTACCTAAAATTTAGTGGGATGATTGTTGTTCAGTTTCACCAGCTATCAATCAATCAATACTATTTTTCATTGACATTCAACACATTTCTACAATTATCTTTCATTGTACATGGACATGTTTGTCGGATTGTTTTTCCATTCAAACCATCGTTTTTAGGATTTTATGTTTCCCTGCAGCTCTTACATTATTATAATATCCAAATTAATTGTCGTACATATTTATGAAAGATTAGACTTTTTTTTTTCATTATTGCATAAATTAAATTTATTCTATGTTTTTTATGAATAAAATCATTTTTTATATGTTAGTTTGTTTAAACACGAAATTTTTTCATAACATTTTATTTTCCTTTGATGTTTACTTTTTAAATATAACGTTCTCCGTGCATCGCACGGGTTTCCTACTAATATATATATATATATATATATATATATATATATATATATATATATATATCAGAATTTGAATATAAGTCTTGTTGGCTATGTAGCACAGACACAGATACTGGCACGACACGACATAGACACGGCGACACGGGTAATTTCAAAATTTAAGGACACGATACGCCGCCGACACATTATATATATATTTAAATTGTATGATATAAATAAGAATCAATTTATAAAAAAATTATTTGTAAAATCTGAAAAACTAGAAAAAATAAGATATGTAATACATAAACTCTATGAATATCTAAAATGGATATTCAACATTTATACGGTGCCAAAAAAGTAAAAACAAAATTGTGATTGACATTTAAAATATTACAGCGTGTAAAAATGATTGTTTATCGACAATAAACATATAAATTTAATACGGCGTATTATTTGTTAAATTGTAATCAAGATGAAAATCGTGTATTTTAAAACTTCTTTTGAACAAAACTTAAATAAAGAAAAGAAATTAAGAAAATTGGGTTCTTGTGTGTCGGTGCTGTGTCTAGACGTGGGCGGTTCCGGTTCCAAATCCGGTTCGGACCCGCCGGTTCCCGGGTCCAACCCGGCGGTTCCGGGTCCACGGAACCGGCGGTTCCACGGTTCATACCCGGTTTTAGGTTCCAACGGACCCGGCCCGGCCCGGAACCAACGGTTCAAGGAACCGGCCGAAAAACCGGCGGTTTTTAAAATTTTTTTTTTTTTTTTTTTGAATTTTCGTTTTTTTTTTTCCTTTTTCTTTTTCCTTCAAAATTTGCCTAAGATTCCAATTTCCAATTTGACCAACGGTTGGCAACGAATATATATTCAAATTTTTTAATTTTATTTTAATATACCATAAAATGTTGTTTGTCATATTATGTTTGAATATTCAGTGTATTAGTAGTGTGTTTGAATTTTTAATATGAAGTGTATTAGACTATTAGTATGGTGTTAAGTAATGTGTATCAACTATCAAGTGATTCAAGTGTGCTGTGACTGTCGTCATTGATGTATTGTTCAATTATGTAATGGTGTTGCTTAATAAAACAACTTTTATATACATTTTGCCTCGATTCATTAAGATAGAATATCAACTTATATACATAATATTATAAGTATAAATCATCGTAATCACTATATGAAATATAAGTTTAATTTACTTACAAATCAATCATAAAAAATAAACAATTAGAAAACTATAATCTTTAATTTACTTACAAATTATCTAGAATATAAGTTATGAAATTAAATATTATATATAGATTGGTTCAAATTAAATATTATACAAGCTGTGTTTTTTTTTTTTTTTAAAACATACTTATGAAATCAAATATTATATATAATTTAATAACCAATTAGAATTTATTATTAATTTTAACGTATGTTATAAAAATTTTGTCAAAAAAAATTGATTTTTTTGGAACCGTGATCGGAACCGTAATCGGAACCGTGATCTGAACCGTCTGACCCGGGAACCGCCGAGACCCGGACCCGGACCGGGGAACCGCCAAACCCGCGGGTTCCCGAGAACCGGCGGAACCGGCTAGAAAATGGAACCGGCAGTTCCGGTTCCATTTTCGACCCGGAACCGGAGGGTCGTGCCATGGACCCGGAACCGGCTCGGAACCTGTCACGTCTAGCTGTGTCGGGGAGTGTCGACGGCGTGTCGGAGGTGTGTCAGATACTAAAATTTTAAATAATATTACTCTAATCATCCAACACATGTCGGAAATGTGTCGGAGGCGTGTCGGTTGCGTGTCGTGTCGAAAACGTATCGGACACAACATACGGTGCCCAAATTGAAGTGTATGTGTTTCATAGTTTGTCGGCCATATTTATTTTTTTATAATTTCTTTTACGGAGTGTTTTTTTTTTTTTTTTCCCTTTTTAAAGTGGGGTAGGAGTAATTAATTAGGTACGCTGGATTTGTCTAGTTTTTATTTTTTATTTTTATATATATCTTTTTTATGTATGCTGAATATAGTTAAAAAGGGAAATGTGAGAAAGGGTAGTGTTGGTACAAGAAGATAAGAAAATAAGGAGGAGCTTATGTAGATAAAAATAGTTGTCGTAAACTAACTTAAGTAAAAAAAAGTTATTGAGAAGCTTATTTAATAAAACCCCCCAAAAAAAAAATAATACTCCCTCCGTTTTTTTTATATGTCATATTTTAGAATTTGCTCAGTTTTTATTTATCTGTCATCTTATATTTTTAATGCACCATTTATTATTTTTTTTTGCTCCTTTACCAATGAAGTATTTACATCTCCAATAATAAAAAAAAATCCAATACTAAAAACTCATTTTACCAACAAAGTATTTATATCTCCAATAAAAAAAAATACATTTCTAATACTTTATTTTAGACATAGTAATTATTTTCTTAATCTGTGTGATTCTTCTCTCTGCGACAGATAAAAAAACGGAGGGAGTACTCTGTAATAATAATAAAATAAAATAAAACCTTTAAAGTTGTATTATTATCTATTTCGGCGTTAATCCGTGAAGCTATTTACTAAGCAAAATTATTATTTTTAGGGGAAAACACAATAAATACGGACAAAGTTACATAACACATTTTAAAGTGTCTCAACTCGTATAAAGTTAAGACATATAAATGTGTCTCTGTGGTTTTTTTTAAGGGGAAACACAATAAATATGGACAAAGTTAAAGACGTTTAAAAGTGTCTCAACTAGCATAAAGTTAACACATATAAAAGTGTCTCCATAGGGTCATTCTTTATATAGAAGACACTTTAAAGTATCTCCACGTGTACAACAAACTTAAAAATAGTAAAATGTCTCCACAAGGTCTCACACATTTACATCCTACTTGACATAGATACATTTTCTATATACTAGTGACTCTATATCCTGTTTTTAATGGCATTTTTTAAAAATGTCTTTATAGGTGTGTGTGAAGTGTCTGTCTAATCTACAAGACCAGTTACAGATCATACAGAAAACTAAAGATTTATGCACACAATTCACCATCTCCATAGGTTTAAAGGGAAAGATACGGAGTAATTCCATGATTAAAAACAAACAAAAAGAAATGAAATTAAAATGGGACCAAATTCGTTACATGGTATATCTGGATCATCAGATTCACCCCACATACTTATATCGTAATGTTCCCTTCGGCGGTGGGTCACACAAATCATATCTTCTTCTCATAAACTCCCACGTACTAACCAACCTTTTTCTAGACCCAACACCCCAATCTCCATTGTATCATCTTAATCCGGGATAGTAGCCGATGAGCCCCAGAATCCAAACGCGGTTCATAAAATGGTACTTTTGAGCGGAACCCCTTTTGGGATTACAACATTAAATTGCAGGCGGAAACAACAGCGGATTCCATGTCCCTTTCTTGATAAAAATCATCTCTGATTTAAGAAGATCATCCGACGAGGGGCAGTTCGAATGAGAGAAAGATGAGAAATAGGAGGAGAGAGGACTTTGGATTCGCTCCTCCATTTGACGGTTGCTTAAATTTATTTTACAAGAAAATGATGTGCCTTTTTTTATGGGCGAAAGGAATTATATGTCTCCATGTGTCGTGAAAAAATAAAATTACCACGAAAAAACAGTTGGCACCATTTATTTTATTATTTTCTCGTTTACTTATCTACACCACATAATCATTATTAGCATCACAATTATAATATAACTTTTAAATAATATAATTTAGTCCTTTTATTTTGTAAAATTAAAAAACAATCCTCTTTTACCATTATCCGTTCCGAAATAACTGAGGACATTCCCAAAAACACGCATATTAAGAAGGTGAGTTAATGTTTGAATTTGAATGTCAAAATGACTAAAAAAACCTTAGTCTGTCATTAACGCAATGTTGTATTTATTATCTCACTACTTAATAAATAAGGGTAGATAGAAAAAACATAATAAATGTTGAATTGCAAATGTAACTGCCTCAGTTATTTTGGAACAAATATTTTTAGCAACTGCCTTAGTTATTTTGGAATGAAGGAGTAATAACTACCAACCCTTAACACAACTTAATAATAAACTACCATCCTATTTTTTTTCAAGTTCCCTCTTTTTTTTCCATTTCAAAAACTCATCCAAGATTCAAGGGCATCGGAGGATTAAGGGCGGACGACCGGAGAACCACCAGAGAATTTGAAATCTCGCCGGACTAAAGTAAAGAGCACCGGTGGAGGGAACATTAAAGAAAACAAGAGCCCATCTTTGAACCAAAACACGTAAGTGGTGAATCTCTATCGTTTTTCCTTTATTACGCTTTCATTTCGGTTGAATATGTATGCCTATCGGGTTTTTTTACGGTTTTTTCCGGTGAGTTCGACTGGGTTTGAAAGAGGTGTGAATCGTAGTTAACGCTAGTAGTTCTGAACTACGTTGATGTTTCAACGTCATTAGGTCTGGCGTTGGATGTTGTGTCTGAATTTCCCGCCTCTCCTTAAAAGTAAGTTTTTGTGACACCAACTAATCCTAACGTCAGGATATCTGACGTGTGTAAGGCAGAACTAAAAATGTGTCTGAGGTTAAAACGTCAGACTTATTGGCGCTCATGTTACTTTTTAACGTTGGTTTTGTTGACGTTGTTTTTTTTTACTAATTTGATCCCCGGGTATGCTTCTTGTTTTCTAAATGGTATGTCTTGTTTTTTGTTTAGGGAATCATGGTTAGGACGAGATCTAGTGCTGCGAACGAGCAAATAAGTGATGCACCAAATGATATTGAAGTGGATCAAATGGTTAAATATCCACCGATTCCGCCAAGCAATGCACCTGTTGTTGGGGGTTCATGACCAACTGTTGTGGCTTATAAAAAGAAGCGGAGAAGTGAAAAGAATGTGGAAGGAACAACTAAAACTAGTGAGTAGGTAGATGTAGAGGTGGAAGGAGCAATTGACATTGGTGCATGTGCAGTGTTGTTAGAACCAATTGAAGAATATGGTCAAAAGGGAATGCCAACTGTTACAGGTGCAAGGGTAGAGGGACAAGTTAAGGAACAAGTTGTGGTTCCAAAGGTAGTTGAGGGAGTTGACAGAGGAGATGCAGATGAGGCTACGTATGCCTCTTTAAAAACAATTTTAGAGTTATCTTGGATACTTTCTACCTCAAATATGGGACTGACATGACAGCTCGGGCGTCCCAAACCCCAATCGTTGGACAAATTCAGCAGGTATTTTATGAGCCACTGCAAGCATCAAATATTGGCCAAGAGACAGGTAGGTCAACTCAAACTGAGAGTGCAAGAACAGCAGGAGCATCTGGGAGTGGTGAGGCAACAACAGAAGTAGATGAGGCCTCACATGATTGTGATGATTGTGATAGTGATGTGGAGGTGGACACCACTGAATTGTTGAAAGATTGGGAGAAATATGTTGGATATGCATTGTTGAAGAAAATGCATGTATGTTAGACATAATTAGTTTTAATGATGCGTGTCAGACTAGCTGTTATAGAGCAAAGGCAAAAAGATGTCTAGATTGAATGTATAGGTTTACTAAAGTTTGATATTTGTATAGGTTTGATCAAACAAGCACTGTAAAGAGGTCAGCTGACTTGTTCAGCAGACCTATCTAGGTCAGTAGAGTGTCTAGGACAGTAGAGTCTAGGAACCTGCTGATGGTTGAAGGCTGGGGTTCAAACTTAGTAATGAAGGCTAAGAGATCAAACTTAGTCTTTAAAGTCAAGGATATGGGATCAGTATTTAGGGAAGTCTGTGATGACCTAAACTGATCACATATACCTTGTGTAGAAGGTCTAAGTTCTATAAAAGTAAAGTGGTGATTCGAACTTGGTTATAATTAAAATGGTGTACTCTAACTTCATAATAAAAAGTTAGATGAGAATCAGTCAACTGAGGTGTTTATAAAACACAGCAGACTAAAAGTCAGCTAACACACATGGACATCAACAGACCTACGGAACAGGTGTCTGCTGAATGCAAAAGTTGAATTAATCCAAGTTTTTCTGAAAATACTAAATGGATAAGGATGAATTACAAGCCTTGGATTAATTAGTCAACCAATGGCCAAGATAAAAAGAACGTTTTAAAGATTCAGAGCAACACCCAATGAAAATAAGTCAATGATTGATAGACTGGACTATCAAAAAGGAACACTGACAGTGTCAGTACGATGCAGCAGTGGAAAATTGCAGTCAAGACAAAGACAATCCTGAAATGGCTATTTTTTAAATTCAAATTCAAGTCACAGGATTCACACCTATAAATAGAGGACTCCTTATTCAGATTGAGCAACAAGTTGCAAGAGAAAAATAACAACAAGAATTTACACGAAGCAATCAAGTTTTTGAGCAAGAAATTGATAAAAGTGCAATCTTACCCTGCTGAGCATCACTGAGCTATCAATTTACTGATCAAGATTTTCTTCAAGTGTTTTTCTGCAATCAAGCTACATCTAGTATACACACTTGAAGTCTACAAGCTACCGATCTATTCATCCTGATCAAAAGCTTGCTGAAAGCTGAATCACTTTCTTGATTCAACCCTTCTTTTTCAAGAAGTTTACTGAAGACAGAGAAGCACTTTTGAAGTGTCAAGAACTGTTGTTTGTGGTGGAGCTGGTGAAGAGGCAATCCTACTCTTCAAGGACCAGTGGAATACTTTGAAGCAGCAATCCTACTTGTTTCTAGTGTTCAGTTTGTGAAGCCATAGTCATTGGTCAAGGACAAATAGTTTAGGGATTTTTGTAACAGCTACCTCAATAATCTCTAGTGAATTTCCTCCAACATCACAGGACAAGAGTGGACTGATAGGATTACACCACCTGGAACCACTATAAATCTTGCTTACTTTACTTTACTGCATTTACATTCTGCAATTTACTTTATCTGCATGCTTATCACATCAACCTGCTGAACTAGCTACTGAATCACACCACTTTCACTACTGAGTGTCCATTACTTAGTATCATATATAAAACAACAAGTTACAAGGCTTAATCTAATATATTCCGCTGCAATAAATTCAATAGCTTCAATAGTCAGCAGACTGCTGAAGGTCAGCATACTATTGACCCTGCTGAGTAAGAAGAAACATCCGATCATATCAGCGGTTAAGGCAGTAAGGGCTTGTCAGAAGGGTTGTGAGGGCTACTTGTTGTATGCAGTGGACGTGGAACAGGTGAAGCCTAAGTTCGAGGAGACTCCCATAGTGAGGGAATACCCTGAGGTATTTCCAGAAGAGTTACCGGGAAACATGCCGGACAGAGAGATAGAGTTTGAGATTCAGTTGATACCGGGAGCGGCACCAGTTGCTAAAGCACCTTACAGAATGGCACCGGCCGAATTAAAGGAGTTGAAAGCTCAACTTAAAGATATGCTTGAAAGGAACATAATTCAGCCCAGTACCTCGCCATGGGGAGCCCCTGTTTTGTTTGTGAAGAAGAAAGATGGCAGCATGAGAATGTGTATCGACTACAGAGCACTGAACAACCTTACCATCAAGAATAAGTACCCTCTACCGAGGATAGATGACCTGTTTAATCAGTTGCAAGGTAAGAGAGTGTTTTCCAAGATCGACCTGAGATCCGGATATCATCAGCTGAAGGTTAAGATAGCAGATATACCGAAGACGGCTTTCAGTACGAGATATGGACATTATGAGTTCCTTGTTATGCCTTTTGGACTCACTAATGCTCCATCTGCATTTATGGATTTGATGCAGCGAGTTTTCATGCCGTACTTGGATAAGTTCGTGATAGTGTTCATAGACGATATCCTAGTTTACTCTAAGGACGAGAAAGAACACGAGGAACACTTAAGGATAGTGTTGGACACACTGAAGAAGAATCAGTTGTATGCAAAGTTTTCTAAGTGTGACTTTTGGTTGGATCGAGTGAGTTTCTTGGGTCATGTAATTTCTGGAGATGGTATTCAAGTTGATCCGGCAAAGATCGAGGCAGTTGAGAATTGGCCTAAACCTACCACAGTCTCAGAAGTAAGAAGTTTTCTTGGGTTGGTTGGTTACTACCGGAAGTTCGTACAAGATTTTTCGAAGATAGCTACTCCACTCACCAGGTGACACGGAAGAATGTGAAATTTGAATGGACTAATGAGTGTGATAAGGCCTTTCATACCTTGAAGAGTAAGTTGACTACGGCACCGGTGTTAGCGATTCCGGAGATTTTTGATAACTATGATGTCTACACGGATGCTTCGGGACGGGGTTTGGGTTGTGTGTTGATGCAAGGAGGAAAAGTGATAGCTTATGCATCTAGGCGGTTGAAGGTACATGAGAAGAACTACCCGACACATGATCTAGAGTTGGCCGCGGTAGTTTTTGCCTTAAAGACTTGGAGGCATTACTTATATGGGGTTAAAGCAAGGATCTTCACCGACCATAAGAGTTTAAAGTATTTCTTCACACAAGAGAACCCGAATATGAGACAGAGGAGATGGTTAGAGTTCGTTAAGGACTATGATTTGGACATTCAGTACCATCCGGGAAAAGCAAATGTAGTAGCAGATGCTTTGAGCAGGAAACCGATGTTTGCGACTTCCAGTGTTGAGGTAATGGCAGAAAGGTTAGATGGGTTGGAAATCAGAAGCTTTGATCAGATTGAAGACAGACGGTTTGTGGCACCGATGTTAGCAAGATCGAGTTGATGGATGATATTCGGGGAAAGCAAGACGAAGACCCGGTTTTGTTGGATTTGAAGCGTGTTGCTAGGGAGAAGCCTACGGTTGGTTACGTGTTGGATAAGAGTGGAAATTTGTGGTATCGGGATCGTCTATGTGTACCTAATGTTGGCGTCTTGAGACAAAGAATTATGGAAGAAGCACATAGGATAGCTTTTGCGGTTCATCCGGTGCTACTAAAATGTACAGAGACTTAAAGGAAAGATTTTGGTGGCCCTCGATGAAAGTGGAAATAGCCAAGTTTGTGGCCGAGTGTGATGTATGTCAAAAGGTTAAGGCGGAGCATAGAAGACCCGGTGGAATGCTTAAGCCATTGGATATCCCGGAATGGAAATGGGATAAGATCACAATGGACTTCATCACCGGATTACCTAAGACAAGAGGCGGACACGACGCAATTTGGGTAATCGTGACAGATTGACCAAATCTGCCCATTTCTTACCGTACAAGGTCGACATGCCATTAAAGAAGATGACGACACTATATCTGGACAATATAGTGAAGTTACATGGAGTTCCAATCTCGATAGTTTCAGACCATGATTCGAGGTTTGTAAGTCGGTTTTGGAAGAGCTTGCAAGAAGCCTTCGGGACCAAGTTGGATTTGAGCACGGCTTTTCATCCTCAGACAGATGGACAATCTGAGAGGACCATCCAGACACTCGAGGACATGCTGAGAGCTTGTGTTTTGGAGGTAGGCGGATCATGGGACGAGTACCTATCGGTAGCGGAGTTTGCCTACAACAACAGTTTTCATGCAAGTATAGGCATGCCGCCGTTTGAAGCGTTGTATGGGAGAAGATGCCGCACGCCACTATTTTGGGATGAAGTCGGGGAGAGACAGATTACAGGGCCAGAGATGGTTGAACAAGCAAAGGAAAGGGTTCAGTTGGTCAAGAAGAATCAAGGCAGCTCAAGACAGGCAGAAAAGTTGGGCTGATGTTAGAAGAAGACCTCTTGAGTTTGAAGTCGGCGATAGAGTTTACCTCCGAGCTTCACCGATGAAGGGAGTGAAACGCTTTGGACAAAAAGGAAAGCTAAGTCCAAGGTATGTTGGACCTTTTGAGATTTTGGAGAGAGTTGGGACGTTAGCTTATAAGCTTCAGTTGCCAGAATCAATGTCGAGAGTCCATAATGTATTTCACGTCTCAATGTTGAAAAAGTGTCTGACGAAGAATGATGTGGAAACTACGGTTGACCCAGAAATCTTACAAGATAATCTTGCTTATGACGAGAGACCGATCAAGATCCTAGACCGGAAAGAAAAGATGATTAAGAGACGGATGATCCCTTTGGTGTTAGTTCAGTGGAGCAATCATTCACCCGAGGAGGCAACTTGGGAAGTGGAAGGCGACATGCTTAGTGAGTTCCAAGAATTTGGGGATTTACCAGGTATGTTCTAGTTTCGAGGACGAAACTCCTTTTAAGGGGGGGAGAATGTAATATTCCGACTTTCGGGAAAGGGCAGACGTGTCTTTTTGCGAAAACGAAATATTAGGTTCGGTTTCCTTTTATTCGGAGTTAATTATTTTGGACATTATATATATATATATTCTCGAAATTTTATATATGTAATTAAAAGGAAAATCAGTTTTGTGGTCAAGGGCAATTAAGGAAAATGGTTAACTCCTTTTTAATGCTAAGACCTAACCTAATTCAGGATTTTCGGTTTGATTTCAGCCTTCCCCCTTCCCTTGTGCGGCATTGTGAGGAGAGAAAGAGAGAAAAGAGAGTTCTTCACAATTCTAAGAGGTAGAGTTGATCGTTTTCAGAACGGATTCAAGAATTTGACTCGGCGTAAAGAGCACAGCATTTTGGCATCTGTTTTGTGGGATTGCAGCAGTTTTTCAGAGCAGTATTGATCAGTTTTGGGGCTGCAAAAAGGTAAGAGAAACAGTCCTATGAATTCCATCATTAGCTATAAGGAATTGATCATGTTTTAAGACGTCTTGGTGTTAGAAATATGAATCCTTGTTTTGGTTAATGACTCTAATTGTTATAGCATGTTTAGATGGGGATTTTGTGTTGTTGTGTGGATTATTTGCTGGTTTTGGGTTGAATTACGATCCGGAAATCGCATGGTGATGAAGTTAGGGTTCCAGTCGAACCCAGGTGGACGGGCGTCCGGTATTCTGGACGGGCGTCCAGCCTTGGTCTTTTCTCAGACGGGCGTCTGGCTTATCCGGACGGGCGTCTGAGGGGTAATTTTACATTCAGGATTGAAATGGTCTTCAGTGGACGGGCGTCTGAGTTTAATGGACGGGCGTCCATCTTTGGACGGGCGTCCAGTAGGGTTCGGACGGGCGTCCAGGGTCTTAAACGGGCGTCTAGCTTGTTTTGCCCTTCTTTCTTTGTGGGTTGTTGTTCAGCCTTATATACATGATTTATCTTTATGAACCCTTATACATGATATGTTAAAATGGTATAAATATAGACAAGCCTGAATTGAGCTTCTGATTCGTTCAGTTAAAACACCGAATGTACTCTTAAAGGGAGTTGAAGTTCGGATCCGTCGGAAGAACATGATAGGCTTGTGCTTTGATGAATTAGCATTCATCAATGTCTGTGTATGTGCTAGGACTTGTCCGTGTCTAGTGGTCTAGGAAGAGAGTAGTATGTGTGAGGGAGATTATTTGAAAATACTTAGGCTGGCTAGTTAATAACTTAATAAACAACGTATGTGAATAGTAAAAGATTAAACAACATGTCTCTCTTGGCTAGGCACCAGGCTAAATCGCGATGCATGTGCTACCTCTGAAGGTAGAAGAACTTCGTAGGTCAAAAAGACCCTAAGTACGGAGGGACTCTGCTGAGGTGTGCGTGCTATCGGAGTCTACCTTTTCTAGACTTCGTGGGTATTGGTGTGATCCACTGATATGTTGCAAAAGAGTGTTCCCAAGGTAGAAGAACTCAGTAGGTCAAAGACCCTAAGTACAGAGGGACTCTGCTGAGGGGATGCGCGTAGTGCCCTTGAGTGCGGTTGTAACATAGATAGGCTAAGTTAGAAACAGTTAGTCACAACGTGTTGATGAGCACGAAGTGAACCCTAGATTGAGTTGGTCTCATTTAATCAACTAATTAAATAATTATCTTTTCGTTATAACTATGATTGTTTTCATAGCTTCTCTTTCTTTCTAAGTACGTTGTACTTACCTCGAATGCATTTTCTTTTATGTGTTTGGGGGTGAGAAGACGAACAGGTGTTCGAGGAGAGTTTTGACGACGACGTGTGAAGGCGTTCGTTGAAGTTTCAAGAATGTTTCTTTTCTGTTTTCTTTGGTGGCCCTTGTTTTGATTCTGAGGTAGACTGTTGGTTTCTTTTGGATCCTTCGTACTGTCTTTTGGGATTTTCGTACGTTTCCAATGTAATAATTTACATTTCTATCCTTTAGATTTCTTTTCTACTCTTTAAATTTTTGGGAAAAATTTTATATACCCGAGTTTTGCTTCCGTTTTGCCTTTTATTTGATACGACGTAGTAGAGGCTTACGTATAAAATGAATTTACTTTTATTTTATACGTGCCGAACGTTCTTTTTCCGGATAAGGACTCGGTGTCCGGGAACGGGGCGTTACAGTTGGTATCAGAGAGAAAGCGTTCTTTAGACTTCCTTTCTTTAAGATAAGTTTCTTTAGATCTTTAGTAACGTCTGGTTTTCTTGATCTTTCAGCATGGTAACGACAAGAAGAGGCGTTCGTGGAGCTGAGAGCTCAGGGGTTAGACAAGGGGCAGAGAGCCCAGTGCCCGTAGTAGGGGGTGGTTTTGTGAGGCGTAACCCTTCGCCTCGTTTGAGTCTTTCGCCACCACCCCATACAGCCACGCCTACACCACGGTCTCAACAGGATGTGTCACCGAGGCCGCATCAGAATCTGCCACCCCGACCACCGCCAAGATATAACTACATTTATGGAGAGCCTGGACAAGCACCTATTCGTGTCACTGTAGTAGGCGACATTCCACCGATTAGTGCGCCACCATCAGTGACCAATGTGTATCCTCCACCATCTAGTGCATATCCTCCAGTGTATCCTCAGCAGCAGCAGGTCTTTTACCCTCCTCCTGTAGGTCATGTTCCTCAACCTACAGTACCACCTTCACCACGCTTTGACCACCAGCAAGGCGTCGGTCATCTACCCTTTGGTTTTCAGCAGCCTCAACAGCATCAGTTTTATCAGGGGTACTATCCGTATCAGAATGAGCCTCAAGTAATCCCACCTTATCCTCAACATCAGCAGTATCAACCGCATGTATCTTATGGTTACCCTCCAGTTCACCCACCAGTTAGACCGGCCTTTGAGCAAGCACCAGCGGTGGATTGGTATACGAGATTGAGGAGAAATCGAGTTGAGAACTTCTTTGGTAATGTGGAGCATTCTAAAGCAGAGGAATGGATAAGAGGATTCGAGAAAGCTTGTAGGAACATACATGTTCCTGAGACAGAGATGGCACAACTAGCAGTCAGTTTTATGTTGGGAGCAGCAGAAGCATGGATTGATGCCATTCAAAGCAGCAACGGTAAGGTAATGGATTGGGAAGGGTTCAAGACGATGTTCTATAATGAGTACTTCCCGGTTACAGTTCAAGCAGATAAAGCAAGTCAATTCCTGAAGCACAAACAAGGTAATCACCTGACAGTGGCCCAGTATACTAATAAATTCAATGAGTTAGGAAGGTTCTATCCGGAATTGATGAAAGTGGAAGAGAGAAAGATGGCCCTCTATAAGGATGGGTTGGCCTACGAGATTCAGTCGGGCATGCTAGGATTCACGGCAAGGAATATGGCAGAGTTGATGAATAAAGCCTTGGAAGTCGAAACTTTCAGGAAGAGAGCTACAGTGGTTGTTAATAATAAGAGAAATTTTGGGACAAGTCAAGGCAGTTATAGGGGAGCGCCACAGCAAGCAGCCAAGAAGACTACGGCTACTACAGCAGCTAAGGCCCCGAACAGTGCACCACTTTGCCCCAAGTGCAACAGAAACCATACAGGAGAGTGCAGGCAGAGTAGTAACGGTTGTTACGTTTGTGGTGAGCAAGGACACTTTTCTAGAGCGTGTCCAAACAGAGGAAACAAGAGTGGTTCGAGCCAAGGTAGCGGGAGAGGCGGCCCGAGCCGACCGGTTCGAGTTTTTGCAGTGGATGCTAATTTTGTGGAACCAGAGGATGACGTTATTTCGGGTACCATGTTTTGTTTCATTCTTTTGTTAAGATATTTTATAGCGTGATTATTCATGTTGTAACTATATTTAAATAAATGAATATGCATCCTAGGTACGATAATGTTAGAAAACTTAGTGGTCAAGGCTTTGTTTGACACGGGAGCGTCAAATACTTTTGTGTCAACCAAGGTAGCTAAGAAGTTGGATTTACCTTCAGAGCCTTTAAGAAACACTTTGGAGATAACTACGCCGTTAGGGAAAGTAACAAAGGTAACTAGAATGATACCACAAGTGGAAGTTCGAGTCGGACCTTATCGATGTAAGAGCAACTTTACAGTTTTGGACTTTTCGGATTTTGATGTAATCCTCGGAATAGATTGGCTATCCGAGAATTTTGTACACTTGGACTGTAAAGAGAAGAAAGTGACTTTTAAAGTACCTGGGAAATCAGACAAGACGTATCAAGGGAATGTATACAAGCCGTGTAAGAAGAAACATCCGATCATATCAGCGGTTAAGGCAGTAAGGGCTTGTCAGAAGGGTTGTGAGGGCTACTTGTTGTATGCAGTGGACGTGGAACAGGTGAAGCCTAAGTTCGAGGAGACTCCCATAGTGAGGGAATACCCTGAGGTATTTCCAGAAGAGTTACCGGGAAACATGCCGGACAGAGAGATAGAGTTTGAGATTCAGTTGATACCGGGAGCGGCACCAGTTGCTAAAGCACCTTACAGAATGGCACCGGCCGAATTAAAGGAGTTGAAAGCTCAACTTAAAGATATGCTTGAAAGGAACATAATTCAGCCCAGTACCTCGCCATGGGGAGCCCCTGTTTTGTTTGTGAAGAAGAAAGATGGCAGCATGAGAATGTGTATCGACTACAGAGCACTGAACAACCTTACCATCAAGAATAAGTACCCTCTACCGAGGATAGATGACCTGTTTAATCGGTTGCAAGGTAAGAGAGTGTTTTCCAAGATCGACCTGAGATCCGGATATCATCAGCTGAAGGTTAAGATAGCAGATATACCGAAGACGGCTTTCAGTACGAGATATGGACATTATGAGTTCCTTGTTATGCCTTTTGGACTCACTAATGCTCCATCTGCATTTATGGATTTGATGCAGTGAGTTTTCATGCCGTACTTGGATAAGTTCGTGATAGTGTTCATAGACGATATCCTAGTTTACTCTAAGGACGAGAAAGAACACGAGGAACACTTAAGGATAGTGTTGGACACACTGAAGAAGAATCAGTTGTATGCAAAGTTTTCTAAGTGTGACTTTTGGTTGGATCGAGTGAGTTTCTTGGGTCATGTAATTTCCGGAGATGGTATTCAAGTTGATCCGGCAAAGATCGAGGCAGTTGAGAATTGGCCTAAACCTACCACAGTCTCAGAAGTAAGAAGTTTTCTTGGGTTGGCTGGTTACTACCGGAAGTTCGTACAAGATTTTTCGAAGATAGCTACTCCACTCACCAGGTGACACAGAAGAATGTGAAATTTGAATGGACTAATGAGTGTGATAAGGCCTTTCATACCTTGAAGAGTAAGTTGACTACGGCACCAGTGTTAGCAGTTCCGGAGATTTTTGATAACTATGATGTCTACACGGATGCTTCGGGACGGGGTTTGGGTTGTGTGTTGATGCAAGGAGGAAAAGTGATAGCTTATGCATCTAGGCGGTTGAAGGTACATGAGAAGAACTACCCGACACATGATCTAGAGTTGGCCGCGGTAGTTTTTGCCTTAAAGACTTGGAGGCATTACTTATATGGGGTTAAAGCAAGGATCTTCACCGACCATAAGAGTTTAAAGTATTTCTTCACACAAGAGAACCTGAATATGAGACAGAGGAGATGGTTAGAGTTCGTTAAGGACTATGATTTGGACATTCAGTACCATCCGGGAAAAGCAAATGTAGTAGCAGATGCTTTGAGCAGGAAACCGATGTTTGCAGCTTCCAGTGTTGAGGTAATGGCAGAAAGGTTAGATGGGTTGGAAATCAGAAGCTTTGATCAGATTGAAGACAGACGGTTTGTGGCACCGATGTTAGCAAGATCGAGTTGATGGATGATATTCGGGGAAAGCAAGACGAAGACCCGGTTTTGTTGGATTTGAAGCGTGTTGCTAGGGAGAAGCCTACGGTTGGTTACGTGTTGGATAAGAGTGGAAATTTGTGGTATCGGGATCGTCTATGTGTACCTAATGTTGGCGTCTTGAGACAAAGAATTATGGAAGAAGCACATAGGATAGCTTTTGCGGTTCATCCGGTGCTACTAAAATGTACAGAGACTTAAAGGAAAGATTTTGGTGGCCCTCGATGAAAGTGGAAATAGCCAAGTTTGTGGCCGAGTGTGATGTATGTCAAAAGGTTAAGGCGGAGCATAGAAGACCCGGTGGAATGCTTAAGCCATTGGATATCCCGGAATGGAAATGGGATAAGATCACAATGGACTTCATCACCGGATTACCTAAGACAAGAGGCGGACACGACGCAATTTGGGTAATCGTAGACAGATTGACCAAATCTGCCCATTTCTTACCGTACAAGGTCGACATGCCATTAAAGAAGATGACGACACTATATCTGGACAATATAGTGAAGTTACATGGAGTTCCAATCTCGATAGTTTCAGACCGTGATTCGAGGTTTGTAAGTCGGTTTTGGAAGAGCTTGCAAGAAGCCTTCGGGACCAAGTTGGATTTGAGCACGGCTTTTCATCCTCAGACAGATGGACAATCTGAGAGGACCATCCAGACACTCGAGGACATGCTGAGAGCTTGTGTTTTGGAGGTAGGCGGATCATGGGACGAGTACCTATCGGTAGCGGAGTTTGCCTACAACAACAGTTTTCATGCAAGTATAGGCATGCCGCCGTTTGAAGCGTTGTATGGGAGAAGATGCCGCACGCCACTATTTTGGGATGAAGTCGGGGAGAGACAGATTACAGGGCCAGAGATGGTTGAACAAGCAAAGGAAAGGGTTCAGTTGGTCAAGAAGATTCTGAAGGCAGCTCAAGACAGGCAGAAAAGTTGGGCTGATGTTAGAAGAAGACCTCTTGAGTTTGAAGTCGGCGATAGAGTTTACCTCCGAGCTTCACCGATGAAGGGAGTGAAACGCTTTGGACAAAAAGGAAAGCTAAGTCCAAGGTATGTTGGACCTTTTGAGATTTTGGAGAGAGTTGGGACGTTAGCTTATAAGCTTCAGTTGCGAGAATCAATGTCGAGAGTCCATAATGTATTTCACGTCTCAATGTTGAAAAAGTGTCTGACGAAGAATGATGTGGAAACTACGGTTGACCCAGAAATCTTACAAGATAATCTTGCTTATGACGAGAGACCGATCAAGATCCTAGACCGGAAAGAAAAGATGATTAAGAGACGGATGATCCCTTTGGTGTTAGTTCAGTGGAGCAATCATTCACCCGAGGAGGCAACTTGGGAAGTGGAAGGCGACATGCTTAGTGAGTTCCAAGAATTTGGGGATTTACCAGGTATGTTCTAGTTTCGAGGACGAAACTCCTTTTAAGGGGGGGAGAATGTAATATTCCGACTTTCGGGAAAGGGCAGACGTGTCTTTTTTGCGAAAACGAAATATTAGGTTCGGTTTCCTTTTATTCGGAGTTAATTATTTTGGACATTATATATATATATATATTCTCGAAATTTTATATATGTAATTAAAAGGAAAATCAGTTTTGTGGTCAAGGGCAATTAAGGAAAATGGTTAACTCCTTTTTAATGCTAAGACCTAACCTAATTCAGGGATTTTCAGTTTGATTTCAGCCTTCCCCCTCCCCTTGTGCGGCATTGTGAGGAGAGAAAGAGAGAAAAGAGAGTTCTTCACAATTCTAAGAGGTAGAGTTGATCGTTTTCAGAACGGATTCAAGAATTTGACTCGGCGTAAAGAGCACAGCATTTTGGCATCTGTTTTGTGGGATTGCAGCAGTTTTTCAGAGCAGTATTGATCAGTTTTGGGGCTGCAAAAAGGTAAGAGAAACAGTCCTATGAATTCCATCATTAGCTATAAGGAATTGATCATGTTTTAAGACGTCTTGGTGTTAGAAATATGAATCCTTGTTTTGGTTAATGACTCTAATTGTTATAGCATGTTTAGATGGGGATTTTGTGTTGTTGTGTGGATTATTTGCTGGTTTTGGGTTGAATTACGATCCGGAAATCGCATGGTGATGAAGTTAGGGTTCCAGTCGAACCCAGGTGGACGGGCGTCCGGTATTCTGGACGGGCGTCCAGCCTTGGTCTTTTCTCAGACGGGCGTCTGGCTTATCCGGACGGGCGTCTGAGGGGTAATTTTACATTCAGGATTGAAATGGTCTTCAGTGGACGGGCGTCTGAGTTTAATGGACGGGCGTCCATCTTTGGACGGGCGTCCAGTAGGGTTCAGACGGGCGTCCAGGGTCTTAAACGGGCGTCTAGCTTGTTTTGCCCTTCTTTCTTTGTGGGTTGTTGTTCAGCCTTATATACATGATTTATCTTTATGAACCCTTATACATGATATGTTAAAATGGTATAAATATAGACAAGCCTGAATTGAGCTTGATTCGTTCAGTTAAAACACCGAATGTACTCTTAAAGGGAGTTGAAGTTCGGATCCGTCGGAAGAACATGATAGGCTTGTGCTTTGATGAATTAGCATTCATCAATGTCTGTGTATGTGCTAGGACTTGTCCGTGTCTAGTGGTCTAGGAAGAGAGTAGTATGTGTGAGGGAGATTATTTGAAAATACTTAGGCTGGCTAGTTAATAACTTAATAAACAACGTATGTGAATAGTAAAAGATTAAACAACATGTCTCTCTTGGCTAGGCACCAGGCTAAATCGCGATGCATGTGCTACCTCTGAAGGTAGAAGAACTTCGTAGGTCAAAAAGACCCTAAGTACGGAGGGACTCTGCTGAGGTGTGCGTGCTATCGGAGTCTACCTTTTCTAGACTTCGTGGGTATTGGTGTGATCCACTGATATGTTGCAAAAGAGTGTTCCCAAGGTAGAAGAACTCTGTAGGTCAAAGACCCTAAGTACAGAGGGACTCTGCTGAGGGGATGCGCGTAGTGCCCTTGAGTGCGGTTGTAACATAGATAGGCTAAGTTAGAAACAGTTAGTCACAACGTGTTGATGAGCACGAAGTGAACCCTAGATTGAGTTGGTCTCATTTAATCAACTAATTAAATAATTATCTTTTCGTTATAACTATGATTGTTTTCATAGCTTCTCTTTCTTTCTAAGTACGTTGTACTTACCTCGAATGCATTTTCTTTTATGTGTTTGGGGGTGAGAAGACGAACAGGTGTTCGAGGAGAGTTTTGACGACGACGTGTGAAGGCGTTCGTTGAAGTTTCAAGAATGTTTCTTTTCTGTTTTTCTTTGGTGGCCCTTGTTTTGATTCTGAGGTAGACTGTTGGTTTCTTTTGGATCCTTCGTACTGTCTTTTGGGATTTTCGTACGTTTCCAATGTAATAATTTACATTTCTATCCTTTAGATTTCTTTTCTACTCTTTAAATTTCTGGGAAAAATTTTATATACCCGAGTTTTGCTTCCGTTTTGCCTTTTATTTGATACGACGTAGTAGAGGCTTACGTATAAAATGAATTTACTTTTATTTTATACGTGCCGAACGTTCTTTTTCCGGATAAGGACTCGGTGTCCGGGAACGGGGCGTTACAGTAGTGGTTGATGAGTTTGATTATAGTGGTGGGTTAAGGGTGTCGAAAAGTTGGCTGAAAAACAAATTTGCGGGTAAGAGTGGGAAGGATGGAATCATTGTTGATCATGTTGTACGGGGGTATCTGTTGTATTTGCTAGGGTGTACACTCTTTCAAGACCGGTCTGGAGACAAGATACATGTAGCGTATCTTCATTTTTTGAGGGATTTTGATACAGTGCATGAGTGGGCTTGGGGTGCTGCAACACTTACGAATTTGTACCAGCAATTTTCGCAAGCAACTGCATTGAAGGTTGCGGGAGTGTCCGGTTACCTTACACTTTTGGAGGTATCATTGTATATTTTGATTTATTTGACCTTTGTTGGTTTTCATGAATGCTTTGACAACTTTTTGAGTACTTTTTTTAGTATCAATTTATGAACATTTTCCATCATTGCGCCCTCCCAGAAACGATGAGTTCAAGTAAGGAGAGATGGTACTGGCGATGAAGTGGAAACCTATCGGCAGAATGAAGGATGCGGTTGCTTTGACTGCACTACAATATTTGAAAGAGGATTTGGACTTGATGCAGGCGTGAGATGTAAGTCGGTTTGTTGGATGATCACGTCCTTTGGATTTCTTGAAATCGCCAAAGGGAAGCCACGTCGTTTGGCTTTCTTGAAATTGTCAGCAGCAAGAAAGTGGGAACCTTGAATCAATGGCGGATTTAAGTTGAGAGATTTGCGTCATAGGTGACGAATTGGCGTGAACATCTTCGTATATGAGGCCGTCGTCCTCCGGCTTGAACTCCAAAGCATATTTAGCCTTCAAATCGTTGAGATGAATCGGAATGGTTTAAAATGTGTACTGACTGCATATGATTTAGGAAAAAACAATAAAAGCATAATCAACTTACCAGAATCAAACAACTACCAAACCACTATATGGCATCATCCAACCCTATGGATTGATTAAACTGCAAATTTATTAAGAAATAGGATCGAACCAAATATGAAGAGGGAATGAAGCAGAATAATGTAAGAAAACAACAAAAGAAAACCAATTTATAAAACTCAAACATGTAACTAATCGCTTGTTCGCAACGTCCAAGCGTATTGATCTTAGAAATACCGTATGTGCGAAATGAAAATTAAGAATTGTAAAGAAATTAATTTCACAGTTCCTGCCACCACGATAACCGCCATCCCCACAAAGATGTCAAAACCCAAAAAACCTGAAATTTCTGATCAAATAAAAATAATCTCAACAGCAAGAGGGGTGCCAGGAAAGTGAACTCAAGGCTCAGCTCGATGGGACAGCGACAACTTCGGTGGTCGTCATATCATCTCTTAAACGGATGAAGAATTGATATTGCGCACAACCATCATCCTGAAAAGGAAATTTAGCACAGCTGTGTTGACTTAAGGCTGAAGCAGAATCAAATCACCAACTGGAAAATAAAAGTTGTTATACATTGAGCATTTAAATAAATAAACAATGTTGAAGTTGATGAACCTGGAATACATATTTTAAGTCCTTAAATAATAGCTGCAGCAGAAATCTCATAATTGAAATAAACAAAGTACACCAGTACATCAGCCCTCATAAAATGGAATCTTTAAAATCATAACCAACATACATAAAGAAGGCAGCAGTAGACACAATTTACAAACCAAAATGAAAAGAAGAAAAGCAAAAGTAAAACAACAACCGGGTGAAAACTGGAAAGGGAAGCAAATCCCCATCTTTCAAGTAGTTCATACAATCAAGTGAATAGGGTAAGAAAATCCACATTTTACGTTTTTAAAAATAAGTCACCTTTCATGCAATCTGGGCAAAGAAATCCCTTTCAGGCGATTGAGGCCGATCAATCGCTCCAGTTATACTCCAGCGGTTGCAGTTATACACTTATACGCCATTGCTTCGGATTAGTGAGTGTGCGACGTGGGGATTTCTCTGTTTATAAGGTCGTGGGGGTTACGAAGGAGAAAAAATTGTCTGAAGATGGATGACTGCTCCCTGATTCTGGTGAGATGCAGGGATTCTCTATTGGATGAAATTATTAATTGTTTGATGTATTGGTTTTGGGTCGGGTAATTAGCAAAAATGGGCGAATTGACAGAAAAACGACAAAATTCCCTTAAAATGACGAAATAAGTTATATGAAAATGTTGTTTTATGATGTTTTTGTTAGGAAATCACTAGTTTAACGCAGCGGAATTTAAAATTTGATTTCCTTTTTCTAGATCGTTCTTCGTTTAATGCAATAAACACGTTAAGTAGTTTGACGTTTATGCCTTGATGATCTATAAGATCGTCGCTTTGACCGTCAACGGAGAGTAGTACAGTGCGCAAGCCGTCCACGCGTCCGGCCTCTATCTCTAATCCACACGAACTCCTCACTGGAATCCTCCTTGGATTGCTATTGAAAAACTTCGGTTGCTAGACCGGCCTTTTCCCCTCTCTCCAACTCACTATAGGATGTTCTCTATTTTACACAAGAACTATAAGCTCTTGCAATTGTGATTTACAAAAGAGCTTGATACCCACATCTTATTTATAGTGTAGGGGGCGCCCCAACCTAGAGTGGAGGAGAAGAAAACATTTTCCCAATAAATAAGGAAAATCAAATATATTGATTTATCTCTTTTATTATAATTAATTTTGCCAATATCTTATATTGAATATAATTATCTTATTACCATAAATCTATTTTTCCAAAATCATATATCTTATATTAATATTATGGTAATCTTATTAATTAAAGTGCACAATCCAATTTTATCCTTTATACCCTAGAAGTGGCGCACCAAATGCCAATTAATTGGCTTCCAGAATATTCTTTAATTAATATAATTTGTATATAATTAATATCTCGTATTTTATTTATTCATAATAAATAAATACCACCATATTAATTTACCACTATAACCTATATAGTCTAGAGATAAACTTTCCTTATTTGGTTATCAACTATAACGCATTTTAATCCGACTCGATGTTCAATGTGTGTGACCGATAGGCTTCTGAATACGTTGTCCGTAGACACAAAGTGCAATTTACTAAAATGCCCTTCATACCTAACGATCACGGGATAGCGTCTAGCAACACACCATGACCCCCAATCATTGGAAGAGTCAAAAGCAGTGACTACTACCTTTCATGTGAAGCAGTTACCGTGTAACTTACAATCCTATCGCTGTAATAATATCCATACGATCGTATCTCGAGTGTCAATACATTAACGATCGTACTTATAATCTGGATATCATGCTCTCTCGGGATAACACATTTACTCCCACTTTGCAAAGATTCTCGAGAGCTAAACATTCCTTATAAGAAGGCCATTTCGGATATTCGATCCCAATCATCGGATACGCGATTCCCGGACGACCAATCATGTATACTCCGCATGCTTCAATATCATACCCAATCACTACCGCATGATCGCCCCGTGGCTAGGGGAAATCTCAATAGTGTCAAAGCATGACAATCCACACCATGATGCCATGAAGACTCCGGTCAGAAGGATAATTCCACAACCGCCACATAGTGTGACACTTAATGTAAGTGGTCAGTCTAACGTACGCATTCTCTAATACACATCCACATACAGTCCAAGTGTCTCTACACTTTGATAGACGAGATCTATCCCTACCTTCTATAATATAGAAGACATCCAATACGTGTTAGTCTGATTATACTATCAATGTCTCATTTGACAGTACATAGGACTAGAGATATTTAAGTACCAAACATGTTATAGTGATTAGAGATCTCATCAACCATAATCACTATCATGGTTTCTCTATCACAGTTTGATACTAGGGACGTTACTATATATGTACAACAAATAACATGAAGATAAACAATATATAATAACATAAGTGCTTTTATTAATCATAATAAAGTTATTACATGAACTAAATAGACTGTAAATGACCCGACCCGGCCGGATCCGGTCCAACCCGATTGGGTTTAGGACACCTTTCCAACAGTTTTAATGTACATGGTGACATAGAGTTACAACCTCCGGAACCATCAACAAAAAGGTTGAACTCTCATTGATGCCAAAAATACTGTTTCATGTTTAGCGGTTGAAGTTCCATTTACCAACCTATCACATGGACATTTTTTAGTCATCATTGTAATCTGAAATCGATGCTGAAAAACTAAGATTTTGATTTTATATCGCATGATTTATTTGATCACAACTTCTCTATAATGCCCAAATCAAATAGGATAATCTGGTCATCAGATAAGATAACATATATCCCCCATTATTGAATAATCAAGATGCAAAAAAAGTTACACTTTAAGCATCTTCCGCATAAAGAGAACCGATGCTGAAAAAAAACTCAAATAGAAAGAAATTTCATCATGTGGAATTGTGGATGACAATTGTACATTCAGCATCAACTTTCAGAAGGCTCTCTATTGCATTGTTCACTAAGTCCAAAGAAATAAATTCCACATCTAAACATATGCTATGCATAGCAGCAAGATCAATGACTTGTTGAGTTTTCCAGCCCTTCAATGGGAATCCATGCAATAGTTGACCTTCTTTTAACATTTACACAACGATATAATGAACATAAGTCCTAACGATGAAAAAAGTAATAATAAAAGTAAAAAAACGGAACAAACAATCTGTGAAAAAAGAATTATCAAGAAAACAACATGCTTTTACCTATGATGACAAAACGCAAGGAAATCAAGTGGTTCTCCAAAGCACCAACCATGATGAGTTTTCCAGCTTCAGTAGATTGATCAATAACTTCAATCCTACATGAAAAAAAGTACAATTGCAGAATGAAGAAAGATGAGTCTGGTAGTAATTCTTGAATACAGTTTAAGAAAATGGATAACAATTATTCCAATGTCAAGAAAGCTAAGGGAACAATGAAAGATGATTAAGAAGCCAACAACAAAGATTATTCTCTTCAAGTAGTTGATTCTCAACTAAAGTGATTTCCATATATGATAGGCATGAAGGGGTGTGTGTTAAAGTTGTAGAAGTAAACATAATATGCAGAAGTTAAAAAAGGTGTAGCGAAGTTAAACAAATAACAGAAGTTAATGGCTTTATATCCTGTAGTAATTTATCTTGTTTATGTTTCTATACATCAACATCCATGAAAGATTGAATAAAAAATCAAAATTACTACAAAATCAATCATCAACTCGAAAGGATATATTATTTATGATTTGTTGGTTTTTACCTGAACATACAATCGGATGCGATAGTGCCTAGCTTTAAGGAAGAAATCAGTTCCCCAGTGAATAGCAGCATGAACATTATGCATTTCTTTAGCAGCTTTAAGTTCTATTGCATAACAAATGGCAGCCCATGACAATGTTGTAATTGTGAATGCCATAGGGAGTCCATACTTCACATTATCCCTGCATCATAGTATCCTCCAACCAAGTCCACTGTCCACCTATATTCAACCAATTGGACTTGACGATTATAATTGATTCATTTATTTAAATTGCAACACAAAATAAAAAAAAGAATGAAAAGGAAGAAAGTTAAATTACATTAGCAAGTTTTCCATTGGGGAGAGCAGACTCACCACACCAAGCCGGCCGGTGATTGGGAGGGAGCTTCCCTGATCTCTGAGCCTCCAGAAATATGATTGATTTTGTTAAAGCTTCTTTATAATTGAAATTTCCAATAGCAAAAATTATGAAACCTGGGGAATTCAAAGCAAACCATGCCAAAATAAACACTTCTAGATGTGCATGTTTTTTTTAAATTCAAGATATATCACCAAATACACAGAACATGAGGATAAAAGGAAGAAACATGCCACTATAAATTGAAGATATTCTTTGAGAAACATGACACTACAAAGTAAAGTGATAAAGTAAGTCAAATTATTAGGATGAAACAAATCAGATTCTACCAGTTGGGCAATGGAATTCAAAGAACACTATGCAATTAATGACCAAAATGAAACTTAAAACAAACAAAAATAATATATGAATAAAGAAATCCTCATATCTGAAATATATAGAAAGCCTATTGATATGATCCGTGATCGAATCAGATCTGAAATTGCCAAAGGACCGACTTAATGCACCAATAAAACGAGCACCGCGACCCTTAGCTAACTCATAACTAAGAACCTTGTATGACCTCAACCCTTAGATAACTCGTATCTAAAAACCTTGGTATACGAACGCCACAAGGTATGCTCAGAACCTTGATAAGTTCAGATTCGAATACTCTACGAATAGAATACTCACAAAAAGCTAGAAAGCTTTATAATAATTTCACTCAATAAAATATGTGTTGTTCCATAAAAGAAACACCTAAATGCCTTATATAGGCTACTATGAAAAACATAAACTACTCCCAAAGCGATGTGGTACAAACTTATTAGAAATAAAAATAAAAATAAAAATAAAAGAAATAAATAATAATAAAATTCTAAGAAAATATTCCAAACTTGCAATGTGGGATAAAATTCTGCCTTCTTCCACTCTCCTTATTTTTCTTCTTTTTCCTTTGGAAACCACCATGATGCTTGCCCGGGATCACATCATTCCCTCCCGGTTCGGAAAGGATTCGACCTCGAATCCGAACATCAACATCTCGAACTATGCTCGGTGTAATGGATTTGCCCTCCAACTTGGCTCCAACGTTAACAACGTGAAGTGGTGGATCTTTATGGACCTGCAATAAAGAAAAAAAAGAACCCGAACGAACAGCCAATAAAGTTAAACATGTCTTCTTTTCTCCACTTTGCACCATAGAATTTGCACCCATTGTTTGCCTTTGAACCTCCCGACTTTGAGCAAATTTAAGTTGCTCCGCATGTGCTTCTTGGGGTGATAATGAAACCAAAGTAACCTTCTTGCCCGGGTGATGTAATGCGTACGTGTTCAAGAACCCATCATAGTTAACTCTCCGATCAAATTGCCAAGGCCTACCAAGAATAACATGTGCAATATGAACAGGCACTACATCACACATAACCGTATCCTCGAACATCCCAACTTTAAAAGTGATCATCGCTTGCTTTGTAACTCTAACTTCCCCACATGTATTCATCCATTGTAGCTTGTATGGTTGGGGATGTTTAGTAGTCTCAATGCTCATCTCTTCGACCAACTCTTTGCTAACAACATTGGCGCAACTACCCGAATCGATGATCAAACCGCACAACTTATCTTCGATAAAGCAACATGTTTGAAAAATGTTTTCACGGTGCGCACTAGCATCTACTTTGACTTGGTCCTCCACAACTTTCTTACTCACACAAATAAACCCTTCAAGTCCAACCTCGAGTGGGCTTATCTCCTCAGAATCACTCTCATTTTCCTCTTCAGATTGTGACATGTATTCTTTCTCACCATGCTTTTCTCCCATAACAATCATTACTCGCCTATTCACACAATCACTTGCTATGTGTCCCACACATTGACACTTAAAACATTTTAGGTTACGAGTGGCTTGTTGTCACGGATTTTTGCAATGAAAATAAACAAGTAATAAATTTATAAATCCAGTATACCCCAAGTGTAGGGATCGTAGCATAGCGATTAATACCGGAGTCGATCACAGGGAATCGGGGTATCTAGTTCATTAATTTTCCTAAGATTGATACCATTATTATTAAAACCTAAAATAACAAAACAAAAAGATAAACTGGACAGAGGATTGTCAGTCCAAAGCTAGCCAGGAAAGATCGTTGCGAACATAACTAAACTATAAACGAGAAAAAAACAATAAAACTTATAAAAGCATGATAATGACTATAGTGATTAAACATAGAACAAGCAATGATCCACCATCCCGCAACCCTTAATTTCCTCTCTAGATTATCTTATGATGATTTAACTAAAATTGTGATTCACCTATCAAATGTATGAACTCCTAATCTCTTAGAAAAGTTCGCCTATCAATCTTTTATCTCTCGATCTTAAAGATTAACGCTTTCAAACCAAGGTGCAAGATTTCTCAATCTAACAATCTAGACATTCTAACCTAGCAACTCTCGTATTTTTAGGTTAAAAAAGATCCAATCTTTCCTATGGTGATCTAGGTTTACACCGACTCTCGTCACATAGTAAACATCAATAGCAAAACATCTCTCGATATAAATTTGCATAACACATAATCATAGAAAAGAAACAACTTAATTAAAACTCACAAAATCATCCAAAGGGAGAAATAAAAATGCTGCAGAAAAGTTTCACATGCTTGCTCCAAGTTTGATCAGCTTCAAGCCATCCTCATGAATCGAACAAGAAGAAACGACATAAAATAAAAAAAAACCTAACTAACCTCGGTCGACAGAGCACAAGGCTCTGCCGACCGAGCCTGCCTCTGCTCAGAATTTAGGGTTCTCTGGCGGATACAGTCGATATGATGATCCTTAGGGTTGAGAATACGGCTGCTTTAATAGAAAACTAGGTCGGTTATGCTGATGTCGGCCGTGGACGCCCGTCCACTCCTTCTGGACGCCCGTCCACTCATGCATAAAAACTTCGAGTCGGGCCGAGCTGGATCAGACGCCCGTCCTATATAATTTTGAACGCTCGTCCACAGAAAATTTGAACATCCTGAATCCAAAGGCTCCAGTGGACGCCCCTTTACTTCCTTGGACGCCCGTCCAGGCTGATGGAGCACCAAACGCACGTCCAACTTGTAAATCTTCATTCCAACTTCAATATGCATCTTCCTCCCTCTATTTAACCTTCAATTTAATATCTTTTTCAGCTCATCCCTTGCCATGTAAATGTACCTACAAGGTAATAGAAACGTGCAAAATGTAGAACCATATATCTAGATAGAAAACACCAATAAAACCACGTAATTAGCTCGATTTTGCATTTAAACCAATTTCATATGCATTCTCTAAATAAATCCTTTAAACACTTACTTTTCTATAAAAAGTAATAAAACACGAAGGAAATTGCTACGACATAATATCATATATATCGTAAAAATCACCGTTAACACCTGTTGGGGGGAGGTAGTAGCTTTACCCTTGTTGTTTTCCTTAGCTTTATAAGCCTCATTGGAAGACATAGGGGTCGGACTAGGGTTGTTGAATTGCGAACTATCACCTGAAGGCTGAAACGAACGGTAAGAAGAAGAATTACCTGAATATGGTTTTGTGAAGGTACTCCTTTTCTTCAAGTGTTTTTCAGTTAATATCGCAACATGTACCATTTTATCCAAACTTTCACAATCTTTCATCTCCACCGGATGTGCAATTTCAGGCCTCAAACCACTCAAAAAACGAGCCATAGTCGCCTCGGGATCTTCCTCGGTACCTGTACGAATTAATGTAAGTTCCATCTCTTGATAATAATCTTCCACTGATCGATTCTCTTACGTAAGAGTCTGCAGTTTTCGATACTGTTCACGGTAATAAGAGTCCGGGACAAATCTCCTTTTCATCTCCCTTTTCAACTCATTCCAAGTTTTCACAAGATCATCTCGGGCCTTGCGACGATTAATAATTAATTGTTCCCACCAAATAGTTGTATAACCCTCAAATTCAAGTGTAGCCAATCTAACCTTATTCTTCTCAGAGTAGTTATTACAACGAAAAATCTGCTCAACTTTACGAACCCAATCTAAATAAGCATCGGGATCATTCGTACCTTTAAACGTAGGAATTTTCATCTTGACATGCCGCATGTTATCCCGATCACCGTCACTCTCATCACTATGGGTAGCCTCAGAAGGCTCAGAAACGTTGTCATACTCCTTCTCAACCCGGGGCACTGCTTCTCTTCTCCTCCTATCATAACACTACGGTTATCTCTACCACCGCCTCTTTCTATGAACATGTCTTGAAATTGAGCCCTCGTTTCTTCAAATTTTCCGTTTATCACGGCAGCTTGTGCCTCCGCCAATACCCGGATACGAGCATCAATAGCATGCTCCTCTCTCTCGGTGAGCTCTTTTGACATGATGCAAGTTCAACAAAAATATGTATATATCCTCACAATCACTCATGTTTACACTCCCCTCGTGTAGAGTTCAAATCATAAAACAAACCAAAATAATAAGCACCCAAAACAATCAATACCAAAGAGCTTATATATGGACCTAGGGCTTTGGTTGGGACAATTGAAAGATGATAGAACCTAAAATAAAAGAGAAAAAAAAGAAGAAAGGATTTTTTGTTTTTTTTGTTTGATCAAAAAGCAGTAAGCATCACACCGGGGGTGTGACAGAGGCTGCTTTTTTTTTTTTTTGGCTTAACCAATCAGGAAAAGGAAAACAAATAAATCAAATAGGGCAAAGAGTAGGCAAGGTCGGCGGCAACCAAGAAGCAGGAATGATTTTTTTTTTCAATAGCCACACGCGGATGAATAATACGGGCTGGGAAAGAAGAAAGGAAAAAAAATAATATAACTTTTTTTTATTGTTTTGCTGTACGAAGGTCTGCTGGGAAATTTTTTTTTTCTGCAAGAACGAGGGAATTGAAGTAAGAACAAGCTAGGGAAAAAAATTCTGGAAATGTATATCAAGAACAGGAACGAGAAAAAAAATAAAAAATAAAAGGGATATTTGGATATCGTCAGTGACTGTCTCTGATACCAACTGATATGATCCGTGATCGAATCAGATCTGAAATTGCCAAAGGACTGACTTAAGGCACCAATAAAACGAGCACCGCGACCCTTAGCTAACTCGTAACTAAGAACCTTGGTATGACCTCAACCCTTAGATAACTCGTATCAAAGAACCTTGGTATACGAACGCCACAAGGTATGCTCAGAACCTTGATAAGTTCAGATTCGAATACTCTACGAATAGAATACTCACAAAAAGCTAGAAAGCTTTATAATAATTTCACTCAATAAAATATGTGTTGTTCCATAAAAGAAACACCTAAATGCCTTATATAGACTACTATGAAAAACATAAACTACTCCCAAAGCGATGTGGGACAAACTTATTAGAAATAAAAATAAAAATAAAAATAAAAGAAATAAATACTAATAAAATTCTAAGAAAATCTTCCAATCTTGCAATGTGGGATAAAATTCTGCCTTCTTCCACTCTCCTTCTTTTTCTTCTTTTTCCTTTGGAAACCACCATGATGCTTGCCCGGGATCACATCACCTATCCAAATAAACCTCTGATAAGTCGCAAGGCACACAATAGAATGAATTTCAAAATAGATTTTGTAGTCCTAGTGGAAACCGCAATGTAGGCACACCAGCCAACAGCCATGGTTGTGGCATTATATTATATCATACCTTTTTGCAGCAGAGTAATAAAATAAAAGCTATATTTTACCAAGAAAAACACATCAATATAATGCTAGGTTCCGATGCAAACCGGCGTGTTCAATCATGAAGGATGAAATCAATGAAAAATTAAAAATGTCTATGCGAATTTAGAAATTATAGGAATTCAAACACCCAGAAAACCACAATAAACAAAAAACGTGGAGCAGAGAAAAAACAACTTATACTTTACCGATTTAAGAACACTTCAATATAATCCACGGTCGGAAATGGCGTTGAGCAAAATAGGCAACGAGGAGAAAAATATCATACTTCCATAGAGCAAAGGCGGTGCCACCACTCGAATTGGCACCACCCTTTAAAGCCTGTGAAGGAGCCAAATATTTTGGAAACCCAAATAATATGGAGTGATAAAATCAAAAAATACAACAAACCTCCAATTTGCTTCATTATAGAAAAGGTATGATCCCGGATCTGCTTAAGGGCACCATTAGTTTTTAGCACAACACCACACCGAAAACAATCAATCATCAAAACATTTATTCTCAGCTTTAGAATCTACTTTCACATAGTTGATAGTGACGATCGATGTGACAATCAAGTGGCAAAAAAATCGATTCTCAACTCTTTAATCAATCAACAGTGCTATAATCTATCCATTGTGAAAAAAGTAGCTCTATAGTCTATAGTCAATTGAATTTAAAAAATAGGTCTACAATGAATCAACCATAAAAAAGAGTATCTATATAATCCAAACATTCAATCCCCAAGTGCGAAGAATAGCACCAAGCCCAAAAGGCAACAAATCGAATAGTAAACTCTATATCAAATTGAAGCATAAACAAAACATGAAGAGGTTAAGACTTAAAGATATCTTGAGGCAAGTCTTCCAGTGGGAGATTACTCCTTCAAATTGAACATAAGGCAGCTTCTTCTTCATAGGTGAAGAATCATAAAAATCCAACTCCGTTAAATCATTTGAAGTTAAAGCAACTCTTTTGCTCCCAAATGATCTGCTTCTCACAAACTCTTCTCTTCTTCTCTCGATAAAACAATCTTTATCCATTCTTGCAATCAATCAAACTCAATTAAGAAAAGCTAATTTGTTTTCCGTATGATAAAATCAATGAAATATAACTTGCGTACGCATTTATGATCATAAATTAAACAAACCTGTAAAACAAAGACCTAAATCGGCGTCGACGCCAGCGGCTGTGGTGAAGAGTAAATTCAGATTGAAAGTAACTGATGATCAGAGAAACGAAATTGACAAAATCGACTCCAAATGTTTCACAAAATGAGCCCGCTCCAATCTTTACACATGGGATTTGTAGGAACGTGGGAGTTGACGATTCCAAAAATCGTCAATGATAAATCCAGGGCTATTCTCCTAAAGACAACCTGCAAAAAGCCTTAGGAACACGATAAAAAGAGGGGGTATTTTGGCAGTGGTTTAGACTGTTAAATTAGTGTCCTAAACCCAATCGGGTTGGACCGGATCCGATAGGTCGGATCATTTCTACTATTTCTTTATGTTTATACATATATTAAATGGCTTTTCTATTGTCATATATTTGTTCTTTTAAAGAACCTATTGTGAATTGTTATATGATAACGTCCTTAGTATTAAACTGAGATAGAGAAACCATGATAGGCGATTATGGTTGATGAGATCTCTAATCACTTTAATAAGTTTGATACTTAAAATGCCTCTAGCCTGATGTACTATTAAACATGGCATTGATAGTATGAACATGCTAGCACTTATTAGATGTCTTCTGTCTTTAAGGGCAGGGATAGATCTCGTCTATCGAAGTGTAGAGACACTTGGACCGTACATGGATGTGTATTTGAGAATGCGTACGTGAGACTGACCCACTTACACGGATAAGTGTCACACTATGTGACGGTTGTGTAATTATCCTTAGGACCGGAGTCTACATGGCATCACGGTGTTGATTGTCATGCTTTGACACTATTGAGGTTTCCTTTAGCCACGGGGCGATCATGCGGTAGTGATTGGGTGTGATACTGAAGCATGCGGAGTATACATGTTTGGTCGTCTGGAAATCGCGTACCCTATCAGTAGAGGTGAATATCCGAAAGGGCCTTCTTAAAAGGAATGTCTTACTCTCGTGAATCTTTGTAAAGTGGAAGTAAATGAGTTACTTCGAGAGAGCTTGATATCCAGATTATCAGATACAGTCGTGGATGTTTTGACACTCGACTACCGACTGTATGGATATTATTACATCGATAGGATTGTAATTTACACGGTAACTGTTTCACATGAAAGGTAGTAGTCATTGCATTTGACTCTTCCAATGATTGGGGTCACGGTGTGTTGCTAGACGCTATCCCGTGATCGTTAGGCATGAAGGGCATTTTCGTAATTTGCACTTTGCGTCTATGGCCAACATATTCGGAAGCCTATCAGGTCACACACATAAGAACATCTAGCCGGATTAAAATGTGGTTATAGATGATAACCAAATAAGGAAGGTTTATCTCGAGACTATAAAGGTTATAGTGGTAAATTAATATGGTGGTATTTATTTATTATGAATAAATTAAATACAATATATTAATTATGTTGATTAATTAAATATACATATGATGTATGTCGAAATTATTATGTGTATATGATACACATGTATTTTGCAAATTAATTAATCATAGTATTATATTAATTAAAGAATATTCCGGATGCCAAATCTTTGGCAAGAGGGGCGCCACTTTCATTGTGTATATGATACACTTGGATTGTGCAATTTAATTAATAAGATTAACATATATTAATATTAGTCATTAATGACAATAGATTTGCACACATGTGTGAATTGATTTATGGTAATAAGATAAATATAGTCAATATAAGATATTGACAATATATTAGAAATATTTAAAATAAGATATTGAATATTAATGAGATAATCAATCAATTATATTTTTCTTATTTTATTGGGATAAGGTTTTCTTCTCCTCCACACTCTTGGGGCGCCACCTCCTCTGTATAAAGGAAGTGGGTGTCAAGCTCTTTTGCACAACATAATTCCAAGAACTAATAGTTCTTGTGTAAAATAGAGAGCATCCTATAGAGAGTTCGAGAGAGGGTAAAAAGGCTGGTCTAGCAACCGGAGTTTTCCAATAGCAATCCATGATGGGATTCCGGCGGGCGGTTTGTGTGGACTAGCGGTAGAGGCCGAACAATTGGGCGGCTCTATGCAGAACTACTCTCCTTAGACGGTCAAAGCTTCGATCTTTTAGATCAACCAAGGTAACCACCGTCTACTAGCTTATTTGTTTATTTCTTAAACGAAGTCGATCTTGGGTAAAAAGAAATCAAATTTTTGAATTGCGATGCGTTCCCGCATAGATTTCTTTACATAGACTGGACTTGAGAAACTGTATTTCAAGCTGCCTACGTATCCAATGCGTGTATTGGAATCAAGTCTCCGTAGTTTCTTAAGGATGGTTTATATAAAGGAGAGTTATGCCCTAAGGCGCCATGGGTCTTGTCCTTGTTGAGCTTGGATTTCGTGTTCCCTAAGAAAAAGAAAACTACGATTTAATCTCCTTAATTGTTGGAGATAATTATGGATATATTTGACTGTCAGAATCAGAGTATTAAATATGTGGGATTCTTCCCATACTTATCTGATTATCACACTCGTGGGAAACACGACTGAGGAGTGACTCGGGCCGACTTAGATGGCCCGACCTGAACTGGCTAATCCTTCTGTTTTTTGGCCGACCAACGGAGGTTGGGGAGGATGGATGAGCTGGTATCAGCTCGGATTCTTGCATACAAAAGAGGTTTGGTCCGAGAGGGACTTGAGCCGACCTATAGGGTCGGGCAGGGGCAGGTTTGATCACAAGTACAGGCCGACCTGGAGGGGTCGGAAGATGGTGACCGAGCTCATGCAGCTCTGGTACTGGGGGTTCTGGCCCTTGATGGAGGCTTTTCTCTATCTTTATTTATTATTGTGCTGATGTGGAGGCGACACGTGGGTAGGTTCATTTTTTGGCATCGTCATAAGCCCCCCAGATCCAGCGGAGCCTTTGAGATCAGCTTGGATCTGCTTAAAGTTGCTCGGCCACGTTTCTCTAGACTTGAAGAGTTTAAACGCAGCTTATTCTGCCAATCTGGCAGAGTTCTGCTATGACTTTACAAAATGCAAGGCGTTTTAGCCCACCATGGTGGTTGCGCGGTGGCGCTCAAGAACAAGGATGAAGAAAATGTTGTATTTGTGATTATAAGCTGAGCCATAGAAGGCTGCCTACGTACCTTTAGTTTGTAAGGGATCAAGCCCAATTTACGTAGTTCTCCAAAGACGAGAGCCTTTTTTTTTGTCAAGGGTGTGCTGTAATTTATAGGGCCATGAGTTGGTTGTCACCAGGCTGTTGGACGAGCTGGCAAACTGGGAAGCTGCCGAACTGAGATCGGTCTTAGAGTGCCGAGCTGAAGAGCTGGTGAACTGAGAGCCTTTGGCGAGCTGGGATCTTTGAGGCATGAGGGCGTTCTTTATGAACTTTGTTTCCTAGTTGCGTTGGCTTTGTTCGCATTGAAGGATGGTGGACTGGAGGGATGAGCAGGTCGAGCCCCCAGTGCTTTGCAACAGACTAGCTGCTTGTTGCTTTATTACCGTTACCTTGGCTCATAACGGGAATCGTGATGGTATGAGGTGGGCTTGATCATGCTTGACTTGGTCCGGCTTATTAAATGGCAGACTGGCTAGGCCGAGGGGCCTATCCTTTTCTGGGCTTACGTATGGGCCAGGTTTGGATCCATAGGCTCTTTCCGGAACTAGGGGACTTGGACTGATTCGATACATCAATGACCCCGTACTCTTTAAGCTTTCAGATGTGTAAACGAGAGTCATGGTGTAAAGTTGTAACGACTTGATACACCGTTTGTTGAGGTGACTTGTTCTAGAGCGATCTACTGAGATAACGTAAGGCTCATTTAACGTAGTGCACCGGTGTTGTGCTTAGGAAGAGACTGATTTTAAGCGCGTCAGGCTTGAAAGCGTAAGGCCATAATTTTGAGAAGATTCGCTCTGGGGCAAGATTTAAATATGATGCCGAGCCGGAGTCGGGCAAATAAAAGATTCGCTTGAGGTCTTATTGGACTGACTTCTAGGGTTAAGCTTCTCGGTGAGCAGGGACATATTGGGCTAACTTCTCACGTTATTAAGCGGACGGGCTATGATTTCGTGCTATAAAGCGGACTCAATGTACTTTTTAGTTGACATGTTCTTGCTGAGTCAGACCTGCAGAGCTCAGATTGTGTGTCCTGCAGATTTTATTGAGCCCAGCCTGTGGAATAGGAGCCAGTCTCTGGGATGACTGATGTGGAGCTAGCTGATGCTGGCTTCAAGGCCATGGAATATGAAAGCTTGCTTTTCTTACTCGTGTTGTACTTTGATAGAGTTTCATACTTGCAGGGAACCTGGATTGGCCAGGATGCTTTCCCCGGGTTGGGAAAGTTTACTGGAGATTTGAGGAAGATTGCCGACCTAAGGCAAGGTCGGCCCAACCATGGCTACACTTTGGGGTTGAATAAGGCAAAAGGTCAGATTGGTTTTGTCAGGGACAATCTCCCTAGCGAGGCTTTTATAAGATGGGCATGGATGCGGTCTATGACAACTTTTTGAAGGACTTCCCGAAAGGAGTGGCCATAGTGTCCGAGTACTCCTGCCGTGCTGCTGCAGCTCTTACCTCGGCTTTTGGTTCTTTCGAGCCAACGTAGAGTCTAGCCCCCGGTTCTTAGGTCAGAAGGCTTGTGGACTTATAGTTTTTGTTTTGAAATTTTATTTCAAATGAAATCATCCGTACATTTTGATAATAGAAGGAGTATTTCGTTAAGTTCTCGGCCTTAACTTTATTCCGAGTACTTCTTTAAGTACTTGATTTAACCCGCACTTTCATTACTGGTAAGGTATCTTTCCCTCCAGTATGCCATGCATTAACTTGCAGTGTTGGATGGCATACTAAAGGTTTTGTCATGTTTTTGTTCAGGTTTGTCCTACAGACAACGAATGCAGCTAAGTCTGAATTGCAGACTTAATGATATTGTTTTACAAACTTCTTGAGTCCAACTTGCGTAGCTCAATTGAGTGCGACCCATGGACTTTGGTTCGAGTCTGACCTGTAGACCTAATGAGCTTGACCGACAAACTTCGCAGAGCTCGTCTCAGTTTGAGTCTGTCCTATCCTTTGCGAACTTTGTTGAGTTCGACCTGCGAAGCTTAGGTCGAATCTATCTTGCAGATTTGATTGTAAGTTGGTTCCGTACTGCGGAGCTCGGATGTACTCTTGATGAGTTTTCTTAATCCGAACTTTCAGTATCTTGAATGCTTTATAACAGGGGACGTCTTGCCCCTCAGCATGCCATGTACTAACTTATAGTTTTTGGATGGCATACTTGGTTGTTTGTTTGTCTGATCTCGAGTCTGACATGTAGACTTAATTATTTGAGTCTGTCATGCAGACTTTATTAGTTTGGTCTTTGCTGATCAGGTTGAGTCAGACCTTCGGAGCTCAAGTGTCATTCATAGCGTTTGGGTGGAGTCCGCCCTGTGGAGCTCGGCTTGTCTGGCCTACAGACAATTTAGTGGGCATGTTCGTTTGATCTGACACGGGGGGGCACGGATGTCATATTTTGGTGAAGTGTCAGAAGATTTGCTGACTTCACATATTAAATTCTACGAGCTGGGTCGGATTTGTCAGACCTCGCGTGTGTTTTATTGAGCCAGACTGGGTGGGGCTCAATTATCATATTTTAAGGGAGTCAGAAGTATTTCTAACTATTTCAGTGAGTTTGAGCTTTTGATAAAATACATAATGATACATTAAAATAGCGTTAAGGAGAACCTGGTGGGACGATGTCCTTATCGCAGGATTGACCGCTTGGTGCAGGGGTGTTGTCGATCGTACCGATGTAACGATGGTGTGTAGAATTATGGCATTCAGGACTGCTGACTGCTCTGCATATTGTTGGATGAGCTGGACCAGTTCAGACTGACTTCTCGTGTAAAAGTATTGGACGAGTAGGGCCAGGCTAGTGTTGACTTCTAGTTTAAAAGCACGGCGAGCAGGGCCAGGTTAGATTGACTTCTCGCGTGAAAAGTTTAGGACGAGCAGGGCCAGGCTAGTGCTGATTTCTCGTCTAAAAGCATGGAGAGCAGGGCCAGGTTGGACTGAATTCTCATGTGAAAGTATTGGAAGAGCAGGGCCAGGCTAGTGCTGCCTTCTTGTTTAAAAGCACGGCGAGCAGGGCCAAGTTGGACTGACGTCTCGCGTGAAAGGGTTGCACGTGTGTTTATCCTGTAAAATCAATAAAAACCATGCGTAATGGAAAATAGAATAATAGTAAATCAACGTACCGTTTGCTTATTGGTGTAATCTGTTGGTGCCGAACTGAAGTCGGTCTTACAGAAGGCTCGCTCGGAGGCGAGTTCCAAATATGGTGCCGACCTGGAGTCGGACTTATAGAAGGCTCACCCGAAGGCGAGTTTCAAATATGTTGCCGATCTGAAGCCGGACTTACAGAAGGCTCGCCTAAAGGTGAGTTCCAAATATGATGACGACCTGGAGTCAGACTTACAGAAGGCTCGCCCGAAGGCGAGTTCCAAATATGATGCCGTACTAAATCGGACTTATAGAAGACTCGCCCGGAGACGAGTTCCCAATATGATGCCGAACTAAATTCGGACTTATAAAAGGCTCGCCCGAAGGCGAGTTCCAAATATGATGCACCTGGAGTAGGACTTACAGAAGGCTCGCCCGAAGGCGAGTTCCAAATATGATGCCGAATTAAATCGGACTTATAGAAGGCTTGCCCGAAGGCGAGTTCCAAATATGAGGCCGACCTGAAGCCGGACTTACAGAAGGCACGCCCGAAGGCGAGTTCCAAATATAAGAAAGCTCGTCCCGACTCTTTAGGTCGGAAGAGTTCCGAAAACGAATAAGAAGTGTGATCATATAAAGTTGTAGAAATAGAACTTGCAGCTTATTTTGGTGTTACTGCAGCAACTTTCCGGCGATGATCGGGTATCGAAACGGACCCCGATCGGCACGAAATTTGGAGGGCTCATTCCTCCCACCTTCTTCTTCAACCTGAATGGTGAAAATTTCGTTATGATGGTTTAATCTCTAGGAATTGGCCTTGGATCTGACTGCTGCGTTTTGGTGATACAACAGCAACTTTGCGACGATGAACGGGCATTGAAATGGACTCCGATCGGCACGAAATTTGGAGGGCTTGTTCCTCCCATCTTCTCCTTCAATCTGAAAGGTGATAATGTTGTTTTGACGGCTCAATCTCTGGGAATTGGCCGTAGATCTGACTGCATTTGTTGTATTCGATTTTGAACGAAGTTGTCATTAGGAGGCCCTCTTTCTAGCGCCATTTGAAAATTCCAAAAATCATCGATGATAAATCCAGGGTTGTTCTCCTAAAGAAAACCTGCAAAAAGACTTAAGAACACGATAAAAAGAGAGGGGTGTTATGGTGGTGGTTTAGACTGGACTTGAGAAACCGTATTTCAAGCTTCCTACGTATCCAATACATGTATTGGAATCAAGTCTCAGTAGTTCCTTAGGGATGGTTTATATAGAGGAGAGTTATGCCCTAAGGCGCCATGTGCCTTGTGTTGGAATAGTGTCCTAAACCCAATCGGGTTGGACCGGATCCGACCGGGTCGGATCATTTCTACTATTTCTTTATGTTTATACATATATAAAATGGCTTTTATGTTGTCATATATATGTTCTTTTAAAGAACCAATTATGAATTGTTATGTGATAACGTCCTTAGTATTAAACGGTGATAGAGAAACCATGATAGGCGATTATGGTTGATGAGATCTCTAATCACTTTAATAAGTTTGATACTTAAATGTCTCTAGGCTGATGTACTATTAAACAGGGCATTGATAGTATAAACAGACTAGCACGTATTAGATGTCTTCTGTCTTTAGGGCAGGGATAGATCTCGTCTATCGAAGTGTAGAGACACTTGGACTGTACGTGGACGTGTATTAGTGAATGCGTACGTTAGACTGACCCACTTACACGGATAAGTGTCACACTATGTGGCGGTTGTGTAATTATCCTTTGGACCGGAGTCTTTATGGCATCACGGTGTGGATTGTCATGCTTTGACACTATTGAGGTTTCCCCTAGCCACGGGGCGATCATGCGGTAGTGATTGGGTATGATATTGAAGCATGCGGAGTATACATGATTGGTCGTCCGGGAATCGCGTATCCTATGATTGGGATCGAATATCCGAAATGGCCTTCTTATAAGGAATGTCTTACTCTCGTGAATCTTTGCAAAGTGGGAGTAAACGAGTTACTTCGAGAGAGCTTGATATCCAGATTATAAGATACGGTCGTTGATGTTTTGACACTCGACTAACGACCGTATGGATATTATTACAGCGATAGGATTGTAAGTTACACGGTAACTGTTTCACATGAAAGGTAGTAGTCATTTCATTTGACTCTTCCGATGATTGGGGGTCACGGTGTGTTGCTAGACGCTATCCCGTGATCGTTAGGCATGAAGGGCATTTTCGTAATTTGCACTTTGTGTCTACGGCCAACATATTCGGAAGCCTATCGGGTCACACACATAAGAACATCTAGCCGGATTAAAATGTGGTTATAGATGATAACCAAATAAGGAAAGTTTATCTCGAGACTATAAAGGTTATAGTGGTAAATTAATATGGTGGTATTTATTTATTATGAATAAATAAAATACAAGATATTAATTATATTAATTAAAGAATATTCCGGAGGCCAATTTGTTGGTCAAAGGGGCGCCATATTTAATGTGTATAAGATACACTTGGATTGTGCAATTTAATTAATGATATTACCTATTATTGATATTAGATATTAATAAAATACAATAATATTGATATATTATGCATATGTGCGTGTGTGCAATAGTGCAAGTTGGTGCTATGCATGCGCATGTGTGTATATATATTATATAATATATATATAGATTTATATGTGTAATATATATCTGTGATATATACATATGTGTAAATTGATTTATGGTAATATAATAAAAGGTAAATATTATCAATATAAGATATTGACAATATCTTGGAATATTCAATATAAGATATTGACAATATCATAGATTTATTTAATATGAGATATTGTAATAAATGAGATAAATCAATCAATTATATTTTCCTTATTTTATTGGGAAAATGTTTTCTTCTCCTCCACTCTAGAAGATGGCGCCACCTACACTATAAATAAGAGGTGGGTGTCAAGCTCTTTTATATATCATAATTCCAAGAGCTCATAGTTCTTGTGTAAAATAGAGAGCATTCTATAGAGAGTTGGAGAGAGGGAAAAAGGCCGGTCTAGCAACCGGAGTTTTCCAATAGCAATCCATGATGGGATTCCGGCGGGCTGTTCGTGTGGACTAGCGGTAGAGGCCGAACACTTGGGCGGCTCTATGCAGAACTACTCTCCTTAGACGGTCAAAGCGTCGATCTTTTAGATCAACCAAGGTAACCACCGTCTACTACTTGTTTGTTTATTGCTTAAACGAAGTCGATCTTGGGTCGATAGGAAATAAATTTTTGAATTCCGCTGCGTTCCCGCGTAGATTTCCTAACACCTTGTCCTTGTTGGGCTTGGATTTCGTGTTCCCTAAGGAAAAGATAACTACAATTTATTCTCCTTAATTGTTGGAGATAATTATGGATATATTTGACTGTCAGAATCAGAGTATTAAATATGAGGGATTTTTCCCATATTTATCTGATTATCACACTCTTGGGAAACATGACTGAGGAGTGACTCAGGCCGACTTAGATGGCCCGAGCTGAACTGGCTGAATCCTTCTGTGTTTTGGCCGACATGTGAAGGTCGCGGAGGATTGCCGAGCTAGGTTCAGCTCGGATTCTTGTGTGAAAAAGAGGTTTGGTCTGAGAGGGACTTGAGCCGACCTATGAAGTCGGGCAGGTTTGATCACAAGTACAGGCCGACCTGGAGGGGTCGGAGGATGGTGACCGAGCTCATGCAGCTCGGGTACTAAGGGTTCTGGCCCTTGATGGAGGCTTTTCTCTATCTTTATTTATTATTGTGCTGATGTGGAGGCGACACGTGGGTAGGTTCAATTTTTGGCATCGTCATGAGTTTTACCATTTATGAAGCACACCCCGGAGATGCGATCGTGGGGAGTTGATGAGGACGTGATTTAGGTGGTTGTTTGCCGGAAAATTTTCGTTTTTTTATGGTTATTTGTTTATAAATACCAGTTTGAGGAATTAATCAGGCACTTAGAACACGCAAAAATGATCATTGATTATAAGGACAAAATAACACTTCTCGGACAAAATTACCCTTCCCTTTAAACATTCCAGTCGTGTAGCAGTCCATTGGATCTCGTTCAGGAGCATTATCACAAGCAAAACCCTTCCACATCTTTCATCGTTCCTCCTCTATCGAGCTTCCCATGGACGATTCCGGCCGCCGGGAATTGTCACCACCAATCAACGAGAAATTTCTGTCGAACCCAGCCATCTTCCATTCCATTAAGGACGGTGAAAGCCATGCATGGATTATAACAGTTTTTTTGTTTCTATCAAAGGATAAAGAACGGTTCACTATTGTAAATTTCTGATTGTTCTCCTCCTCTTGTAACATCCCGACTTTTTAGAAAGGGTAAAATAGTAATTGGGCATACCCACTACGACCTAATTATTATTTAACCTATTTATTTAATTAAGAAGGATTTCATTAAAAGGATTTAGTTATTTAATTAATGAGTTTAATTAAATGGTTATAAAAAGAAATAATCCCCAAAGTCTTCTATTAAATTAGTCACGCAATTTCTAGAAAAAAAAAGGTAGAACGGCGATCTGAAGGAGAAGCAACGCAGAAGATGCCAGAAAAAAGAGAGAACGTAAACTTCAACCGTGTGATCAATCAGTTCATCTGTTCAAGATGCTGCAGGAGAGAAAAGTGATCAGCGCGAGGAGACGCAACTTTCGAAAATAACATCTCTCAATTTCGTAAGTTTTCAGTTTAGCCCCAGTTTTTGGTATTCGTAGAGTTTGATTCTTGAAAAATTCGTATCTTTCAATCCGTAGCTCTGTTTCGCAGCCATGAGTAGTCGAAACGATCGTCTTGGAGCGTAGATCAATCTAAAAATAATTTTGCAGCATTTTATCAAGGTAATCTGCGGTTTTGATTTCTTTTTAGTTTCGGTTTTCTGCAAAGAAATAGGAATTTAGGGTTTCTCGTTGATCAAATAGGTTTTGGGGTTGAGGATCAATAATTGTTGCAGTTGCTTGAAATTTTGCTTTCGGTTTTCCTGGAAATTAAGGTAAGAGGCTCTTCCTAATGATAATTATAGTTTTATAATGATTGGTTGAGTTTGGGTGAGTTTTGGTGCTGTTTGGTGATATAATTCATGCTAAGTTGTAATTAATGATATGTGATATGTTTTGGTATATTTGTGTTGAGTTTTAAATTTCTATTTTTTTGGTTCAATAACATTAATTAAATATGAACAAGCTTCGATTGATCTTCTGATTCGTTCAGTTAAAACACCGAATGTACTCTTAAAGGGAGTTGAAGTTCGGATCCGTCAGAAGGGCATGAAAGGGCTTGTGCTTTGATGAACTAGAGTTCATCAATGTCTGTGTATTTGCTAGGACTTGTCCGTGTCTAGTGGTCTAGGAAAGAGAGTAGTGTATGTGAGGGAGCTTACCTGAAAACACTTAGGTGGCTAGTTAATTCACAGTAATAATTACATACGTGTAGTAAAAGATAAAACGTCACTTATTCTCGGTTAGGCACTCTTTCATATCAGCGATATGATACGTTCATAAAAGGTGAACAACGCTGCTGGCCTATAAACGGCTGAATGGCAGTGGAGGAAATTCATCGGATGCATACGCATACCATGGAGACCCCGGAGCTAATCGGTGCTGACCACTGAGAAAAGAAAGGCTGCTGATATTAGAAAGACTACTGAGATCTTGAAGCCTAAGAAGACAAAGAAACAAACAGCTGAGACTGCTGGGTCCACTGAGGGACCAGTAGAGATTGAGGTTACTAAACCTATTACCACAAAGAAGAAGACTGTTACTGAAGTTGTGAAGGAGCAACAGAAGGAAGCAAGGAGAAAAAGAGAGTCTACTGTGGTTGAAATTGATGATGAGCCACTTTCCAAGAGAAGGAAAGAGATTATTCACAAAAAGAAACATGGAAAGGGGAAACAATTAAGAAACTTGGAGGCTCAAAGGGCACAAGAAGAAGAAGGTGATGTAGAAGAAGAAGAAGAGGCTATTGAGGCTGAGCCCTTGACTATTATCAAGCCTAATGAGGATGTAGAGGTTGTTCTTGAGCAACCTGCTGGTGAAACACAGCAGACTACTGTAACTGAGCCTGCTGATGAAGTTGTTGAATCTTCACCAGAAGAAACTGTTGAGGCTACTGAAAGTACACAGGTTGTTGTTGAGCAATCTGTTGGAGATATACAACAGTCTACTGACCTGAGCCTGCTGTAGAATCTGTTGAAGAACCACAACAAACCACTAAGACTACACCTGCTGTGGAGATGGAAACACATGTTCAAGACCCCGCAATTCCTACAATAGTTCAGGGGGAAGAACAGTCTGCTGCTAACCCTGCTGATGAGCATATAAGTCAGGGGGAACCAAGTGTGGTACAGATGGAGGTAGTAGGAAGTAATATCCAACCTGAGCAACCTACTAGCCTTGAGGCATCTGTAGAAGAAACGTTGCATCTACTTGTTGAGACCTTTGGAGGTCAGCAAGGTACTGCAACAGCTCCCAGAGGATCATTCTTGCCCTATGAAAAACATGAGAAGAACAGGAAAGAAGGGTATGTTGATCCAAAACTCCTGCTGATGGCTGATTACTTCCAATGGAAGTTTGGATTCTATAAGAAACAAAAATCTGCTGCAGAACCTATGACAGACTTTGAAGAATGGGTTTTTGAGAAATTGGGAGTGGAGAGTTTGCTGGATCTGATTGATACCTCTTTGTTACAATCAAGGCTGATGGATTTGTTTGATGAACAACAGAAAGAGGAGGGTATCAAGTTCAGGGATCCAAGAGGTGATGATGGTGACTCTTCATCATCTGATGCTGATGATAATCACCCCTCTGGTCCAGGAGAAGTCAGTGGAAGTGCCATGATTATTGAACCAAGAGTAGAACAGTCTACCGGTGCTGGACAGTCCACTGAGAGAGAGCAAACTGGACACATGAATGAGGATGAGGAAAATCTCACCATTGATGATATTGAGGCACAAATCAATGAAGGCATAGATATTGGTGCAAACAGAATGGTTGGTGAGATAGATCCAATATTTGTTGAAGAACCTGCTGAGCATGTCGATGATCAGCAGACTGTGGATTCAAGTGAAGAAAGAGTTACTGATCATGTTGAGCCAAGTGTCAGTTCTGAGGATTCAATTAAATATCAACACTGGATTGACACTGAAGACACTTTAACCAACACTGGAAATCTTTTGAGAAGAATTGCTAATATTAGGGAATTTCAACAAGAAAATATGGATATATTCCCTGATCAGGTTGTTGTGGCTCAAATTGTACAAGATCAGAGAACTGAAAAGAAGGTACAGGTTGCTGGGCTACAAACAGTACCTGCACAAAGGTTGGAACAGGAGGTACATGCTGCTGAGTCTCAAACAGCACCTGGACAAAGGTTGGAACAAACTTTGGGTTTAGAGGAAACCCCTGTTGTTGTTGAAGAGGCTGCTGTAGTGGAGCCCACTGGAGTCAAGACCACTATAGGGAAAGATGGTCAGCAGACTTCTGTTAATGAGGAAGAGCAGCTGCTAGACTATGACTTTAGTGATGAGGAGTTCCAAATGCCTGAAGAAGAAAATGTTGCTATTGATCCCTGTTAAGGGTGATTTTACACGATTTATAAGGCTATATTCTATGTTAATTTCCCCCATATTTGTATTAATTTGCATAAGAAACGTGTGTCTAATGGAAATATTGAGTAAATGATATTTTAGATGAGTTAATCGCAAAATAGGTTAATTTATGTGTTTTAAATTGTGATTTTATGTTTATTTGGATGATATTACACTTTGCGATGTTTTTATGTGTTGTAGATGCATGATTGAGGCTCAAAAGATGATCAAAAGTTGATTTAGTTCGAGCTAATTGATGATAAAAGAGATAGTGAAGAAGTGGGATAAAGATAGAACAGATAAAGATCAATAAATCGAAATTCAATCATATCAAACTGGCGTCCAGGTCCCTTCCAGTGGACGGTCGTCTGATGAAAATGAACGAGCGTCCATGGATGGAAAATTGATTCAGGATGTTTGGACGCTGAAGTGGACGCTGGGTGAACGAGCGTCTGGTCATGACTCGGCCCGATTTGAAGTTCTATTGAAGAGTGGACGGGCGTTCACCTATCCAGACGGGCGTCCGTCGGCCGACTTAGTGAAACCGACTTCAATATCTATATATAGCGGCTGTTTTCTCCACCTATGGGAGACCATACACTCATTATTCAAAACCCTAAACCTAGGGGCGGCTTAGGCTGCGTTTTTCTTCTTTTTATTCCAGTTTTTATGCACTTTAGATCTAGATTAAACTAGTTACTTTTTATGTACTATTTCTGCAAATTTGAGTTGCTGAGGATGTTCAGAGGCTAAAAGCTTCATCAAACGAGTATTGTGAAGCTGTCCAACGATTGTTGATTTCGTTTTCCTCGGTTGTACTGTGAGTTTTTATTTAAAGGTTGTTTCTTATTCATGTTTATCACGTTTAATTGCTTTTACATCGGAAGATATGCATGTGTGATTGTTTATTGTTGATGGAAATCTTAATAAACCCTAGATCATCATGAATAAGAATAGTAATTCGAATCTATCATAACGGAAGTTAATAGGTTTAATTGCTAGATTATAAACATAAAGTTTACACCTTTGGTTAGAAAACGCGTTAATCTTGCATTGGAAGATAATAGATTAATAGATGAACTTTCTAAGGAATTAGGGTTCATGTTTAGATAAGGTGAATCACAACCTAGATAAAAACCACAATATAATCGAGATAGGAAATCAATGCTTGTTGGATAGGTGGATCAATCCTCGTTTGTTCGTTATAAACTTGATTTAAATCCTTAAAAATTGAATTTGTTTAGTTAGTTTACTTTTATTTGCATCTTAGACTTGTTTAGTTAGTTTAAATTGATTCGCAGCCCGTATCCTTCCTAGCTTTGGATTATATCCTCTGTCTAGTTTTATTTTCTGTTTTGTTTGGTTTTTATTCACTGTTTCGATTAGTTTCGTGACATAGGTTAGTTAGTTAAACAAAAACTAAGGTTAGCAATCGCCAGTTCCCCGTAAGATCGACCCGGAAATAACCACTATTACTACGATCCTTATACTTGAGGTTAACCGGATTATTACTTGTTTATTTTGTGTCAATAAAATCCGTGACAATCCCCCACAGGCATTTGTACCTATTTTTGAAGAACCAGCTCTTGATCCTATCTTGGAAGAATATCAAGGCCCTAACCCTGCTGGACTAGATAGGAGTTGGGCAATGGTTGTGAGCAATCATAGGCCACAATATAATGTTGAGGAGCCTGCTGATGGAGCTGCTGGAGAAATGGCTGGTGGAGTACCAGCACATGTCCTGGAAGAGTTGAGAACTGTCAGAAATGATATTGCAAATCTAAGAACTCAACTGGACAGGCAAGAGCAGAGGTTTGATGATTTGATCAATTTGGTGGAAAATAGAGGGAGGTCTATAGAAACAGTTGCCTCCAATATTACCTCAAATCAGTATGCTCTTGCTGATCTTGCAATGGAAGTGAAAGGAATCAAGCAAGGGAATTCACTAAAAGACAAGTTTTTGAAAGAACAATTTATATCCATCCATCAGAAACTTGACAAGCTTGCTGAAACACCTAAGCCTGCTGAGGCTGCTGGAACATCTCAACCTGCTGGATTGGATCCTAAAGTTACTGAGAGGATCAATCTACTGGAGCAGACTTTGCAATCAAGAATTACTGCAGTTGATACAAGAACTGAGATTATGGAAGGACAACTGAGTAATCTGGCAATCACACAGGAGAGTGTTAATGGCCTGCTGTCCCAGTTTGTTGATGATGTCACTAAGAGGGAAGAGGGCCAAACAGCAGTAGCAAAAGAGGCTGCAAGGATTTTTGCTAAGAAGAAATGGGAGAATGAAACTAATGCATTCAGGGAACCTGCACCTGGCAGAGTTCAACTTACTGATGATCTCCTCAAACAATACAAGAATGAATACTACAACAGAAGGAAACCTTATCATGACAAGGGCTATCATGAAGGTTTAAACTCTTTCTTGGGATTGAAGTTTTGGGAAGCAAGAGTTAAAGCCTTAAGGGCAACTTACAGAGGTGGAAGAGGTGGAAGAAGTGGCAGAGTGATAGGATTTTGCCTATCACAAAAGCAAAGGACTCACTTGATGAATTCAAGGAACTGTACACGAAGTTTGGATTCAGAGTGAATCAAATCAATCTCCTCCTGCCTGAAGCATGGAAGTGGTGGAAAGAAGTAAATCCCTACATTGATTTTACCTTGATTGAAAATGAATGGATGAGGGATATGATAGAAGAAATCAGAGCCTACCAAGAACAAGTGGAGAAGGCTAGACAAGAAAGAGAAAGAAGATAGTAGATCAGCATACTTATTATATTTTATCCTTGCTGCATCTAGACTGTAATAACTGTGAACAAATGATTATAATGAGAATTGACTGATATTTGTTCTGTTTTTGTTTTAATCTTTTTGCTTTGCTGTTAGGTGAGGGTAGTGGCATCATCACCAAAAAGAGGGAAATTGTTGGACTTATTTTTAAGTTTTAGTGATGAGTGCCAAACTAACTGTTATAGAGCAAAGGCAAAAAGAAGTCTAGATCAAATGTATAGGTTTATTAGAGTTTGATCTTTGTATAGGTTTGATCAAAAAAGCACTGTAAAGGTCAGCTGACTTGTTTCAGCAGACTAGTCTAGGTCAGTAGGGTAGTTAGGTCAGTAGACTTTTCTGGAACCTGCTGAAGACTGAAGGCTGAGGGGTCAAACTCAGTTAATGAAGGCTAAGGGATCAAACTTAGTAATTAAAGTCAAGGATATGGAATCAGAATTTAGGGAAGTCTGTGATGACCTAGACTGATTACATATACCTTGTGTAGAAGATCTAAGTTCCTTAAGTTGGATGATGTTTGGAACTTAGTTATATTTTAAAAAGGTGTAATCTAACTTCACAAGTAAAAGTTAGATAAAAGAAATCAGCTGCATTGTATTTTATACATAGCAAATTGCTGTTCAGCAGACTGATGGGTATCTCTGCAGACTGATGAACCTGTTGATAATATACCTCGATTAATTCAAGATTACATTGGAAGATTACATAGAAAATGACAGCTAACTACCTCGACTTATCAAACAAATCAAGGGCCGAGATTAAAAGAACGTTGGGATGATTCAGATTTTTATCCAATGGTTATAAGTCAAAGGTTGGATAGACTGCACACTGTCAAAAAGGAATCTGACACTGTCAGTCCTATGAATAGTGACAGAAAGCATGTCAAATGGGACAAAACGGGGAACGGCTATATTTGAATTTCAAATACAAGTCACATGCCATCCTACCTATAAATAGAGGACTTCCAACACAGAAAAAGATGATGATTGATGATTTACAAGAGAAAAATATAAGAGATAATTCTGAGCTGCAAAAGCACCCTGCTGAACCTACTGAACTTAAAGCTACTGATCCAGAGAAAATCTTCAAGTGTATTCTGTATTCAAGCTACATCAAGTTTACACACTTAAAGACTGCAAGCTGCTGATTATATCATCCTAATCAAGCTACTGAAACTGAATCATTTACTTGATTCATTCTTTATTTTATAAAGAACCTGCTGAAGATAGCGAAGCACTTTTTGTGTGAAAGACTGTTGTTTGTGGTGGAGCTGGTGAAGAGGCAATCCTACCCTTCAAGGACCAGTAGAAGACTTTGAAGCAGCAATCCTACCTGTTCCTTGTTTTCAGTTTGTGAAGCCATAGTCATTGGTGAAGGACAAGAAATCTTAGGAATCTTTGTAACAGATACATCAAAGATCTCTAGTGAATTACCTCCAACATCACAGGAGAAGAGTGGACTGACAGGATTACACCACCTGGAACCACTATAAAATCTGCCTACTTACTTTCTGCACTTACATTCTGCATTTAGTTTATTACACACATCAACCTACTGAATCTAGCAACTAAACTCACACACATACACTACTGAGTATCTAATACTTAGTATCATATTTAACAACAAGTAATAAGGCTTAATTTTTGATATAAATCCACTGCATAAATTCAGTAAACTCAACCATCAGTAGACTACTGTTTATCAGCAGGCTACTGAGGTATTAGTAGACTACTGAGGTATCAGCAGGCTGCTGAAGTTGCTGAGTTTGTTAACTCCAAAAGTTTTAAGTGTTAAGTTTATTCACCCCCCCCCCCTCTAAACTTAACCAAAGCCTTTTCAAAGGACCAACACTTTAAAAGAACAAATATATGACAACATAAAAGCCATTTAATATATATGTATAAACATAAAGAAATAGTAGAAATGATCCGACACGGCCGGATCCGGTCCAACCCGATTGGGTTTAGGACACTATTTCAACAATCTCTCACTTGGCCTAAAGTCAATCACTCGTACACACAAGACCAAGTTGAAACACAAGAATCTCATGCAATACTCGCAACTAACCCTAGCCGTGAACGGATTTCTATCCGTGGGGACTCAGACTATCTTCATATCATGCTCCAAATGATCAAGTCAAAGGAATCGCCTCAACACACACATGAATCTTCGACGAGACCCTGGTCCTTGCTTCAAGCAATGAATCCACTTCCTATAGCAGCTATATAGAAAAGGTGGAAGAATCGTGCAAGGTTCAGGAATGAACCTTCTAGATCCATGCACTACTCCCGTTGCTCCTCCAAGGCACTACTGTGTTTTGGCCTAGTTGTAGAATCTCCAGTGATTTCTAGCTAAGAACATTTCCCACCCACTGTATCACTCAATCAAAGTGACTGAAAATCCAGATTGTAGCTCCCACTCGCCTTCATAAGACTTAGGATACACGTTTGTATATCTATGTTTATCTGATTCCAAGTTTCGATAAACTAGGAAACCATCCTTAACTTGTTTAAGGATATTTTCGACATTCACCAGATTTACTTTCATTCTTTCTCATGACTCTTCATGGACTATGAACATCTGGCATTTCTTTTATGATGGTTCCTATCACTGTAGCAAAGGAAACCTCCATAAGCATCATCTTTCACCTTATCTTTAGGACTAACATCGTAACATAGATAGGTCTTGAGAACACCGGCTAGCTGTATCTCATGGTGTGATCGATGCTAAACTCTTTTAGCATCACATCTATATAGATAAACTATAAACTAACAGCGGTTAAATCTATCACTATAGATTCTTATTTTTAAAATAAGAACTGCTAATCCAAGTGCTTTCGTAAAGACCTTGAACTACCAAACATTAATTGACTGTGACATGAGGTGATAATTCCCGAGAATGATATCCAATACCTTACTCAAAAATCGTAACACACTCCCACTATTCCTCTTGCACATTGGGCATATCCCTTCTTTTTACTAAATCAAACTCCTTTGATTATCAAACAAAGAAATCGTCTAGAGAAACTTGTTTGAGTCCATAAGTGGATCTCGTGGGCTCACATATCATGTTATCGTCTATGAATATCGGGTTGTTTGCCCAACGTCTTCAACACTATCATATAGCCATGATACGAAGTTATAAGAAGCATAGTCTGAATAGAATTGGGCTCAGCTGGCAGCATAAAGACAATTACAAGGTTTACACCCCGCACCCTTCAGCCGTCACTATAGCTTTATGGTAATCATATTACTATCCATGTCAGCCTTTCAGGGACATTCCCTCTAGGTAAGACAGACTAGGTTCACAACCTGGTTGTCACTGATAGAATCTAATTCATATATTATGGCTCCTGGCCATATCTCTCAATCTTTCCTTTCAAACATTCCATCATAAGACGTGAGATATTCTTTCTTCAAGATAAACATACCAGCAGTCTTTTCAGGCTTGAGGTTATCCACAGACTTATAGAACATTTATGTGCACTGAGCAGTGTTCTACACCTCATCATTATGTGGCGACTGCTCACATTCCTATGGTTGAATCTCTCCTTGTGGCTCTCAAACTCTTTTGAGATCTCATTTACTCCCACTATCTCTTTTGGAAGAAATACCTCCTTTAGAAGACAACATGTTTGGAGGCAAACATTTTGTTCCGTGGGAAAGTAGACAATATCTAGCGCACTTGCCAAGACATTCCACAAAGTTGCATATGTCGTACTAGGCTCCAAGCCTTTCTGACTATGCGTATGACAACTTCAAATCATCGGTTAAGATAGATTCGATATTATCCCCTTTCCATATCTAATATGGAATTTATTCAACATTTATTCTTTGGAACTCGGTTAAGTATGTGTTTTGATTAAGGGAACTATCCCAAAACGGGTAAGGGATTATTTGCATGGGTTACGTCACACCTTTATCATATAAAGTGTTGTTTCCAAAGATGGTATCCTTTAGAGAAGAATCTGATTCCTTTTCAGACGACTTCTGAAACACCCTCAAGTTATTAATTGCTTCAATCCAATTGAAGATTAATTCCTAAGTTTCATCTATCTCATATTCGTACTAGCTCAAACTTTTTGGGCTTTCAAAATTGTCGTACTTCAATAAGTACATTCAACTATTTCTAAAAATAGTCCAATAGAGAGATAAACAATTATTTATGGTATAAATTGTCATAAGCCAAAAAACATCAATATGTTTAGGTTCTAGTCAATTTTCTAGATTTCATAACCTTTTCTTAAAAGGGTATTTTAGACCTCTTTGGATAGGATACGTATAACCCAAATGATTCATAATCATATGGTTCAGCATCATCAGAATGACGTTTGATTACACGCTTCCCTTCCACAGAGACTGTGTCTAGAACAGCCACAAAATCAAAGATAACAGCCATATAAATGTTTAGCTGAGATTTCATCACCTATATCAACTATATAGTGATATCAATCTAGTATGTTAGATTCAGTGACCGTCTAACCTTATCGGAACAACACTTATTCCTTACAATTGAATATGTCTATTAAATCTTAACAAATAACTGAACTCGTGTTCTTTATAAGAACCGGAACACAATAACATTTATTTAGTTCCTTTATCAGTTTACTAGACTCAGAATACAATACCAAAAATGTCGCAATGTTTGCTTCACTTTCGTATCTAAGTGTATTCCGTATTTAATCTTTCTAATTCAATCACTCTCGTAAGATATCATATATCTAAGAGTTGACTTAAACTTATACAGATTTATCTGTACATACTTGCTTAGGATAGAGACTTCGATAATTTCTCTTACTTAAGCACATGCCCTAACTTTCCATTTTAATCCTTCAAGCTTATATAAATATTTCTTATTGTAGTCTTCATAAGACTTAAGAAAGATCACAAGAGCTATGTCTTTAATTTCCTTTCATAAAGAAAATCTAAAGTTTATTAAATAGTTTATTTAACCTTTGGAATCGTATTCAAAACATTGACTATTTAATTAACCTTTAAGCAATGATTAAAGAATTAAGTCAATACTTAAATCTTACAATTTTGAAAACAACCTTTCCAAAATTCGATGCAGTAATTCTTATTCAGCATTTGAATTAATTGTCATCGTATGACAGAATGATCATATTTGATCGTATCCAATATATGATTAATTCGTTGAAACTCATTTCAAGTGATTCAATCACATCATGAGTTTCCGTTTTTCATTAATAATTAAAGTCTTGGAGCACTGCATCAAATATGTAGTCTCCTTGTCTCTAGCTACTATAACGGGGTTGCTCGTGTCATTGCTTATTTAAAAGGATTAAAATTACTTAACCATAGTTGAGAACGTTTCTCAAAAAGGAAACAGTCATAATTTGGTTTTACTGATCGAGAATAAAAACATAAATATAAAAGTTTGCTAAAAACTACAACATAAAAATAAAGATAAAATAATGTTGTTGTTTATACACGCAAAATAAAAAATGGTCTTTTGGTTTATAATTTTGCTCCATTTAGTCAACTACTCCCAATTGACTTTCAAGAATCTTTTCAAAATTCCTTAGTGGCCAAGATCCCATCTAGTTACCCCGATTCCCGACGAGGGCCGATCAACAGGAATAATTCGAAAGGTATGTAACACTTTACCAATCACATCTCTATGTGACTCTTGATGGTTGACTAGTCAACTCTTTGACAATTCACATTTTATGTGATAGTCAACCCCTTGTCTCTAAAATCAGACGGTCCTGACGAGGGTCAATCACGGCAAGATTCTTAGTCGAGTCGTAACCCAAATATTCATGAGATCTCATAACGATCATATCTCGATAACGACGATATCCCCGAGGTAGGTCAACTCCCGACGAGGGCCGATCAGTTGGATCCGAACAAGGGCTCTTCATCGTCATTATAATATTGGGAGACAAATATAACTCGATTTTTGTTGTGGGGGTAATTTTAAATTAATTCACTTAATTAATTTTGAATTAATTCTCTTAATTGATTTATTACGGTCTCATCAAGTATATCTATCTCTATAGACATACATCCTACACATTCATCTAGATCGTGCCTAGTTATGCATCTATCGTATCATATAAAATAAATACAAGCACAAAATAAATAAATGCGTAAAGTAACCGGTATGATCATGGACTTTTCCTAGGTGCGGTTTCGAATACAAACTGACGAAACCGCGGGTCACATTCTAAATGTAGCTGCAACCGCCAATAGGATCTTTAATGCTCCATTCTCCAATGGGATCTTTATTTTCGTCTTTCTTTGTTCTCCATCTTCCGCTTCATTCTTGTTACATAAATTTATCTAATAAAATAAATACACCCGCCGCACACGGGGGGAGCTAACGGAATGGGATAAATGCAGAAAATAATCTAGGTCACGTTCTTCATAATGGCCTAGGACAATTTTTAAACCAACAGAAAAATTAAATCATTCACATCTATCCTATCGGTCGAGTCCATGATCAATCGGGGTCCATATAATCATATTATATCTACTATATCTAATCCATACAATAACTTCTTATGAAAAAGATAAAATTAAAACTTACAACTCGCGTCTTAATTAATCGATTAACTTTTAATCAACTAAATAATTTTACCCAATCAATTTACTAATTAACATTTAATTAATTAATGATTTTAATCAAAATAAAATTAACGATTAATTTTAAACCGATTTCAATTTTAATTTTAATTAATTAGAACTATTTCAAAAATAATCAAAATTAAAATTATGTATCTTTTATTTCTTTCCTTTTGATATCTAATCAAAATGGATGCCTTTGGTTGCCTAAACCGAAAGACACCAACTATGGTATTTTTCCAAAATCAAAATTTTGAAAATGATCTAGGCCTAGGCATTTTCCAAAATCAAATATTTTGAAAGGGCCTAAACCCATTCCAAACAAAATTTGGAACGGCCTAGATTATTTAAAGGCAAATCATATTCACCAAATAATGCCATGTGCCATCTCAATGGTCCAAACTATTTGAACCATTAGTTAGCCACATTACATCAACTAAACAAAAGATATCAATCACAACTATGAACCATATTGAATCACAAAATACACAAAACAAAATTTTGGAGATCCACAAAAGAACCATCACCGACGCCGACTGCCCCCAAAGGGGAGCCGCCGCCGCCGCCGCAATTTCCGGTGGGGTGCCGCCGCCGATCGGCCGAGTACCCCAAAAGCCGATCCTTTTTTTTTTTTTTCTTTTCGTATCGATTTGTAAATAAAAAATCTTTCATCTTTTAATTACGTGATTTAAACGATAAAATTAGCTACGCAAATTAACATGCTTATTGCTTAAGCTCAAGCTCGCTTCGATACCAATGTTAGGAAATCTACGCGAAACGCAGCCTGAATTCAAAATTTTATTTCGTTTCACCCGAGATCGACTTCGTTTAAGCAACAAACACATAAAGCTAGTAGACGGTGGTGACCTTGCTTGATCTAAAAGATCGACGCTTTGACCGTCTAAGGAGAGTAGTGATGTACGGAACCGCCCAAGTGTTCGGTCTCTACCGGTGATCCACACGAACAGCCCACCGGAGTCCCGTCATGGATTGCTATAACAAAAATCCGGTTGCTAGACCGACCTTTTCTCTCTCACAAATTCTCTCCTAAGAAACTCTCTATTTTTCACAAGAAACTATTAGTCTCTTGGAATTGTGATGTATAAAAGAGCTAGCCAATCCCTTCTTTATATAGAGTATAGGGCGCCTCAAAGGAATCCCAATCTGATTGGGAGAAGCTTCCTAGTAGATCGGGGAGAAAGAAAACATTTTTCTAATAAAATAAGGAAAATCCTTTGATTGATTTATCTCATTTAATATTCAATATTTTATATTAAATATATTTCCAAGATATATATTGACAATATCTTATATTGAATATATCTTTATCTTATTACCATAAATCTATTTTTTCAAAATCAAGTAATTCTAATAATAATAATATGTTAATCTTATTAATGAAATTCCACAATCCAAATGTATCCAATACACTTTAAAATGGCGTCCCTTTCCTACTAATTTGGGAATTGAGATTTTCTTTAATTAATATAATACTATGATTAATTAATTCACAAAATACATGTATATCATTCATATATATATATATATATATATATATATATATATATATATATATATTTAATTAATCAACATAATTAATATCTTGTATTATATTTATTCATAATAAATAAATACCACCATATTAATTTACCACTATAACCTTTATAGTATGAGATAAATTCTTTCCTTATTTGGTAATCAACTATAACCGCATTTTAATCCGGCTAGATGTTCATATTTGTGTGACCCGATAGACTTCCGAATAAGTTGGCCGTAGGCACAAAGTGCAAATTACAAAAATGCCCTTCATACCTAACGATCATGGGATAGTGTCTAGCAACACACCGTGACCCCCAATCATCGGAAGAGTCAAATGCAATGACTACTACCTTTCATGTGAAGCAGTTACCGTATAACTTACAATCCTATCGCTGTAATAATATCCATACGATCGTATCTCGAGTGTCAATACATTAACGATCGTATCTTATAATCTGGATATCATGCTCTCTCGGGATAACACATTTACTCCCACTTTGCAAAGATTCTCGAGAGCTAGACATTCCTTATAAGAAGACCATTTCGGATATTCGATCCCAATCATAGGATACGCGATTCTCGGACGACCAATCATGTATACTCCGCGTGCTTCAATATCACACACAATCACTACCGCATGATCGCCCCGTGGCTAGGGAAAACCTCAAAAGTGTCAAAGCATGACAATCCACACCGTGATGCCATGAAGACTCCGGTCTTAGGATAAATACACAACCGTCACTTAGTGTGACACTTAACAATGTAAGTGGGTCAGTCTAACGCACGCATTCTCTAATACACGTCCACGTACAGTCCAAGTGTCTTTACACTTCGATAGACGAGATCTATCCCTGCCCTTAAAAATAGAAGACGTCTATACGTGCTAGCTTGTTTGTACTATCAATGCCATGTTTAATAGTACATCAGCCTAGAGACATTTAAGTATCAAACTTATTAAAGTGATTAGAGATCTCATCAACCATAATCTTCTATCATGGTTTCTCTATTTCAATTTAATACTAAGGACGTTATCATATAATAATTCATAATTGGTTCTTTAAAAGAACAAATATATGACAACATGAAATCCATTTAATATATGTATAAACATAAATAAATAGTAGAAATGTGTTAGGAAATCACTAGTTTAACGAAGCGGAATTTAAAATTTTATTTCCTTTTTCTAGATCGTTCTTCGTTTAATGCAATAAAAACGTTAAGTAGTTTGACGGTTATACCTTGATGATATATATGATCGTCGCTTTGACCGTCAACGGAGAGTAGTACAGTGCGCAAGCCGTCCACGCGTCCGGACTCTATCGCTAATCCACACGAACTCCTCGCCAGAATCCTCCTTGGATTGCTATTGGAAAACTCCAGTTGCTAGACCGGCCTTTTTCCCCTCTCTCCGACTCACTATAGGATGCTCTCTATTTTACACATATGAGCTCTTGCAATTGTGAAGTACAAAAGAGCTAGACACCCACCTCTTATTTATAGTGTAGGGGGCGCCCCAACCTAGAGTGGAGGAGAAGAAAACTGTTTCCCAATAAAATAAGGAAAATCAAATAGATTGATTTATCTCTTTTATTATAATTAATTTTGCCAATATCTTATATTGAATATAATTATCTTATTACCATAAAATCTATTTTTCCAAAATCAATTAATATCTTATATTAATATTATGGTAATCTTATTAATTAAAGTGCACAATCCAAGTGTATCATTATACCCTGGAAGTGGCGCCCCAAATGCCAATTAATTGGTTTCTGGAATATTCTTTAATTAATATAATTTGTATATAATTAATATCTCGTATTTTATTTATTCATAATAAATAAATACCACCATATTAATTTACCACTATAACCTTTATAGTCGAGAGATAAACTTTCCTTATTTGGTTATCAACTATAACCGCATATTAATCCGACTCGATGTTCATATGTGTGTGACCCGATAGGCTTCCGAATATGTTGGCCGTAGACACAAAGTGCAATTTACTAAAATGCCCTTCATACCTAACGATCACAGGATAGTGTCAAGCAATACACCGTGACCCCCAATCATCGGAAGAGTCAAAAGCAATGACTACTACCTTTCATGTGAAGCAGTTACCGTGTAACTTACAATCATTTCGCTGTACTAATATCCATACGATCGTATCTCGAGTGTCAATACATTAACGATCGTATCTTATAATCTGGATATAATGCTCTCTCGGGATAACACATTTACTCATAGGATACGTGATTCCCGGATGACCAATCATGTATACTCCACATGCTTCAATATCATACCCAATCACTACCGCATGATCGCCCCGTGGCTAGGGGAAACCTCAATAGTGTCAAACCATGACAATCCACACCGTGATGCCATGAAGACTCCGGTCGGAAGGATAATTACACAACCGCCACATAGTGTGACACTTAATGTAAGTGGGTCAGTCTAACGTACGTATTCTCTAATACACGTCCACGTACAGTCCAAGTGTCTCTACACTTCGATAGACGAGATCTATCCCCACCTTCCATAAGATAGAAGACATCCAATACGTGCAAGTATGATTGTACTATCAATGTCCCATTTGACAGTACATAGGACTAGAGACATTTAAGTACCAAACTTGTTATAATGAATAGAAATCTCATCAACCATAATCAATATCATTGTTTCTCTATCACAGTTTGTTACTAGGGATGTTACTATATATGTACAACAAATAACATGAAGATAAACAATATATAATAACATAAGTGCTTTTATTAATCATAATAAAGTTATTACATGAACTAAATAGACTGTAAATGACCTGACCCGGTCGGATCCGGTCCAATCCGATTGGGTTTAGGACACCTTTCCAACAAAATGATCCGACCCGGCCGGACCAACCCGATTGGGTTTAGGACACTATTTCAACAGTCACTGCATCCCGATGGTCACTGCATCACGGTAGCCGATGCTTCGTGGTGGTCACTGCATCGGGGTGGTCAATACAATGGGGGTGGTCACTGCATCGCGGTGGTCAATGCATCGGGGTTGGTCAATGTATCGCGGTGGTCACTGCATCGTGTCATTTTTTATGAAGACATTTTGAAAATATGTATAATGGTGAAAGAATTTTGATTATCGAGGTTTTATATCAAAAGATATAATCGTTTGAAATATTGATTCGGAGGGAGAAAATAATTTAATCCTCTATTCTTTTTTTTCTATCTAAGAGCCAAGAGGGGTTGCCTGTTGGAAGTAGCGCCCGAAAGACAATTTATGTAATTGTTTTTATAATTAATAAATGACAGATTTATTCTTATCTTATTACTTGCTTCGTGCTTGTAAGTAATACATTTCTGAAAACCCCAAGTCGTATCATATGTAGCCATATAACTTAGTGTGTGTCACATATGAGGATTGAGTTTATAGTGATATACTTGAACTATTAGTCCGTTGTGAACTTAATCAAAGTATGAGGTCTATTGATTAAACCACCATTAATGCGCCCAGAACACTTTAAGGTGTGACCGTCATATCCGGACCGTCGATATTGATTATCTAAGTGGAGCATTTATATACGATGTAGTCATATAGGAATGGACCGATTTAATCTGTGTTTCTCATATAATTCCGTGATTGAGAAATCTCATTAAATCACAAGATGATCATATATGGATTAACCTTAATCCTGAAGTGATTGCATACTCCTACTTATTTTAGGATAGAGTTTGATGTGTTCGTTAAGGATTGCTAAGAGGTGCGGTCCGAATCACTTTCACGTTGGCACTATTTTGGAATGAGTGAGAAGTGTGTGTCTCACAGATATAGAATCAATTCTTTCTAGTGGGAAGTAGAAAGACAATCTCCTTATTTTTTAATCCTAGAAACTGATCGATCGGCCGAGTTCGTATTCGTTATGAACTAATTGATCACCAGTGGGTTAATGGTAAATAAGGATAAGATGTATTGAAGTACGTTTACGGAAATAATCCCGCTTCGTTACGGATAGTCTATGGAGGGTTACTCTGTATATAATGATTATATCAATGTACACTTATTGACTCGACTTTCTGAGAATAAGTTATATCTATAATCGATAGAGTTCAGTTTTGGATTTATGGTGGTGTAATTCCGGAATTAATGAGTTGAGTAGAAATGTTCTGTTCGATGAATATTTTATTCAATTTATTGTAGCTACTGGCTATAGGTCCTTGGTCCCCGGGTTGGCTCCTATCACACGAATGTTTTCTCGTTTTGTGGAACCTCGAAAATAAATTAAATAGTTGGTCTATTTAATGAATATGCAATATTATTTATTTGGTATAAAAAAAATGGCGCCACATTTTATTGATTTTGGGAAAAGAAAATTTCTCCTAATTAATTATAATGTGGATAATATAATTATTTATGTGTAAAATAATTATAAATAAGAAATTAGTTTTCTTATTGGATAAATAGGAAATTTGTTTTTCTATTGGATAAATGTTTTATTTTCCTTAAAGGAAAAGATAAATATGTGTTTATAAGATAAACTCTCACTGAGAAATTTTGTTTTCTCGTCTTAGCCATTGGGAAGTAGAAAAACTTGGAGTTTTTCTTAAGCATATTCGAGGTCGTTTTACAACAATGATCAATGTTCCCTAGTCGTCGCTTGGAGATACAATCCAGAAGATCACGGCTCCTCTTCTATTGGGTAAATCTTCAACCTTCTCGTAGTTATGTTAATTAATTATGTGAATTAAAATCATGGTAAAATCGCATGCGAATATAATTCGTAGTTTCCGCTGTGCATGATCGAGCGTCTCGATCGGTGCTGTGAATCAGATCTGACGATCCAATTATGGATCGGATCCAGATTCGGGTTTCTGTATATCCAGCATTGCCCTCACTTGGCCACGTAGGCAAGCTCTCTTGTCGACACGTGTCCTTAAATTGTGTATTTCTTTTTATTTTCAAGAGTGATGGGGGAACCAAAATTTCTACCGAATGTATCCCCTGAAATCAAAACATGAGGCTGACCTTTTTCTCTTTATTTTATTTCTTTTATTCTCAAACATAATTGCATGGCGGAGATCAATTTTCTGTGTATTTTTTGTGTACTTTTTCTGTGTATATATCATTTTTGTTTTATTTTTTAAGAGCCGGGAGGGGTTGCCCTCACTTTGCCACGTAGGCTAGCTCTCTTGTCTTACACCTGTCCTTAAATTGTGTAATTTTTTTGTTTATAAGAGCCAAGAGGGTTTGACCTCACTTGGCCACGTAGGCTAGCTCTCTTGTCGACTTGTCGACACGTGTCCTCGAAGCGAAAAGTTATTATACAACGGGTATTAGTGAGTGATACTAAGTGGAAGGTTAAGATTTGTCTAAATCAAAACATGAGGCTGTCATTTTTCTATTTCTTTTATTTCTTTTAATCTCAAACATAATTGCATGGTGGAGATCAATTTTCTGTGTATTTTTTTGTGTACTTTTTCTGTGTATATATCATTTGTGTTTTATTTTTTAAGAGCCGGGAGGGGTTGCCCTCACTTGGCAACATAGGCTAGCTCTCTTGTCTACACGTGTCCTTAAATTGTGTAATTCTTTTTATTTTTAAGAGCCAAGAGGGTTTGACCTCACTTGGTCAAGTAGGCTAGCTCTCTTGTCAACTTGTTGACACGTGTCCTCGAAGAGAAAAGTTATTATACAACGGGTATTAGTAGGTGATACTAAGTGGATGGTTAAGATTTTTCTAAATCAAAACATGAGGCTGTCATTTTTCTATTTCTTTTATTTCTTTTAATCTCAAACATAATTGCATGGTGGAGATCAATTTTCTGTGTTTTTTTTGTGTACTTTTCCTGTATATTTGTTTTATTTTTTAAGAGACGGGAGGGGTTGGCCTCACTTGGCCACGTAGGCTAGCTCTCTTGTCTACACGTGTCCTTAAATTGTGTAATTCTTTTTATTTTTAAGAGCCAAGAGGGTTTGACCTCACTTGGCCACGTAGGCTAGCTCTCTTGTCGACTTGTCGACACATGTCATCGAAGAGAAAAGTTATTATACAACGGGTATTAGTGGGTGATACTAAGTGGACGGTTAAGATTTGTCTAAATGTACATTCTCTCACCTAGTAATGGTGTGTATGTGTGATTTGGCATGATCTCAACCGTCCACTTGGTATCGAGAAAAGTTATTATTGTTAGGTGTAGTGCCCGAAAGACAATTATGTAATTGTTTTAGGACATAATTAATAATTCATCTTATTATATGCATTTATGTTTATAATTAAGACACTACTGAAAACTCTAAGTACCTCGTTTATGTAATAACATAACTCAGTGTATGTCTATACACAAGAGGATTAAGTTAGTGAGATGTACTTAAAATTAATGGGAAATTAGGGATAAGGACACAATCTGAAATATTATTAAGCAACAGGACAACTACATATTTTTTATAGGGAGAAGGACAACTGCATAATTTTTATAGCGAGAAGGACAAACAGTGAATCCCGAAAATTAGTGAATCTCCCTAGTGAATCCCGAAATCAGTGAATTTCGACAGTGAATTTTGACAGTGAATCCCGAAAATCAGTGAATCCCGACAATGAATTTTGAAAATTAGTGAATTTCGACAGTGAATTTCGGCAGTGAATTTAAACAGTGAATTTCGAACACAAGTGAATTTCGACAGTGAATAAATAGTTTTGTCCTTTATGCAAAAGTTTCAAAAGACTGTCCTTCTACTCAATTGATGAAATATTTTTGTCCTTCTCCCTCATTCCCCCTAAAATTAACTTAGTTCGTAGCGTTGATTAATCTGAGTATAGGTCTCATGATTAAAATGCTAATAATGCGCCCAAAACACTTTACGGCGTGACAGTCTTATCCGGACTGTCGGTAATAGGGTACCTAGTGGGGCATTTATATATGATGATAATCATATAGGGCTGGACCGATTTGATTTGAGTTCTCGATATAATTCCGTAATCGATAAGTCTTATCGAATCACAAGATGATCATATACGGATTAATCTCAATCCTGAGGTGATCACAAGCAACTGCTTAGACTAGGGTAGAGTTTGATGTGTTAGTAAGGATCACTTCGTAGTATGTGGTCCAACACTTCTCGTTGGCTCTATTCTGGAATGAGTGAGTGGTCTGTGATGTCACAGATATGGAATCCATTCCTTCCCTCGGGAAGTAGACAGACAGTTCCCTTATTTGTTAGCCCTAAGAAAATGATCGATCCCGGGAGTTCATGTTAGACTAATTAGCTACTAGTCCGGTATGTGAACTAATTGATCACTAGGGGTTAATGGTAAATAAGGATAATATGTTTCGAGAAGGGTTTACGGAAATATCCCGACTCGAAACGAACAGTCTATGGAGGATTTATCCGTATGTAATGATTATATCAGTGGAAGCTTATCAACTCATGGTTGAGTGTAAGTTATCTATATTCGGCAGAGTTCAGTTTCGGGTTTATGGTGGTGTAATCCCGGAATTAATAGATTGAATATTATTGTTCGGTCTGTTGAATAATTCTATTTAATTTATTGTAGCTACTGAATATGGGTCCATGGTCCCCGACGTGGCTCCTAATATAGCATATAGGTTTTCTCGTCGTTTCACCTCAATTAATATTAAATAGTTGGATTGGACTATTTAATTGATATGTGGATTAATTGTTTAGTTGGACTGGATAATTAAATACATGGAAAAAAAATTGTGGACTCGACCCAATGTATGTCAAAAATGCATGTGGACATTTATTTAATTTAAGGGCGCATTTTATGAATGAATAATTAGAGAGAAATTAGTTTTCTTGGATAATTATTTAATTTTGATTTAATCATTTATTTGTTAAGTGATAAATTATGGAATATTAGATAATAATATTATTTATGCTAATTTGTTTGGGATAATTATTTTATTTATCTTTTATTTGGATTAAGGATTAATCTAATAATTATCTCTTAATTATTAAATCCTTGGAAGACAAGGATTACTCTCCTATATAAAGAGAGTTCTCCCAAGCCTTAGACATAACATAATTTTCGAAATTATTGTAAGTATTAGGCTTAGAATTTTCGGCCTAAGTACTTGGGTTTGAGTTTTAGAAAAACTTCGGGTTTTTCTAAGGTAGCATATCGAGGAGGTCAAGCGGCTTGAATCACCATCCACTTGGTGTTGCTTGGAGATACACGTCGGAAGACGGTGGCTTCTCAATTCTTGGATCTTGGATCTCGGATTGTTCTAGACGTTTATTCACAATAAACCGGTAAGCAATCTAAACCCCCTCGTAGGTTTAGATCTATTTATTTATGTATTTTGGTGGTTAGATCTAGATCTTGTAGTTTCCGCTGCGTAATCGGGTGGATCTATGATCCATCCGACGATATTACATCCTACAAGTGGTATCAGAGCCTTTGATCTATCAATCAAAATATATGAATTTTAGATCTAAGGAGTGGAATAGCATGTGTAGATTGCTTTATTTCTTTTTTTTTTTGAATCGAAAATATCATGTATGTATGCCTTTGTGATTGTTGTGGTTGAAGAGATGGATTGCGGTTGGTACTTTTTACTCGTTAGATCTATTGTAAACTCATATAAATTCGTTTATATGAGTATAGGAAATTTTGTAATTTTAATTTCCTAGAAGTAGATCTGTTTTGTTGCTGTTCCGTTTTTTATTTTTTCCCGGAGTTTGAGCCATTGAAACGACAATCCCTCCATTCAGAATGAAGAATAAAAGTTGAAGAACAAGATCTCAAAATTTCGTGACGATCGGAGTTGATCTCGATGTCCGATCGCCGCTAAAAAGTTGCTGCTTTAACAGATAAGCACAGCAGCCGTAAAATAGCTGTGAGTTCATCGAATTTCTGGAAGAGTTTGGAACGTTGAAACATTGATCCAACCGTTCAGATTAACTACCATGGAGTCATGAACAAGACCTAAAAATTTCAGTTCGATCGGGTTTTGTCTCGATTCCCGATCGGCCCTGGGAAGACACTGCTGCGCCGTAGTTATAAACAAATGCAGCAGTTAGATTGGCGGATTGCTGGAGAAAATTGGACCGTTGAAACGAAGATCCAACCGTTCAGATTGAATTAGGAGGAGTGAAGAACAGGTCCATAAATTTTTGTGACGATCAGAATTCGTTTGGATGTCCAATTGTCAATAAAACGCGGCAGCAGCAGATTAGAAAATAGTAAACCCTAGTTAGGGTTTGTGTTTTTTTTATAGGTTAGATACGGGGGTACCAACGATCCGTCTCGGTGTTTATTTTTCCGTTATTTTTTCGTGTATGATCGAAAATTGTATGATATAACCGGAAATTGCCATGACATGCATCATATCATGATTCCACTCCAATGCATACATGTAGCTAGTTTATTTCGAATAAATTAGACATGTATAACTCGTATAATTAGTTTAAAGGCTTATTTAATTAATATGTGGTAGTTAATAAATAAGTAACTAATTATAAAAACCGAGGAACCGGGTTTTGTCAATCGTTACGATTTTAGTGATGGATTCTCGGTGAATCCCACTTAGATAAATCGTTGGGTTTTCGGTGAATCCACCTTAAACAGAAACGAGATTGCGCTTTGGTTGATAATTTAGAAATCGGAAAATCATTGTACATGGGTTCGGAAATGGTCTAACCATGGTTGGGCGAGTTCAACCGAGCTTCGGCTCAATCGACTCCCCTTCCACGTGTGATGTACGTTACAGTGGTTCGACAAGACTTAGCATAGCCGATAAGCCTTCGAGCTAAATGGGGCTTCTCTTGCCGGATTAGCCTGAACTGTCACATATGTTCCAACGAATAAGATGGCGTAGGCTTGCCTACATAACCGACCCTGTTCGGAGTACTTTGATTTATTGTTTCTTATTGTCAAGACCGAAACCGTAATTAGTAAACCCACCACTTTTTCAAAATATTGAGTGGGAGCGGGGAAGGCGACAGCCGACCCCACGGCCTCTACTATAGGTGCAAGCACGTGAGAGAAGGGTGACGCCTCGTGCCGCTTTGATTCCGGCCCCCTAAGGATGGTGTTCACCCCTATCAAAATTCAAGGCTTGGTCTTCGAAAGGATAGGATTTCGGGTACTCGTTGGGTCACTGTCCGACCCTAAAGGCGGCATACTCGGGGCGTACTTTGAGATCTGATATAGTCGGTCACACTCTTTGTGGATATTTTCGAAATATCTAGGCTAGAAAAAGGAAGGTAATCAATGATTAAGGCCCGGGATGTCTGATTCCCGTGAGATGTTCGATTCTCGAAGCTTAATCATTGAGAGAGATTGTCTCAGTTTAACCGTCATCGTGCTGATACCGACCCTCAAGGCGGCGGTACGATGCGAGGTTAAATCCTTGGAATGGTAGGATAAACTTTTTATAGTTTATTATTCCTAAAATAAAAATCTAGTAGTGAAATTTTAATTTTTGAATTTAACTTTCTGTCATATTTATTTTACAACTATATCTCTAGGCTACTAAACTGTTAGTAATAGGACTTCATTAAAAATGTGGAGAGTAACAAGTACGTTGTAATTATCAAACAATGCATTTAATATTTCAGAAGAGATTTTTCCTTGAGCCTTTAAAAACTTAAGTGACATAGTATAGGTATGTCACGGATGTCACTCGTGTTGAACGAGAGACGACCATACTTAGTTTACAAAAGATGATATAGGACTATCAGACAAATTCATTTAGTGAATTTTAAAAGTGTAATTACACAACAAATTTCTAATTGAAAAAATTGGAAAATCATATACACAAGGCGTTGCTAGTTGGACGGTATTTAGAACCGATAAACTAGTGGGAGCCTTAGCCTTATGATTTGTTGTTTTTCTGAATCATTAGAAATGTGTAATAGACTACACAGGAGTTTCTCCATTTATCAGAAAAACAAGAATAATGCGTTACTAGTTAGACAGTATTTGGAACTGATAAACTAGTGGGAGCTTAGTTCTGGAGATTTTATAATCTTTGGAACATCGTGAACACAACATTGCTAGTTAGACAGTATTTAGAACTGATAAACTAGTGGGAGCTTAGTTCTAGGTGATGTTCTAATCTTTGAGAAATCATAAATACAAAGTGTTGCTAGTTAGACGGTATTTGGAACCGATAAACTAGTGGGAGCTTTGCTCTTATGATTTGTCGATTAGAAAAATCGATAGTCCAAGCAAGTAACACTGAACATCCCACAGTTCAAGAGTAGTCTCTACTCAAACGAACTGCTAGTTCAAGATTGTTTCCATTTAAGGAAAGTCGAGAATGGGAAAGAATGTTTATACATGTTAGTCATCTAAACTAAGTAGTTTTAAGGCTAAACCAAAAAATTAATTGGAAATTAGAGGATAAGGAAATTGATTTCGGTCACTGACCAATGCATCCTTAGCAATTTTCTCGAAAGCTAAAGTTCTTTGGAAGAACTAGGTAGCTTTGCATTAAACGATAAATAAAATAGACAATGGGCAGTTATTTCAGATAGACTGGTGGGAGTGATATAAGGAAATGAATCTCGGATTCAATTCTTGAGTATCACAGAAAATTCATTTTCTGTTTTCGGATTCGTTGGAACAAACGTATTCATTTTCAATAGGATAATTTGTTTGTCTTATTGACGATGAATATAACATTCATAGCACGAACCCAAGACTCGGACTTTTGTTTGATAAAGTCAAAACCACTAAGAAATGTTAAATAAGTATATGTAACACATCTTAAACAATATAAACGCAAATGGTTTCCGTATTTAGATAAACGCTACTTTCTATTAATTAGTGTATGTCCCATAAAGACAAGATCTGAAGACTGGCTTAGGGTGATTCCTACTTCCCAGTCAAAGGAACCCTGTCTCAAAGGAACAATGCCTAAGTTTCCTTTCAATCGGGAAAGGGTAATAGATTTAAAGAAGTTACATAGCTTGTTCATATCGACCTTCGGGGTCATATGAAAGATACAAGCTAGTGGGAGCTTCTGAGTGGTGACATATTGTCTGATAACTACTCGAAACTCTGGTAAGTTTATCAAAAATATTTGGTGGAATCTCTTATTTCACCAGAGATAGAGTATTTCATACTCAGAAATAGGTTATTGCGTAGTCTTCGGGATTGATGCTCGGCCTGCCTCCCAGTGGAATGTTTTCACTAAGGGATACACCATAAATTTTCCTTACATAGTTATTGATGTGCTACGATACACTGCTGAACTCATTTAAGATATTGGTTGCAAAATAACAGTTTACGTTGTAATGAAAAACCGAGAAGTCTACCTAAAAGATGCCTACGCATTTGTGGATAAAGAGTGAATTCGGTTCACCCCACTTCCATAAATAGAGGCATTTAGCACCAAGTGCTTGAAGGTAGGACTGGAAATTTTGCATAAACGTTCAGGTCGTGAAATATCTTAATGCATTGAGTAAAGGTTGGTTATAAAACTCGTAAAATCAGAGAATGACGGTTATACTGTCAAACTCCGTCTGATAGAGTCTATAAAAAACAACCTTCGATCTTGAAGTATTTGTACTCGAGATGTTACTAACTGATTTGTTCAGTCCACATCCAACACTGGCAGTTGGTGATAACACTAATAAAAAATTACTAAACTAGATTAGTATATCAATCCACCCCGAACGCAGTGGGAGTATGGTTTGTCCATTACCCATTGCAGGACCTTACGGTCTATAGTGTAGATTGATGACCTATAGTCCTTCATAGGCTGTGTAGGATCCTGATCATAGAGGTTGGTTTAAAAGCCATAACCCTGTGAACGGAGTTTGATACTCCAGTTATGTTGGAACTCTTGTAGAACCACCTGAGTATCTCAGGCCCAGTGGGAGTAATTAGAACTACACGGAGAAGAGTCGAATGAATAGGAAAGTTTAACTTTCAACGCAAAGCTGAGTAATTTAGGGGTGATTCCCTAAAAGGTAGAGAGTTAACCAGACCGTGATCTCTCTTACCACTCAGTCTTGCTTGATTTCGTCAGAAAGCGGGAAATATGGGTGATTCCCTAGGACTTCATTGCCTAACAACGGAATCTGAATTCATTCAGAACAGAAGGGTTTTAGCTAAGAACAAATAACGGATTCGTTACAAAGCAGAAAATAGGGGTGATTCCCTAAGACCTTTTTGCGAGACTAATGGTATCTTAATTTATTCAGAAAGAACCTTTGGCAGGATGCATGCCATAGCTTATATCCTTTGGAGATTAAAGCAAACCTCTAGGTCATTTCAAAGTCATATATTTTAATATGTGGATTTGACCAGAATGTTGATAAGTCTTTCGTAGACTAGGCATCAATATTAGTAAAGTAGTATGTACATTAGTGTTTGTGAATGGTAACACTGAAACAGTTGGAAACAACATGGGTGTGTTATCTGAAGTCAGAGTCTGACATGCCATCGGGATTCATTCTAAAGGATTTGATTCGCTCAAATCCGTGAGAATCGATCATTGGCAATCCCACCCATTCACCTGGTTAAGATATTCTTGCATTTATGCAGCATTCAACGATGTAGTCTACCCTACCTCTCAGGAATGATTATCTAAACCTGCAGATGAATACTAAATGGGATGTTTAGTGAATCCTCAAGTATATATCTTCGGGAGAATGAGGAATAATATGCTAGTATATTCAGGTGCAAACTAGAATATAAGTGATGACACTGATTCTGACTTTACGTCAGATTAAGGATGATCGTTAAGTCAATTTCGTCCTCAGTGTTGAATCAAAGACATATTGAAATCGTACCACCGGATTAGATGGAAAGGCGACGTTTCGATCCCAAAGATTGACTCAAGACGCCGACCTACCTAATCAGTGTTCCAAGTCACATGGTATTCGGATTCTAAGTACGCGCCGGGTCACTGACCTACCCTACGGCGGCACACTCCGGTCGTGCTTGGAAGGATGAATTACTAAGATGCGCTTGGAGAGTATGAATCTTAGAGATATGTCTCACTTGTTTTGAGCAAGTGGGAGAATGTTGTAGATATAGATATAAAGGGTGTGCTCTAAAACAATTAATCCACTTGCCTTTCGTGCAAGTGGGAGATTGTTAGGTGTAGTGCCCGAAAGACAATTATGTAATTGTTTTATGACAGAATTAATAATTCATCTTATTATATGCATTTATATTTATAATTAAGACACTACTGAAAACCCTAAGTACCTCGTTTATGTAATCACATAACTCAGTGTATGGCTATACACAAGAGGATTAAGTTAGTGAGATGTACTTAAAATTAACTTAGTCCATAGCGTTGATTAATCTGAGTATGGGTCTCATGATTAAAATGCTAATAATGCGCCCAGAACACTTTACGGTGTGACAGTCTTATCCGGACCGTCGGTAATAGGGTACCTAGTGGGGCATTTATATATGATGATAATCATATAGGGATGGACCGATTTGATTTGAGTTCTCGATATAATTCCATAATCGAGAAGTCTTATCGAATCACAACATGATCATATACGGATTAATCTCAATCCTGAGGTGATCACAGGCAACTGCTTAGACTAAGGTAGAGTTTGATGTGTTAGTAAGGATCACTTCGTAGTATGTGGTCCAACAATTCTCGTTGGCTCTATTCTGGAATGAGTGAGTGGTCTGTGCTATCACAGATATGGAATCCATTCCTTCCCTCGGGAAGTAGACAGACAGTTCCCTTATTTGTTAGCCCTAAGAAAATGATCGATCCCGGGAGTTCATGTTAGACTAATTAGCTACTAGTCCGGTATGTGAACTAATTGATCGCTAGGGGGTTAATGGTAAATAAGGATAATATGTTTCGAGAAGGGTTTACGGAAATATCCCGACTCGAAACGAACAGTCTATGGAGGATTTATCCGTATGTAATGATTATAACAGTGGACGCTTATCAACTCATGGTTGAGTGTAAGTTATCTATATTCGGAAGAGTTCAGTTTCTGGTTTATGGTGGTGTAATCCCGGAATTAATAGATTGAATATTATTGTTCGGTCTGTCGAATAATTCTATTTAATTTATTGTAGCTACTGAATATGGGTCAATGGTCCCCGACGTGGCTCCTAATATAGCATATAGGTTTTCTCGTCGTTTCACCTCAATTAATATTAAATAGTGATTGGACTGTTTAATTGATATGTGGATTAATTGTTTAGTTGGACTAGATAATTAAATACATGGAAAAGAAATTTTTCGTGGACTCGACCCAATGTATGTCAAAAATGCGTGTGGATCTTTATTTAATTAAAGCGGGCACATTTTATGATTGAATAATTAGAGAGAAATTAGTTTTCTTGGATAATTATTTAATGTATGATTTAATCATTTATTTGTTAAGTGATAAATCATGAAATATTATATAATAATATTATTTATCCTAATTTGTTTGGAATAATTATTTTATTTATCTTTTATTTGGAATAAGGATTAATCTAATAATTATCTCTTAATTATTAAATCATTGGAAGACAATGATTACTCTCATATATAAAGAGAGTTCTCTCAAGCCTTAGACATAACATAATTTTCTAAATTATTGTAAGTATTAGGCTTAGAATTTTCGGCCTAAGTACTTGGTTTTGAGTTTTAGAAAAACTTCGGGTTTTTCTAAGGTAGCATATCGAGGAGGTCAAGCGGCTTGAATCACCATCCACTTGGTGTTGCTTGGAGATACACGTCGGAAGACGGTGGCTTCTCAATTCTTAGATCTTGGATCTCGGATTGTTCTAGACGTTTATTCACAATAAACTGGTAAGCAATCTAAACCCCCTCGTAGGTTTAGATCTATTTATTTATGTATTTTGGTGGTTAGATCTAGATCTTGTAGTTTCCGCTGCGTAATCGGGTGGATCTATGATCCATCCGACGATATTACATCCTACAATTATACAACGGGTATTAGTGGGTGATACCAAGGAGAAGAGTTATTATACATCAGGTATTAAGAGAAATGTTATTATACAACTGGTATTAGTGGGTGGTACATGATGGACGGTTAAGATTTGTCTAAATTGACATCCGTCCTGAGATTTGTGTAATTCTTTTAATTTTTTAAATTTTTTCCCCTCAGCTAACCTTCAATTGTTTTCTTTGTTTATGGTGAGAGATGGAGACGGAAATAGGGGTAGCCTCGTGGCGGGTGTTTCCAAGGCTGTCCTCTGATGAGGCCGGCGGGAATGTCTACTGGCTCAGTGAATGACGCAGGGCGAGTGCTTCAGGAAGTTCTTCTATGGTGAGTCCGTTTGAGGAGTAAAACATGTCTATGAATCTGGACCACAGACCCCCAGACTCCACGGGGTGTCTTTTTTAGTTTCAACTCATATTCAAACTGTGTGGTCCAGAATCATCAATGTGTGTCTACGGTACAAATTGAGTGACTAGAGAAGAATTACCTGAGTGCTTGGGTGAATGCCTTCAAATAGCGGACGCAGGATCCCAGGTGTGTGTGGGGGGGGGGGGGAGGCGATACTATGGACGAATGTAAATTTTTAGAGGGACAAAAAAAATACACAACATATATAATAGTGTTTTTTCCGGATCCGAGGGGGAGCGATTGCCCCTTAATATCAATGTACATCCGCCAAGAAAGGTTTGATGCATTAAACGTTGGTAGATTAATGGAGCTGCTTCATCTATCCGGTGGATTTTGGCTCCCCATCTGACTGCTCCTCGATTTGGTGGTCCGAGAATGATTGATGGCGGCGGGGTGGCTGGATTGAAAATGTGTTTTGTCCTCTGGATTTATATCCTCATCCCTTCTCCCGCTGAATAAACAAAAGCTCGATTGCGGTTTTCGCCTTTAACACATTATGTATATTACTTCCTTTCTTTGTCTTCCTTTTTAGCTTTATATAATAGAAATATGATCCTAATTGCTTCATACTTTCAGGAAAAATGAGACATTTCTTCCACGGTTGGAAAGCAGCTGGTTCATACGCATTCATTGCCGCTGGGAGATTTAATTCGTCTGCAGATGGTGAGTTTCCAGCTTTATGAGCTTCTAATGAATACTTATCATCTCACCATTAAATGCCTAGCCTGTTCTCTACATGTGTTGCATTCATATAAATTGGCTTCATGTCCGCCTTCTTCCTGCATTATGTGTGAACATCCATAAGGGTGCCATATACAGCCGGGTCTCCTTCCTCATCATATGGATTGGCCAATTGATGAGGTTGTGGTTCTTAGAGCTGCAGGTTCTTCTGGCCTGTGTGGGTATTATACACATTCTCTCCGTGAGATTGAGATTGTACATATGCAGCTGTAAATGTTTTTTTCTTTTCTCCTGTACATTGGCCAGTAAGATTCCTCTTGTGACACTGCTCATTAGAGGTGTTGATGGTTGTTGCTTGCGTTCTCTTCATGCTAAGTAATTATGCAGACGTAGTAGGTTTTCTGCTTGTTTAATGCTTTCTTCGGTCGGGTCAGCTATGGTTTCACAGATGCACTAAGCCCTCTCATGTACACTCATTTACTCTGTTGTGTGCATAAATAAAGGAACCACATAGCTTGCTGCCTGCTAATTACATCTCAAATTATTGTGTGTCTCGTGTTTTAATACTCTTGCGTAGGTTTTCTACGTCGTATGTAGACTGTAGTTATACCTTCTTCTCCATAAACATTAAGAAGCCATTCATTCTCCTCTGAATGGAGTGTGTTTAACGTTCAGAGGCCGCCGTCTAGACCTACTTCAACATATGCATAACAGATGATTCTGTACATATACTTGCATCGTGCTTTGTATAGATCGAGGGGTTTGGTAGATATTGCTAGGTTAAGGTTACTTACAGGATTTTTGTATGAAAGAAAGTTGGCAAAATAATTGCACTCATTGGAGAATTCTCCTACATGTGTTTCTGGTAGATAAAACTTGTTCCTGGGCTGTTGTTGTGTATGTTCCCTTTATTGTGATGAGGCACTAGGTTCTTGCCTCTTCTTAGTTTATTGCCTTGTTGTTGTCAGGTACTTGCGATTAGTTCAAGAATGTTACATGCATGGGTGTGAGTTTGACTACACTGGACGGGGTGATTATTTGTTCTGCTTGAACCCCCTCCCCTTTTTCTCTCATGCCTGCCTTCTCGTTACATACACTAATATGTTGCAATAGTTTCTGCCTGTTGTCGAGGTTGTATCCTACACCTGTGTTGTGGTTGTCGTCTTGTGTCGGTCATGCATTTTATGTCCTCACCTTCTGCTCTTCTTTGATGTTTCCAGCATTCTCTCGGTTCGGTTGGAATTACAGATGGCTGGGCTTCAGGTACTCTTCTGAACTCTTACTGGTTCATGTTCTCGAGTGTGATCGTCTCTACGTGACTGTCAGTGTATTCCTGGTGTTGTCCGCATGTTTTTTTCTTCCTCTGGTTCACTCTCTTAGCTTTGATTTTAGTATACTGAAATGACGGATATAGTAACTGAGGATGCGTATGTTAGATCACACGGTAATGTTTCAGGGCTAAATAGAATAGATCAGGTCAATAGGTGGAAGGGAAAAAAAAACCAAAACGTAAAATAATTCACACTCACACACTATCAGGTGTTGCTTCTCCGCTAACTCCTGCGAAAAGAAAGATCCAAACTTCAGCCAAAAAACCTAATATTAGTGCAGCTTTCATGGAAAGTGAGCAGCAGAACCCTTGTGTACTACTTCCATCTAATGTAGAGCATCAGATTGAGGGGTTGCCCTCACTTGGCCACCTTGACTGCCCCTCTGCCCGCCGAGTGTCCTTAACTCTTGTATTTTTTTTCCTTACAGCTCACCATGCATTATTTTATTTATTATGTATATATATATATATATATATATATATATATATATATATATATTGTTGAAAGATGGTTCCTATAGTGTTAGATAATATTTCCTATAGTGTTAGGTAATATTTATTTATCTTTTACTAGTGCTAATCCTTTTTTTTTAGCTCCAGTTCTCTGTTTTCTGTCTAAGCAAGGATAATGAACAGTAAACTGTTTTTACTGTTCATAGCCGTTGCTTCTTGGTTATAGCCGTTGGAGGCTTCCCCTTATATTGTAATCAACTCCTTTCCTACCCGATAAGGAGTTTTAATCAATTGAAAGAGTTTTCTTTTCTTTCTCTCTCTCTTTTCTCTAATTCTGCATGGTATCAGAGACTGTTCTTTCAAAAACTCTTTAATCTCTTACTCCTAAATGACTACTGAGAACTCTTCAGAGGTGAACTCAAGGGAAGAAGCTTCAAATTCTTCTTCCTGGACCTCTGACCCCTCTATGATGTCGTTTTCCACTCAAAAACTCAATGGTGACAATTATCTCCAGTGGTCTAGATCCATCAGGCTTCTCATTACTGGGAAGGACAAGGAAGAATTCCTTACTGGAGAAAGCAAGGCACCAGAAAAAGGCCAACCCAACTACAAGAAGTGGAGGGTTGACAACAGCCAAGTTATGGCAATTCTTTTAGGGTCTATGACCTCTGATACTGCTGAGAACTTCATTCTCATGGACACTGCTGAGGAGATTTGGAACGGGGCTGCTGAGTTATATTCAAAAAGTGAGAATATCTCTGCAACCTATGAGATTGAAGCTAAAGTGCAAGATATGAAACAAGATGATCTCAGTGTCACCCTGTTCTACAACATGCTGTCTAAGTCTTGGCAACAGCTTGACAGCCTGGAAAACATTTCCTGGCAGTCTGCTGAAGATGCAAAGACTTATAAGTCTTTGAAAAATCAAAGAAGAATCTTCAAATTCTTGATGGGACTTAATTCCAACCTTGATGATGTGAGGGGGAGAATTTTAAGCAAAAAACCTCTCCCCTCTATCAAAGAGGTATTTGCTGATATTAAACATGAAGAGAGTAGGAGGAAGCTCATGTTGAGTAATATTACTCCTCCTACATCTCTGGAAAACAGTGCTCTATTTACTAAGAGTACTCCTCTACCTCAGTCCAATCAAAATCAGAAACAAAAGTACACAAAGCCTGTCTGTGATCATTGTAAAAGGACAGGCCATACAAGGGAGACTTGCTGGAAACTCCATGGCAAGCCTCCTAATTGGAAACCTAAGAATTATGAAAATTCTGCCAAACTTGCTACCATTGAGGAACAAAGGTCTGAATCTGAGTTTAGTAAAGAGCAAATTGAGGCCCTAAAAAGGCTTCTATCTACTCAAACTCCTCAGACCACTGCTCCTCAAGGGACTGCAACAATGGCTAATGCAGGTGTGTGCTTTAATGCTTATACCAGTAATCATGTGATTAAGAATATATGGCTTGTTGATTCAGGGGCCTCCAGTCATATGACTGGAAACCCTGAACTCTTTATCAAAATCACCAAGTGTGAGTCTCCACACACTGTTAAAATTGCTGATGGGACTTCTTCCCAAGTCTCTGGCACAGGGGATGTGGCCATTAGTGAACAAATAACACTAAAAAATGTCCTTTATGTTCCTAACTTGCAATGTAATCTATTGTCTGTTAGTAAACTGGTAAAGGACTCAAAATGTGCTGTTTTGTTTCACTCTAATGGCTGCCAGTTTCAGGATTTTTGCTCCAAGAGGGTGATTGGCAGTGCTAAGGCTTATTCTGGGCTATTTGTTTTCAAGACTCAATTCACTGACAAGTTTTTTGAGGAGATTCCTAGAGGCCTAGCTAGTTTTAACTTTTCTGTTTCCAATTGTAATCAGATTATGTTACTTCATTATAGACTTGGTCATCCTAATTTTGCTTATATGAAAAATTTGTACCCTGATCTGTTTAATGGAAAGAAAATTTCTGATCTTCATTGTGAAGTTTGTCAACTTGCTAAACATACTAGATCTATCTTTCCTTGTGGAGGTTATACTCCTTCTAAACCTTTTTCCATGATACATAGTGACATTTGGGGTCCTTCTAAGAAGACTACAACATCTGGAAAGAGATGGTTTGTAAGCTTCATAGATGACCACAGCAGGGTCACTTGGCTTTTTCTCTTGAAAGAAAAATCTGAAGTGGGGGGTATCTTCAAGGAATTCTGTGCCATGATCATAAATCAGTTTGACACCAGAGTTCAAATTCTGAAAACTGATAATGGTACAGAATACTTTGAAAGATCCCTCACTCAGTTCTTCTCTGATCAAGGGATTGTTCATCTTAGTACCTGTGTTGATACACCCCAACAAAATGGGGTAGCAGAAAGGAAAAACAGGCACCTGTTAGAAGTGGCCAGAAGCCTTATGTTCACTATGCATGTTCCTAAATATCTATGGGGAGAAGCTGTTCTAACAGCTACTTACTTGATTAACAGGATGCCCTCAAGGGTCCTAAAATTCAAAACTCCAATAGGGGTGCTCAAAGAAAGCTACCCTACTTCTCACCTTTTTGGCAGTCTCCCCATGAAAGTGTTTGGAAGTACATGTTTTGTACATGTCCACTCCCAACACAGGGGTAAACTTGATCCAAGATCACTGAAATGTGTCTTTATTGGGTACTCTTCCACAAAAAGGGGGTACAAGTGCTACTGCCCCACTACAAGAAAAATGTACACCACTATGGATGTTACATTCTCTGAAAATGTGCCTTACTACAACACTTTGATTCAGGGGGAGGGATTTGATGAATATCACAACTCTTGGAACATGGCTGTTCCAGGAGATGGTGATTATCAAAATCCAAACCCTGGAAACCAAGAGAATGGTACTACTGCCCCTGGAACAGGGAACATGGAACAAAGGGACTCTGGTCCTACCAATCACACAAGTGAACCTAATATCATTGTGTATACTAGAAAAAGGAAAGCTGCACACCAGAATCCTGAGATCTCTGAAAGTGATTCTAGATCTGATAATAGTTCACCTAATGAGGAACAAACTGATACTGAATCTATCTCTGAAGGATCCTCAGATACTGACAAGTCTGAGGATTCCACTGAATCTGATAAAAGACCTATAGCACAAAGGAAAGGTATAAGGAAGTGTACTGCTCATCCTTTATACAACTTCATTTCATATGATCAACTTTCACCTCAGTTCCATGGCTTCACTTGCAGCCTGGACAAGATTAACATTCCTAAGAATGTACATGATGCTATGAAAGTCCCTGAATGGAGGGATGCACTTAAAGATGAAATGGATGCTCTCATAAAGAATAAAACCTGGAGCATCACTGATTTACCAAAAGGGAAACATCCAGTGGGTTGTAAGTGGATTTTCACTGTTAAATATAATGCTGATGGATCTCTGAATAGGTATAAAACTAGGCTAGTGGCCAAGGGTTTCACTCAATCCTATGGGATTGATTATCATGAAACCTTTGCCCCTGTTGCCAAACTAAATACCATCAGAATCCTCATAAGCATTGTAGTTAACCTTGATTGGTCTCTCACCCAACTGGATGTTAAAAATGCTTTCCTTTATGGGGACATTCAAGAGGAAGTCTACATGTCTCTCCCCCCTGGATTTGAGGGCCTAGGGGAGAAAGGGAATGTGTGCAAACTCCAAAGGTCTCTTTATGGACTAAAACAGTCCCCAAGAGCATGGTTTGGCCGGTTCACCACTTTTATGAAGAAGAATGGCTTTAATCAATGCCATTCAGATCATACTTTGTTCACAAAGTTCAGATCTGGGAAAACTACTGTGTTAGTAGTTTATGTTGATGATATCATCTTAACAGGAGATGATCATGATGAGATCAAGAACATTAAAACTGTTCTAGCCTCTGAATTTGAAATAAAGAACTTAGGCAATCTGAAGTACTTCCTTGGCATGGAAATTGCTAGAAATTCTGAGGGCATTTCTATATCCCAAAGGAAGTATACCCTTGACCTCCTAAAGGAGACTGGTATGATGGGGTGCAAACCCGCAGAAACACCTGTTGAACCTGGACTAAAACTAGGAAATGAACTTGATAGTCCTCTTGTGGACAAGGGAAGATATCAAAGGCTTGTTGGAAGACTTATTTATCTATCACATACAAGACCTGATATCTGTTTTGCTGTAGGTTTGATCAGCCAATTTATGCATGCCCCTACTGAAAGACATATGCAAGTGGCTGAGAGAATCCTCAGATTTCTCAAAAAGAATCCTGGACAAGGTCTTCTCTTCAAAAAGAATGCATCAAGGGGGGTAAGAATCTACACTGATGCTGACTATGCTGGGGATCAAACCAATGGGAGGTCAACTACAGGGTACTGCACTTATGTTTGGGGCAACCTCACTACATGGAGAAGCAAGAAACAACATGTTGTTTCTAGGAGCAGTGCAGAATCAGAATTAAGGGCTTTGGCTCTTGGTGTTTGTGAAGGAATCTGGGTGCAAAGGGTGCTTAATGAACTAGGTTTCAAAAATCCTGAACCCATTCAAATCCTATGTGACAACACTTCTGCCCTAAGTATTGCAGAGAATCCTACTCACCATGACAAGACCAAACATGTTGAAGTGGATAGACATTTCCTAAGAGAAAAGGTTGACAATGGGGACATAACTCTTATTCATGTGAAGTCCCAAGACCAAGTTGCAGATGTTCTTACAAAAGCTGTGTCTACACAAGTGTTTAACCATCTTCACTCCAAGTTTGGCTGCATCAATATCTACAACCAAACTTGCGGGGGAGTGTTGAAAGATGGTTCCTATAGTGTTAGATAATATTTCCTATAGTGTTAGGTAATATTTATTTATCTTTTACTAGTGCTAATCCTTTTTTTTTAGCTCTAGTTCTCTGTTTTCTGTCTAAGCAAGGATAATGAACAGTAAACTGTTTTTACTGTTCATAGCCGTTGCTTCTTGGTTATAGCCGTTGGAGGCTTCCCCTTATATTGTAATCAACTCCTTTCCTACCCGATAAGGAGTTTTAATCAATTGAAAGAGTTTTCTTTTCTTTCTCTCTCTCTTTTCTCTAATTCTACATATATATTATTTGTATATATTACGTATAACATCAACGGGGAACCGAAAAGATGAATTTTGTCTAGGAATAATAAAAGGGCAAACGAAAGGCGGAGAGGAAAATAGGGCTAGCCTCCTGCAGGGTGTTTCCAAGGTTGCCGGCTGATGACGACGGCGAAACTGTCATTCCAGCTCAGGCAATGACGCAGGGTGAGTGCTTCGGTGCAGGATTTCAATCAGTCACAAGGTCTTGTGCATTACACGGTGGTAGATAGATTGGTATGCTTCATGTATCCGGTGGATTCTTACAGAATCGAAGCTATTTTGAATGAAAGAACTTTTTTTCGTTCATTTTATTACTGAGGTGTTACTAAGAGGCTACTTGAAAGTTTGATTGTCAAAGAATTGACCTTTAAGTCTTCTTTTAGGTTAGTATATAGCACACGAGTTTCCTCAGTTTATCTGCCAATTCCGGTGGCTTTTGGATTTATTTCATGTGCTCACTTTGTTGCCTACATTTGGATAATTAAATGATAAGCTTATGTATAGTTTTGTTATAATGTAGAATGCTATTGATCATGACGTAGAGAGCTCTGGGTATATGTTTTCCGGGTTATTATGAATGAAACGGAGAACTAGATACAATTTTTGTTTTTTGTTTTTTTGTGTGCGCGGTAGGAGAGGGGTGAACTTAAGGGGCATGACGAGTTTCTGCAGATAAAGTTTTTGTTTTGTCTTATGTGGTGTAACTTGGTATTTCAATTGTTTTCATGTTTGATGGATTATGCCATCGTTGTATTCAGTGTTGGTAGTGCTTCGGCTGTGTACCTCTTTCTGTGATGCTGTCAATTCAAAATTGGATGCTGCCGTATTTATAAAAGATGGGAGACTCTGCATCATCATCATCTCTCTTGAATCACATGCCTCTTTTTATTAACAGGGATTGTAACAACCTGCACACGGAATGTTTAACCTTTATGCCTCTTCAATTCATATGTTTAACCTTTATGTCCATCTCCTTCTACCAGTTACCTGGATTACATGGAATGTGATGGACATGGATATATGTCCGTGTTGGACATCCCCTTATAAACATGAGTTTCCGTTATGATCTCTTCACTACTTGGAATGGCTGAACATTTGTATACCATTTATCTGTTAATCGGAGATTCTCTTCTTTGTCCTTTTACCTGGTGCTCTGTATGTTCAAGCTATTTAGTTTCGCTTTTTATGCCTCTGTAATCACATTTATCTTTTCAGATTATACCTAGCCACAAATTGGAAAGGCTTCAGAAGTTTCTGTCTCATTCGTGCAACAAAAAGGGAAGCCACTTGTTTGACGTGGAAATTTTACGCATACTTTGACATTTCTGAAATGTCAGGGTGACTTCATGTATTTCCCTTCTAGCACATCACTCCTATTTAAGTTTATGCCTGCCTTTGTATAATTTCTCTACATGTCTGTTATGCATTTAATATTTTATTCATTAGTTTCATTTCTTGTGGTTACTTCATATGTATTTTTGTATTTGAGGATTGAAAATTCTAAGCTATGTGACTTTTACGCTGCCATTTTTTCATTTCAAAACCTTAATATTTTAGGTTGATAAGCCGTGACTTCTATTGTGATGGAGAATCGTCTTTGGTGCGAACAAGATCGTTTTTGTATCATTATTCTTTGTTGTTATTGTTTGAGAGATGAGGAGTTCATAATCAGTTTCATATGTTTCCAACTAATGGATGGAGCTGATGTTCTGGGTTTCACATTTACTTTACTCGTTAGTAGCATTTCCCAAGTTTTTATGATAATAAACGCCGAAAGAGAAGCCTGGAGTGTTTAGGACCTTTATATGCAGTCTAAACTTTAGTCGAATTTGATACTACGATGTGATTCATTGTATCAGTCTATGCCAAGGAAGGAAATAAAATGGAAGGATATTGTTGTTAGCTTTTGTTATTGTGAAAAGACAAGAATATGTAAGAGTATACTTCTTAACCTGGCATATGTAATCTTGGACTACCGGTTTGCAGTTATTTTAATATATTTGAGCAATTTTAGTTACAGAAGGTGTGTATTTGTTAGCCTTTTCGTTTTGTTATGGCAATGCTTCTAATTGCTTAAATATTTTCCGAGATTTTCATCCCATGAGATATCCGAAATGGAAAATGTGTTGGGCGTTTCATCGTCTCCATAGATCGGAGTTGATGAGTCGTAATTCTGCTTATTTTGTGACAGACGTCCTTAAGTGGCTCAACTTCAAATCTTTCAGACAGCAGTGGACGTTCCTTTACGTCATCTTTTTCTGGTCAATCTGGTGCTTTTCATCATACGGGTGAGTTGCTATATCGATCATGATTACACCATCGTGTATTTGTGTCCCATTCATATATAAACTTCATCGCAGGAGGAATTCAGGGGCTGCATAACTATCATGGCAATTATAATGTTCATAACATGCCTGATGGCGCACTTGGGTCTAGAACGACAACAATAAATAACGTACCATCAAGTGGGGTTCAAGAGCCTGCTGGTAATATTGCTGGTGGACGTTTTGCATCAGACTACCTTTCTGTTGCTCTCTCATAGGTTTCTTCCTCTCTCCGTGTCATTATTTTACTTCATTATTTTTTTCAAGTTGAGTACCAGTTAAACTTTTCTCAATTAATTTTTGGAGAAGAAAAAGGCACGACAAGATTCTTGTATTTCTTTTGCTGACTTTTCATTGAAAAAAGGCAACAAAAAAATGGGTGATGGGTTGGTTTGAGACTGGCTTAGGGCTAGGGGTTGAGCCTTCCTATCTTCCTCATTCCTTCTCTTAGAAGTTAGAACGGTGTATATATATATATATATATATATATATATATATATATATATATATATATATATATATATATATATATTTTATAACAGTGTGCTGTACTTTGTCTTTCACACGCAGAAATCGCAAGGCAGTACTCACGGACATTCAGGGATAACTAGCAGAGGTGGGATGAGGTGACCACTCTCTCAGGACCATGTGCAGCAGTGAATAATATGTGAGCTCTATTGGACTTTTGAATGAAGTAAACCCTTATGATGCTGTATACGCATACTCTAACCATTTTCAAGTCATTTTGCTTCATGGTATACGTTTCTGGTGCATTCTCTTTGTTTTGTGGGCTTGGATTTATTACGATTTTACACGATTCTCCAGTTTTTATTTTTTTTTATTTTTTTTATTTTTGTCATGCACTCCATTTTTTTGGGGAATGGAAACGTACTGGACAGGAAGCACGCTGATGTTTTTTTTTTTGTTTTTTTTAATTTTTTATATTGAGGGTAAGTTTGCCCATCTATCAAATTCTTGTCCTTATAAACAAGGAAATAAGTGTCTCATGTTTGCCTAATTAAGTTAATTATGTGTCCTTTTGGCTCCTTACCCTTTTTTTTATGATGAACCGGGTACAGGTCGGGTAATTGGTGAAATTCGGGTCATTTGACAGTTAATTGTTCTGCAATATATATATATATAGGAAAATAAACAATCGTGCTCCGCATGAGCATTGCCCCGATTTGAATTTAATTAACTCTGATACATTACGAGCATGTCCGCACGCGTCGGTGATGAAATGAATATCCGACACATCTTCAACACCTCCCGACATCGTATGGATACTTTTCGACACTCCTGAATTTTTTTTTCAATTTCTACTTAAATCTATTTTAACCGAAAAACTGAAGCTATCTTCGACATTATTCGCAACAACACGTGTTCTACCGAAAACACGACATTACATGCTACGATACACCCCGACGCTATATCCAACAAATGTCGGTTGATGAAATGAATATTAATTAAAAATTACTTAAAATCTAACACACTGTCAATACTCCACGACACAAAATCGACACATTTCGACACTACTGAACCCTTTTTTGTATTCTCGGATCTAGGCTAATTTTAACGGCAATGGTAAAATACATAATTCAATTTCCATAGAAATTATATCAACAATACACTATAGTCGGTTTAACAATATTTGTGGCGAAATAATTTTTTTCGGGATATTTAATATTTTATATAAACGATATGTTTTTTTACAAAAAAAAAAAATCATTTCAAGAATTTTAATATTTCATGTAATCGTCAAACCAAATATTTTTAAGCATAATATAAAGATCGTGTAGGCAACATGTCGTGGCCTTATATCTTGAAAATAGTCATATCGCCGTGTACAAACGATATTTTTTTTTATGAAATGAATTTATTTTAAGAAATTTATAAGATTTCATGTAAACGTCAACACAATTTTTTTGGTATGATACAAAGATCGTGTCGGCAACAAGTCGTGACCTTATATTTTGAAAATAGTCATACCTTTGCTACATATATTCGCTCATTAAAAGGTGATACAATTGAGTCCTCAAAAATGGAACAATTTAACTCAAACTCTTCTTCTAAAATAAAAAATTAAAAAAAAATTCTGGACATGGCCATGAACAGTAATAAAAAAAGATATTTTAGACTGGGCCATGAACAGTAAAAAAAAAAAGGATCAGTTAAAAAAAAACATGTGTCAAGACATGGTTAACACCATGTCTTCTTATTAAGTAGTAAGGATAAGGATAAGGATATATGTATATATATATATATATATATATATATATATATATATATATATATATATATATATATATATATATATATATATATATATATATATATACACTCATATAATGTGGATGTCAATTAGATATAATATCTATCTCATCTGTATATAGTACTATCGTGCAGTTAATTTACTTAAAAGCTAAGTCTCAGAGCAAGCACGACAAAGAGGATAAATATTGACGTAAATATATGATGTAATCGACGGATGTTTCTACACCATAAAACCACGTGTGTTTTATCGTGACTTTAGTAAACGGTACCGCGTATTCGGCTGCCCTTATCACGTGGTAGCCTGTGGGTTACCTACATAACACCACATGTGAGGCTCCCGGTATCCGAACTGGATCCTCTACTTTGAGAATCCCACTTTTCCCGCTTTGGGGACGTGGCCGGACCGCGACCACCCAAAAATTGTGTGTTCTCTGAAATGAGCAGTTGTGATCCGGCCACGTCCTCAAAGCCGGGGAAAGCCGGAATTCTCAAAGCCGAGAATCCGGACCCCCCGATATCCCCAGGGCAAAAAATGGTAGGTACATGGCAACATTTGTCCTATCTTCCAAATATTCCCTTTTACCCCAAACCCAGTACTCCATTCATCGCTAAAGGAAAAAAAAAAAAAAAAAAAATCCAATTCTTTTGGGGAAAAAAAAAACTCCAATTCTTAACTCACGTTTGTGCTTTTCAAAAAAAAAAAACTCACTTTTGCAATTAGTTTTTTTATTTTTTAAGAGATTCCTTTTTTCTATTCATATTAAAATACGTAGTTTATTTTTATCCTTTCAAAAAGAAAATACTTATTTTAATATAAAAATAAATCATCTTGTTATTGATTTGCCATATTAACTCTCTTTCTATAAAATATGGACACATCATACGATACGAAACGGACACGAACACAACTAATATAAAAAATTATTACATTCGTCTCAAAATGTAAATCAGTTTAGCTTTTTGAATTTGTCCCATAATATAAATCCATTTAGAATGTCAATGAAGTATTTTTTTCTTCTTTTACCCATAATTTATTATATACGTATTCAGCTAGTTTGCAACTATTAAATTAATGAGGTCAAAGAGTATTATAGACTTTTACCATTAAAATTTATAGCATTTAACCATTTTCTTAATCTGTGTGAAAAAAGTCTAAATTGATATATATTTTGGGATGGAGGTAATACTAAAATGACGCGTTAGCGGCACATGGTAAAATGTATATAACCGAAATTAATCTTAGATGATATATATATATCTATAAACAAACCAACGTGGGTAAGCAGGGTCACTGCCCCCAGTGAGATCTGAAAGAAAAAAAATTGTATTAAAACTATGCAACTTTGTTGCAGGAAAAAATGTAAAAACATTAGTTGTAAAGTCACATCGGTAAAATAAGAGAATGCTCACCCCCATATAAGTGTGAGACATAAAGGTCTTGTCAACTCGGGTTAGCCCTTTTAGACCAAGCGAGGACGGCGGTCAAAGCAGTTGACTGGACATTTATGACTCATTTAGCGCTACCAGGCCCGGGGTCTGGGGGCGTTACAGAATGGTATCAGAGCCGACTATCAGACGGAACTATACGCTGCACCGTACAAGAAGACGGTGTAAGGATGACCTCTAGTTACCTCTGGTAGGGACGATCCGAACAGTCTCGGCCGTCCTGGCGAGGACGCCAGTCCCTTATAAGAGGGGAGAATATAAAGTCCCTCATCGGTAAAATAAGAGAATGCTCACCCCCATATAAGTGTGAGACATAAATGTAGGATGTAATATCTCCGGATGGATCAAAGATCCACCCGATTACGCAGCGGAAACTACAAGATCTAGATCTAGTCAAAATACATAAATAAATAGATCTAACCTACGAGGGGGTTAGATCACCAACCTTTTTATGGTGAAAAAGCGTCAAGAACAAGTTGAGAGCCTAGTTGAGAAGCCAAAGTCTTCCAACGTGTGTCTCCAAGCACCACCAGGTGGATGATGTTTCAAGCCGCCGGACCTCCTCGATATGCTACCCGGAAAATCCTGAAGATTTTCCCAACTCGAAAACCCTAGTATTTAGGCCGAAATATCCAAGCCTAATACTCCTCAATAATTTCGAAAATTATGTGTCTCATTTGGCTTGTGAGAACTCTCTTTATATAGTAAAATAATCCTTGTCCTCTAAGGATTTAATAATTAAGAGATAATTATTAGAATAATCCTTTTTCCAAATAAAAGATAAATATAATATATATCCCAAACAAATTAGGATAAATAAATATATTATCTAATATTCCATGATTTATCACTTAACAAATAAATGATTAAATCATACATTAAATAATTATCCAAGAAAACTAATTTCTCTCTAATTAAATAATCATAAAATGCGCCCCCTTTAATTAATTAAAGGTCCACACGCATTTTTGACACATTGGGTCGAGTCCACGAAAAATTTATTTTCCGTGTATTTAATTATCTAGTCCAACTAAACAATTAATCCACATATCAATTAAATAGTCCAATCCAACTATTTAATTTTAATTGAGGTGCAACGACGAGAAACCTATATGTTATATTAGGAGCCACGTCGGGGACCATGGACCCATATTCAGTAGCTACAATAAATTAAATAAAATTATTCGTCAGACCGAACAATAATATTCAATCTATTAATTCCGGGATTACACCACCATAAACCCGAAACTGAACACTGCCGAATATAGATAACTTACACTCAACCATGAGTTGATAAGGTGTCCACTGATATAATCATTACATACGGATAAATCCTCCATAGACTGTTCATTTCGAGTTGGGATATTTCCGTAAACCCTTCTCGAAACATATTATCCTTATTTACCATTAACCCCCTAGTGATCAATTAGTTCACATACCAGACTAGTAGCTAATTAGTCTAACATGAACTCCACGGATCGATCAGTTTCTAGGATTAACAAATAAGGGAACTGTCTGTCTACTTCCCGAGGGAAGGAATGGATTCCATATCTGTGATAGCACAGGCTACTCACTCATTCCAGAATAGAGCCAACGAGAAGTGTTGGACCACATACTTCGAAGTGATCCTTACTAACACAGCAAACTCTACCCTAGTCTAAGCAGTTGTCTGTGATCACCTCAGGATTGAGATTAATCCATATATGATCATCTTGTGATTCGATAAGACTTCTCGATCACGGAATTATATCGAGAACTCAAATCAAATCGGTCTAGCCCTATATGATTATCATCATATATAAATACCCCACTAGGTACCCTATTACCGACAGTCCGGATAAGACTGTCACACCGCAAAGTGTTCTGGGCGCATTATTAGCATTTTAATCATGAGACCCATACTCATATTAATCAACGCTATGGACTAAGTTAATTTTACGTCATCTCACTAACTCAATTCTCTTGTGTATAGTCATACACTGAGTTATGTGATTACATAAACGAGGTACTTAGGGTTTTCAGTAGTGTCTTAATTATTAGCATACATGCATATAATAAAATGAATTATTAATTCTGTCCTAAAACAATTAGATAATTGTCTTTCGGGCACTACACCTAACAATCTCCCACTTGCACGAAAGGCAAGTGGATTAATTGTTTTAGAGCACACCCATTTATATCTATATCTACAACATTCTCCCACTTGCTCAAAACAAGTGAGACGTATCCCTCAAATCTGTACCCTCCAAGCGCATCTTAGTAATTCATTCTTCCAAGCACGACCGGAGTTCTGTCCTAAAACAATTAGATAATTGTCTTTCGGGCACTACACCTAACAATCTCCCACTTGCACGAAAGGCAAGTGGATTAATTGTTTTAGAGCACACCCATTTATATCTATATCTACAACATTCTCCCACTTGCTCAAAACAAGTGAGACGTATCCCTCAAATCTGTACCCTCCAAGCGCATCTTAGTAATTCATTCTTCCAAGCATGACCGGAGTGTGCCGCCGTAGGGTAGATCAATGACCCGGCGCGTACTTAGAATCCGAACACCATGTGACTTCGCACACTGATCAGGTAGGTTGGCGTCTTGACTCAATCTTTGGGATCGAAACATCGCCTTTCCATCTAATCCGGTGGTACGATTTCAATATGCCTCTGATTCAACACTGAGGACGAAATCGACTTAACGATCATCCTTAATCTAACCTAAAGTCAGGATCAGCGTCATTACTTATATTCTAGTTTGCACTTGAATATACCAGCATATTATTCCTCATTCTCCCGAAGAGACTTGAGGATTCACTAAACATCCCATTTAGTATTCATCCGCAAGTTTAGATAAGCATTCCTGAGAGGTAGGGTAGACTACATCGTTGAATGTTGCATAAATGCCAGAATATCTTAACCAGGTGAATGGATGGGATTGCCGATGATCGATTCTCGCGAATTTGAGTGAATCAAATCCTTTAGAACGAATTCTGATGGCATGTCAGACTCTGACTTCAGATAACACACCCATGTTGTTTCCAACTGTTGCAATGTTACCATTCACAAACACTAATCTACATACTACTTTACTAATATTGATGCCAAGTCTACAAAAGACTTATCAATATTCTGGTCAAGTCCACATATTAAAATATATGACTTTGAAATGACCTAGAAGTTTGCTTTAATCCCCAAAGGATATAAGCTATGGCAGGCATTCTGCCAAAAGTTCATTCTGAATAAATGAAGATGCCGTTAGTCTCGCAAAAAGGTCTTAGGGAATCACCCCTATTTTCTGCTTTGTAACAAATCCGCCATTTGTTCTTAGCTAAAACCCTTCTGTTCTGAATGAATTCAGATTCTGTTGTTCGGCAAGGAAGTCTTAGGGAATCACCCATATTTCCCGCTTTTTGACGAAATCAAGCAAGACTGAGTGGTAAGAGAGATCACGGTCTGGTTAACTCTCTACCTTTTAGGGAATCACACCTAAATTACTCATCTTTGCATCGAAAGTTAAACTTTCCTATTCATTTGACTCTTCTCCGTGTAGTTCCAATTACTCCCACTGGGCCTGAGATACTCAGGTGGTTCTACAAGAGTTCCAACAGAACTGGAGTATCAAACTCCATTCACAGGATTATGGCTTTTAAACCAACCTCTATGATCAGGATCCTACACAGCCCACAAAGGACTATAGGTCATCAATCTACCCTATAGACCGTAAGGTCCTGCAATGGGTAATGGACAAACCATACTCCCACTACGTTCAGGGTGGATCGATATACTGATCTAGTTTAGTAGTTTTTATTAGTGTTATCACCAACTGCCGGTGTTGGATGTGGACTGAACAAATTAGTTATTAACATTTTGAGTACAAATACTTCAAGATCTAAGGTTGTTATTTAAACACTCTATCAGACCGATTTTGACAGTATAACCGTCATTCTCTGATTTTGCGAGTTTTATAACCAACCTTTACTCAATGCATCAAGATATTTGACGATCTGAACGTGTACGCAAAATTTCCAGTCCTACCTTCAAGCACTCGGTGCTAAATGCCTCTATTTACGGAAGTGGGGTGAACCGAATTCACTCCTTATCCACAAATGTGTAGGCATCTTCTAGATAGACTTCTAGGTTTCACATTACAACGTAAACCGTTATTTTGCAACTAATATTTTAAATGAGTTCAGCAGCGTATCGTAGCACACCAATGACTATATAAGGCAAGTTTATGGTGTATCCTTTAGTGAAAACATTTCACTGGGAGGCAGGCCGAGCATCAGTCCCGAAGACTACGCAAGAACCTATTTCTGAGTATGGAATACTCTATCTCTGGTGAAATCAGAGATTTCCTCCAAATATTTTGGATAAACTTACCGGAGTTTTGAGTAGTTATCAGACAATATGTCACTACTCAGAAGCTCCCACTAGCTTGTATCTTTCATATGACCCGAAGGTCGATATGAACAAGCTATGTAACTTCTTTAAATCTATTACCCTTTTCCCGATTGAAAGGAAACTTAGGCATTGTTCCTTTGAGACAGGGTTCCTTTGACTGGGAGATAGGAATCACCCTAAGCCAGTCTTCAGATCTTGTCGTTAGGGAATATGCACTAATTAATAGAATGGAAAGAAGCGTTTATCTAAATACGGAAACCATTCGCGTTTATATTGTGTTACATATACCTATTCAGCATTTTTCAGTGGTTCTGACTTTATCAAACAAAAGTCTGAGTCTTGGGTTTGTGCTACGAATGTTATATTTATCGTCAATAAGACCAACAAATTATCCTATTGGAAATGAATACGTTCGTTCCAACGAATCCGAAAACAGAAAATGAATTTTCTGTGATACTCAAGAAGTGAATCCGAGATTCATTTCCTTATATCACTCCCTCTAGTCTATCTGAAATAACTGCCCGTTGTCTATTTTATTTATCGTTTAATGCAAAGCTACCTAGTTCTTCCAAAGAACTTTAGCTTTCGAGAAAATTGCTAAGGATGCATGTTCAGTGATCCGAAATCACTTTCCTTATCCTCTGATTTCCAATTTATTAATTTTCCCGTTTAGCCTTAAAACTACTTAGTTTAGACGACTAACACGTATAAATGTTCTTTCCCATTCTCGACTTTCCTTAGATGGAAACAGTCTTGAACTAGCAGTTCGTCTGAGTAGACACTACTCTTGAACTGTGGGATGTTCAGTGTTACTTGCTTGGACTATCGATTTTTCTAATCGTCAAATCATAAGACCAAAGCTCCCACATCGGTTCCAAATACCGTCTAACTAGCAATACTTTGTATTTATGATTTTTTCTGTTAGTAATACCATCCGCAACGGAAGCGATTTAGGGATCTAGATCTATGATTTACACGTAATAAAATAACTAGATCTATATCTACAAGGGGGGTGTAGATCATACCTCTTGGATCTCAAAATCCAAGTTGAAGAACCGCAAAAGAAAGATTGCAAGAAGATGTGAAGAGCACCACGATCTTCCGTACGTGTGATCCAAGCAACTCCCGGTGGAAGGAAATCCTCGACTCAAACCCCCTCCGATATGCTACCCGGAAAAACCTCCAAGATTTTTCCTCAACCCCTTGGCCGAAATTTTTCTATCTCCTCTCTAAGAGTTGATAGTCGAAATTATGTGTGTGTTGTAAGGCTTGGGAGAACTCTCTTTATATAGGAGAGTAAAACTTAACCTCCAAGGATTTTATTTTGCAATTAAAATAAATCCATTAAATAAAAATAATCCCATAATATTCTAGAACAAATCTAGAATAATATTTATCTTTATTTCTTTCCATAAATATTTATCCAACAAATATTTTATGCACATGTCTTATTAATACACAAGAAAATAATTTCTTGTTTCATAATAATAAGGGGGGCGAAATTTTCACTTATTGACCTAGTCAATATTAATTTTGCCATTACACAATAATTGGACCAAGATTATGGAAAATGTCTTTTCCACATATTTAATTATTTAGCCCAACTAATTTAATATTCCACTAAACAATTAATTCACATATCGTTTTAATAAAGTCCAACAAGAACTAAATTAATATTATTAGGATTCGACGTCCGAGAATAGCTATGCTATATAGGAGGCACGTCGGGGACCATGGACTAATAATCAGCGGCTCCGATAAATCAAATAAATAATTATCTTACGAACAGAATAATTATATTCGATAAATCAATCACAGAAATATGCCACCATAATCCCGTGACTGCACTCCTCCGATTATGAGATTATATTTATCTCCTCACGAGAATAATAATAAGCGTCCATTGATATAATCATTACATATGGATTAATCCTCCATAGATTGTTCATTCTAAATCGGGAAGTTACCGTTAACCCTTTTCAGAACCTCTTATCCTTATTTACCATTAACCCCCTAATGATCAATTAATTCATACAACTCACTGGTAGCTAATCAATGTAATATGAACTCGCGCGATCGATCAGTTTCTAGGTTTAACAAATAAGGGAACTGTCTATCTAATTCCATAAATGGAAGGAATGGATTCCGTATCTATGATAACACAGACTACTCACTCAATCCAGTACAATGCCAAGATGGGGTAATTCAGATCACAGACTCAGTGTAATCCTTAACCGTCAAGTCAAACCTCATACTGATTCAAGCAGTTGACTGTGATCACCTCAGGATTAAGATATATCCATAAATATGATCATCGATTGATTCGATAAGACTTCTCGATTATGGAATTATATCGTGAACTCTAATCAAATCGGTCCAGCCCTATATGATATATCTATCATATATAAATGCCCCACTAGGTTCTCTTAACTGAAAGTCCGGATAAGACAATCACACCAATTGTCTTCTGGGCGCATTAATATCACGTTAAAGGAGAGACCCGATACTCTCGATTAACTTCACTACGGGCTAATTGTATTTTAAGTACATCTTCACTAACTCAATTCTCCCGTGTATATCCCATACACTGAGTTAAGTGATTACATAAACGATATACTTTAGGGTTTTCTGTAGTGTAAATAATATTGTCACATCGGTGAATATGAGAATAATAAATATGAATAATAATATCATTTCATTTATTAAATAAAAAAATTACAAAATTGTCTTTCGGGCATCACACCTAACAATCTCCCACTTGCACGAAAGCATGTGAATAATTGTTTTAGAGCACACCCTATTATTTAAAATACAACAAACTACATCTCCCACTTGCTCTAAAGCAATGGTGACCCATCCCATATTCTAGTACCCACTAAGCATATCATAACCATTTCAGATTCCAAAGTACACTCCGAGTATGCCATCGTAGGATAGGTTAGTGACTCGGGGAGTACCTACATCTAAATATCATGGGTCTTAATGATTAGTCAGGTTGTCGGCTCGAGACGATCCGTAGAATCGAAACGTTACCGGTCCATCTAATCATGTGGTACTTTCCCAATATGCTTTTGACCTCTAGTGATTTCGAAAATCCTTATAAGCTACCCCTTCATCGTGTGCACAATGATGTGGTATCGGCTTCCAAATCTAGAATCACTCCCAGATATGAAAAGGAAATCCTTAAGCTATATCGCCTCTCTAGCTACTACAAAAGCCGCTAATCACCCAACTAGTTAAAGTCGAGTTGGCGTTTCTGGATTCCTCCAGGCAATAGCTTCAACACAAGAGTAAACACTGAGCCCGAGATAGGCTTAACGATCATCCTCATCTGACTTAAAGTCAAAATCAGTGTATCACACATATCCAAGTTCACACATGAATATGTCCGCATATTATTCCTCGTTCTCTCAAGATACTAAAGGACATACTAAACTTGCTTTGTTAACCGCCGAATCTAAGATTCGATCAAAGTTGACGTTCAATAACCTAACCATCTCTTACTAGAAAGAGAATCTATCCCATTTCTCTTGATCCGAAGATTTAGAGGGTCATTCCTGAGGCATAGGGTAGAACTTCCTCGTTGAATGTTGCATACACAAATGCATCATCTTAACCAATAAGATGGATGGGAAACCAGTGATTGATTCTAATGAATTCGACCGAGTCAAACTCTTTAGAATGTGATCCAAATCTCTGTTGTAGAGAATTGTGGCATTGTCGATTCTGACTTCAGATAACACACCCATGTTGATTCCAACTGGTGCAGTGTTATCCTTCACAAACACTAATATATATATGTATATATTCACTACTGTACTAAAATTGATATCCAGTCTACAAAAGACTTATCAATATTCTGGTCAAATCCACATATTGTAGAAATATATGACTTCCAATGACCGAGAGGTTTGCTTTTTATCCACAAAGGACATAAGCCTTGAAAGTCATCCTGTCATAAGTTCATGAGGCAATACCCTTTTGTTCCGAATGAATCCAGACTCCGTTTGTTTGGCAAGAAAGTCTCAGGGAATCACCCCTATTTTCTTTTTGCTTTTGAACGAAGTCATGCAATACTAAGTGGTAAGAGAGTCCAAGGTCTGATTAACTCTTTACTTCTTAGGGAATTACCCCTAGACCACTCAGGCTTTGCTCTGAAAGATAAACTTTCCTATTCATTCTACTCTTTTCTGTGTAGATCCAATTACTCCCACTGGGCCTGAGACGCTCAGGTGGTTCTACAAGAGTATGAACAGAACTGGAGTTTCGAACTCCATTCACAGGGTTATGGCTATTAAACCAACCTCTAGTATCAAAATCCTATACTGCTCACAAAAGAGCCATAGGTCATCAATCGATCCTCAGACTACAAAGTCCGCAGAAACCGTAATGGGTAGTGGATAAACCATACTCCCAATACTTACTGGGTGGATCAAAATTCTAATCTAGTTTAGTAGTTTTTAGTGTTATCACCAACAACCGATGTTGGATGTGGTCTAATTTTAATCAGTTAGTAACTACCTTGAGTAAACGTACTTCAAGGTTCAAGGTTTTGTTGTTCATGGATTCTATCAGAAAGGATGCAACAGTATAACCGTCCCTTCCCGATTTCAAGAATCCTGTGTCTAACCTTTATACTCAATAGGTTAAAAGATATATCACGAATGGTCATTGACCAAACGTATGCGTGAAATTCCCAGTCTTACCTTCAAGCACTGTGTGCTAAATGCTTATATTTACGGAAGTGGGGTGAACCGAATCCACACCTTATCCGTAAATTCCAAAGCATATTCTAGGTAGACTTCTCGGTCTTACATTTCAATGTAAACCATTATTTCGCTTCCAATATCTTTATTGAGTTAAGCAGTGTATTGTAGCACATCTAAAACTATGCAAGGCAATTTAACGATTTCTCACTTAGTGAGAACATGTCACAATGAGGCAGGCTGAGCATCAATCTCGAGGACTATGAATGGTCTATTCCGAGTATAGAATACTCTATCTCTGTTGAAAACAGAGAAACCTCAAAATATTTTGGATAAACTTTCCGGAGTGATTGAATAGTTATCAGACAGGAAGTCACTACTCGGAAGCTCCTACTAGCTTGTATCTTTCATCAGACCCCGAAGGTCGTCATGAACAAGCTATGTTTATTTCTTTATACCCATTATCCTTTCCCGATTGAAAGGAAACTTAGTCATTGAACCTTTGAGACAATCTAACCAGACTGGGAAAAAGGAATCACCCTGAGCCAGTCTTCAGGTCTTTGTCTTTTAGGGACTATGCACTAACTACGGAATATGAAGAAGCGTTTATCTAAATATAGAAACCAATTGCTTTTAATAGTTCTTAAGATGTGTTTTATATACACATTTTAGCAGTTGTAAGTGGTTTTGACTTTATCAAACAAAAGTCCGAGTCTTGGATTCGTACTACAAATGGTATATTCACTTTCTATACGACAAACAAATCATCAAATAGAAGGTAAATCAATTCGTTCCAATGAATCTTAAACAGAAAATAATTTTTCCGCGATATCCAAGGATTGAATCCGAGATTCATTTCCTTATATCACTCCCACTATTCTAGCTAAAATTAACTGCCTGTTGTTTACTCCTTTAATCGTTAAATGCACTGCTACCCTTGTTCTTCCAAAGAACTTAGCTCGAGAAAATCGCCAAGGATTCATAGGTTGGTGATCCAAAATCACTGTCCTTATCCTATGATTTTCAGTTAATTAATTTTCGGTTCAGCCTTAAAGTTTTCTCAGTTTAGATGACTAACACTTTTAGACATATTCTCCCATTCTTGACTTTCCGTTAATGGAAACAGTCTTGAACCAGCGGTTCGTTTGAGTAGACACTACTCTTGAACCGTGTGATGTCTATTTCGAGTGTTACTCGTCGGGACTTCTCGAATTTTCTAATATACCAGAAAAAACAACAAATCATAACATTAAAGCTCCCACTAGTTTATCGGTTCCAAATACCGTCTAACGAGCAATGCTTTGTTTTTATGATTTTCCGTTTTTTCGATTAGAAAATCTTTCGTACATAGTTCCAATGTTTCCAGAAAAACAATAAATCATAGAACTCCCACTAGTTCATCGATTCCAAATATCGTCCAACTAGCAACATTTCATGACTTTCCGGTTTTTCAATTAGAACGGTTACGTGTGTAGTCATTTACACTTTTCTAATGTTCTTGAAAAACAACAAATCATAAAGCTCCCACTAGTTTATCGATTCCAAATATCGTCCAACTAGTAACACTTCATGATTTTTCGATTTTTCAATTAGAAAATTACTCGTGTAATCACTACACACGCAAAATTCACTAGAAGAATTTCAAAGTCTGAAATCACCTTTGATCAAACTAAGTTTGTCTTCCGTTTGACACGAATGACACTAGTGACATACCTATATGTCACTCTGGTTTTTAAAAGGCTTAAGAGAAAATATCTCTTTCGAAAAATAATTGCATTGTCGATTAACTAGTTCCACGTCCTAGTTACTTTCCACTTTTTAACGAAGTCAATACTAGTCAATTAATTTTTAAGCAATTTAGTAAGGGATAATGTTGTAAATAAAATGACATATATTAATTCAAGTTTAACACTACTATATAAGTTTATTTTAGGAATTGTAAACTAAAATTAAGTCTACTCTACCATTCCAAGGTTTTAACCTCGCATCTCAGTGCCGCCGTAGGGTAGTCAAAGAGATGACGGTTAAATCGAGACAATCTCATCAATGAATGACTTGTGAGAATCAAACATCCCACGAGAATCGAACATCCCTTTATTCATTGACTACCTTCCTTTTTTTAGCCTAGATATTATCAAAAATATCCTTTATGAGTGTGACCTACTATATCGGATCTCTTAGGTACGCCCCGAGTGTGCCGTCGTAGGATAGGTCAGTGACCCGACGAGTACCCTGTTAAGGGTGATTTTATACGTTTTATAAGGATATGTTTTATATCAATTTCCCCCATATTCTTATGTTTTTCATAGAAATCGAGCTTTATATTGAAATATTGAGTAAATGATGTTTTCAATGGTTAAATTGCGAAACGTAACGAATTATGTGCTTAAATGATGATTTTATATGATTTTGGAATTGTGTTACGCTTTGGTATGTTTTCCCTTAATTGTAGATGCTCATTGATGATGGAAAAAAGGATTTTAGAGAGCCAAATTCGAAGTTGGAAAGGAATCAATCACATTTATGGAAGAATAGAAGATTTAAGGAAAGAAATCAAGTTGATTGATCCAGCCGAACTGGCATCCAGAAGATTGGACGAGCGTCCATGGTGGACGAGCGTTTGAAAAGCTGGACGGGCGTCCAGGATGAGATTTTTGATATAGAGAGTTTGGACGCTGATATGAACGAGCGTCTGAGGCAGTCCAAGATCTATGGACGGGCGTCCACCCAAAACAGACGGGCGTCCAAGCGCCGCCATGCTGAAACCGACTTAAACTTCTATTTAAAGGCAGCGGATCCCAACCCTAAAACACACAATTTTCACATCAGAAATTTCTAAGAGAGCAGCCGCATCTTGGGAGCTTTCAAGGCTGGTCACCCGAGCCTTGTGCTCGGGTGATCCGATGTTAGATTAGGATCGTTTTTTCGTTTTCAATTCATGGATCATCCATTGTATAGACTATGTGAGTTCATCTTTTTGATTTATTCAAGCTTTGTTTATCTTCATGATCTTTAATTCGTTTTGTATCGTTCTATGATTATGATGCTATTGTGTGAACTCATATCGAGAGATTTGTTTACTAATTGATATGTTTACAACATACGGAAGTTGCGAAAACTAGATCACCATAGAAAGATAGGATCTTTAATCGTTAATTAGTGACAAATTAATGGATTAATTATCTAGGTTGTTAGATTCTAAAATACGAGAGTTAACCTGAATCTACACCTTTGTTTTGTATGGAAATTGGTCTCAACATTCGGGAGAGGAGAGATCGATAATTGAATTCACTAAGGAATTAGGAGTTCATAGCTTGAGAAATAGATTCACTAAGGAATTAGGAATTTGTATCTCGTGTAAAGGTGAAACCACAATTTGAATTAAAATCATGAGATGAACTAGGATTGAAATCACTTGGTTTGTATTTTGTTTGATCCTATGTATCTTTAGTTTAGGTCGTTTTTATTGTTTGTTAGAGGTTAGATTTTTAGTTGTTCTATCTTCGTTTATATGTTTTTATTTCGTTTATTTGTTTTCATGAGTAGCAATTGAGAGAGTTAATAAGATTAGATTCAACATCCCAATTCCCTGTGGATCGATCCCTTACTTATCCCGCTTTACTAGCAATTACCCGATATTCGGTCGGTTAGGAGTTAGTTTTGCATATAGGTTAGGGTTTATAAATTTTCTTTTTGTTTAATGATGCAAAATCCTCCGAACAAACCCAGAATTCCTATCCTTTCGGAGACCAAGCCATGAATGTTGATAGGGGTGAACACCATCCGTAAGGGGACGAAATCAAAGCGCCGCGAGGCGTCATCCTTCTCTCACTTACTTGTATCTATAGTAGAGGCCGTGGGGTTGGCTGTCGCCTCCCCCGCTCCCACTCAATATTTTGGAAGTGGTGGTGGGTTAACTAACCACGTCTTTTTGATGTTAACATAAAAGTACATCAAATCAAGGATTCCGAGTGGTGTCGGTAACGTAGGCAAGCCTACCTGTCCTATTCGTTGGAACATATGTGACAGTCGGACGAAGTCGGGTCAAGAGAGCCCCATTGAGATAAGAAGGAATCACCCCTCCGCTCGCTGGTGTAGCTTAGTCTTGCCGGACCCCCGTGCATACATCACACTAGGAGGGTTAAGTCGGTCGAGCCTAGCTCAGTTGACCACCCAACCTGTAGGCGAACCGTTTTTATCCAAGATTTATTGTTCTTTTACTATCATTCAATCTCGTAGACACTACGAATCGAAAACATGATCTCGTTTGGGCTTTTACGGCGGTTCACCGAGAACACACACCGAAAGGCTTAACGATTTCATAACCCGTCCTCGGATCTTTAATTAGTTACTAAATTAATTAATTACCACGTATTAATTAAATTTCAACTAATTACGCGAGTTTGTATACATGCCTATTTTAATTACCAAAATTAAAATTCTACATGTATGCATGGAGTGGATATATTTATGATATGATGCATGTCATGGCAATTCCGATTTTATATCTATTTTATGATCAAACACATAAAAAATAAATTGCGGAAAATTTAAACACCGAGATGGATCGTTGGTACCCCCGACTAACCTATTTTCTAAGGAAAAGTAAAATTTAATCTAAGTCTTCAAATCTCGATCTTCGAACTAGATCTTGAAACATCCGGATCTCGAACCTTCGATCTTGACACGAACCACGAACGACGAGAGAGGAGGCCGTAATATATCAATATATTAAAAATATATCTATATTAAATTGTTTTTTTTTGTTATTTAATTAAAGCCCTCGGCTTTAGTTCAAAATAAAAAAAAAAAAACTTTGTTTTTTTTTTCTCTTCACGGCAGAATTATCAAGAAATTTTTTTTTTTTTGTTACAGGTTAGGCCTTGCGGCCAAAACAAAATTAGGTTACCTACTACAAAAAAAATGTTGCTGCCGCATAAAAAAAAATTGCCGCCGATTAAATAAAAAAAATATTAAACAAATCGGCCTCCTCCCGTTTTATCTTCTTGATAATCTTCAATACCATGATCTTCAACACAACATCTTCGCCGTCTCGAACAATACCAACCCCAATCTAAAAAACAAAAGTTACTACATTTTTACATAATTTTCGAATTCAACATAATTAAATTACAAATCCTGTGCTCAATTGATACTAATCAAAAAGAGCTACAAAATAGATCTACGGGTAAATAATACCAACCCCAATCCATCTCTTCAACCACGACATTCATAACATAAAAAATATGCATGCATTGGCCCCAAGAAAAAAAATTGGGACAAAAAATCTACATGTTTACCACTCCTAGATCTAATATTTTATACGTATAAATATAGATCACCAGGGCTCTGCTACCATTGTTAGTAATACCATCCGCAACGGAAGCGATTTAAAGATCTAGATCTATGATTTACACGTAATAAAATAACTAGATCTATATCTACAAGGGGGGTGTAGATCATACCTCTTGGATCTCAAAATCCAAGTTGAAGAACCGCAAAAGAAAGATTGCAAGAAGATGTGAAGAGCACCACGTTCTTCCGTACGTGTGATCCAAGCAACTCCCGGTGGAAGGAAATCCTCGACTCGAACCCCCTCCGATATGCTACCCGGAAAAACCTCCAAGATTTTTCCTCAACCCCTTGGCCGAAAATTTTCTATCTCCTCTCTAAGAGTTGATAGTCGAAATTATGTGTGTGTTGTAAGGCTTGGGAGAACTCTCTTTATATAGGAGAGTAAAACTTAACCTCCAAGGATTTTATTTTGCAATTAAAATAAATCCATTAAATAAAAATAATCCCATAATATTCTAGAACAAATCTAGAATAATATTTATCTTTATTTCTTTCCATAAATATTTATCCAACAAATATTTTATGCACATGTCTTATTAATACACAAGAAAATAATTTCTTGTTCCATAATAATAAGGGGGGCGAAATTTTCACTTATTGACCTAGTCAATATTAATTTTGCCATTACACAATAATTGGGCCAAGATTATGGAAAATGTCTTTTCCACATATTTAATTATTTAGCCCAACTAATTTAATATTCCACTAAACAATTAATTCACATATCGTTTAAATAAAGTCCAACAAAAACTAAATTAATATTATTAGGATTCGACGTCCGAGAATAGCTATGCTATATAGGAGGCACGTCGGGGACCATGGACTAATAATCAACGGCTCCGATAAATCAAATAAATAATTATCTTATGCGCAGAATAATTATATTCGATAAATCAATCACAGGAATATGCCACCATAATCCCGTGACTACACTCCTCCGATTATGAGATTATATTTATCTCGTCACGAGAATAATAATAATAAGCGTCCATTGATATAATCATTACATATGGATTAATCCTCCATAGACTGTTCATTCTAAATCGGGAAGTTACCGTTAACCCTTTTCAGAACCTCTTATCCTTATTTACCATTAACCCCCTAGCGATCAATTAATTCATACAACTCACTGGTAGCTAATCAGTGTAATATGAACTCGCGCGATCGATCAGTTTCTAGATTTAACAAATAAGGGAACTATTTATCTACTTCCATAAATGGAAGGAATGGATTTCGTATCTATGATAACACAGACTACTGATTGAGGTCAAGTTAAATTATTAACTCGATGCCTACTAACACACTAGCAAGAGAACTAGGTTCAATTGTAGTATAGCTAGATAGAGTCGAGGTCGATCCCACAGAGACTCGGCACAAACAAAACACAACTTTATCCTATTAGAACTAAATTGAAAGGGCGGTCTACGACCAACTAAACGCAGTAAATAAAATAGGGACAACCACAAGACACAGAATACCACAAAGACAAACGAAAGACTACTAAAACACGGATAATACTGTGGATATTATCTAAACAAACAGTATTGATTACGCTAGTAGATTATAACTCCCCCATGTGAATTAGGATGATAACGAGATAAAACAAACGTTAAAGATTAATTATTATGACTACGGGAGTCATCCCCTAAGGTAGATTTAGCTCCAATTAGGCCATCTAAATCATTGTGCCTCCATTACGCGACTTCGCCTTTTAATGCCTCCATCTCATATAACTTCTGACACAATTACGAAACTAGGGATGCCGGTATAAACCGTAACCTCATTTAAGCAACATTCCTAGGGTAAGGCGTACTTCTTAGATGCCAATTCAATCTATATCCTAAGTAACAATCACTTTTTAGGTTTCATGTTAAATTATGATGACAAATAATTAAGTTGATCAGGTTTAATTACTCGTTTTAATTCCAAATCAGAGAATCTGACGTAGGCGAAGCCGATCATAATATTGCCCTACACATCACCACGCTCGGTCAACCGAACGACAGCTCTCGGGCGACCGAATGACATGTCTCGGTCGACCGAACACAGTTCTGTGTTGGTACAAATCATGATTACTTCTTAACGTTTTTAACCTAAACACATGGGTTCGTAAATTAATCTACATCACGCAATCAATACAAGAGAAACTACTCCATAATAAAATATATCAGATCTACGAATAAATATTGCATAATTGAATGGTCATACCCTCAAAGACGAGAGTGACTCCCACTCTTTAATGCGCTCCCCAACCGGAGAATCCGATGAATCCACAATGAACGAACATAAAGAAAAGAAAAGAAAACTAAAACTTAAAAACTCAAATTGTATAAATTGTCTTGTGTTGTAATGGTGTGTGTTCTCAATTTCTTAGCTGCTGCTTATATAGAGGATTTTGCCGAAATAGGATGGATCTAGAAGATATGCACACGTTTTAGGTCTGGATAGCTTCGGGTAACCGAACCACATGCCTCGGTCGACCGAATGAAGGGGCTCGGTCGACCGAGCCTCTCTCAGCACGTGTTTAACGTGTTTTCTCGTTAACTTGTTCCCCACTGCACTCTTCTATGCTGATCTGATTTGTCTCTTGATTAATGCTCCGATTTTCTTCCTTATTATCTTGAGATCCACTGATTGAATGACATTAATCCTCTCGATTTATCACAATCTGCAAAATCAGTATTTATCGCACAAATAAATTGGTCTTTAATAATAAAAACAGCTAAATACCAAAAATCATATTAATAATCACTTAACATTAAATAATACGTATAAACGAGTGATTTAATATGAAATATATATAATTAACTCCAATTTAAGGTTAGAATTGATGACATAAATAGGTATATTTTAACCGTCATCAAAATGCCCCCCACTTAAACTTTGCTTCGTCCCGAACAAAGCATCAATAAGTCATTCCCCAAGACAACATTTTCCTTGGTCATCTCATACTTACACAAGAAACTCGAGTCAACTCATACCAGATATGCTCATAAGATAAGCATTATTCACTACTTGCTATGATCGATGTGATTGTGTGCATGGGCATTGGTTTTATATAAATTTAGCAAGATTAGAGTTTATACAGACTTCATATCAAAATTCGCCAACATCAGCATTCATACTTCTTTTGCCTCGCCATGGTTAAAGCACTAGAACAATAAGCAAGAGCGTATCTATAGGGATTTTGGACTTGGAGACCGAGTACTACTCAAAGCCTCTAATAAATTTAAATTTTTTCAATTTTGCATATTTTTCAAATACTACTAATCTCAAGGAAGAAAACTTTCATAGAGTATCCCCCTATCTTAGATTAAACATAGCATCGAATATTACCACAAGCGCGGGGCTACTTTGGTAACTTACTACAAGCCCAGTGTTTTAATATTATCAAACACAGGTACGTCTCAAGCTTATTACTCTGCTTTTGTTGGCTAGAAGATCAGAATACATCAGTCGACAAATATCGACATTAGGTCCTCATAACCAATTATCTACGCAATGTACACATACTTCTTTCAATTATTATAACGCATGCGGTACTAAGCGATTCACATGTTGAGTAGTTGAACAATGCCTAACTACTTGCAATTCTTGGCATGAATATCCTTAAGTTTACTAACAATTTATCGCAAAAGTATAATATGACCACGTACTTACGCAACTTGGTTTCTTTCCTATCAATTCTAAGTATAAGAACTTCACAAGTTTAAGGGTACGAGTTAAACAACTTGGCATTTATCCATGAAAATTTTTAAATTTGGCCCAATATTGTCTCAATATTCCGTTTTTCAACATATAGCTAGGTCCCTTGCCCCCCACTTAAACATGGCATTGTCCTCAATGACAAAAATAAATGAGAGTTCAAAAAGAAAGACTTAGTTCTGGAAACGGCTCCCAATTAAAGGAACAATATCCGAGTAAACATCAGCACGTCGTGGAGAAGCAGACACACCCTGTATAAGCAAACAAGCTCCACGAAATCGTCAAATACCATGTCTATGGAAGTTATAAAATAATGTGGCAGTAATTAGATATAGATATCTAAAAACAGTTTAAGCCACTTTACTTTATACTGCCATGGACAAGACCAAAAGGGATTTAAACCTAAATAAAAACTCACATGACGGCTATCAAGGAAAAAACCTCGTTTATTCCGAACTTAGACTCGAACATGGCGAGATGAAAAAAACCGTGATAGGCGCATGCTACTTTATTAAAAATAAAAACGAAAAAGATAGTTATAGGAAATAGTTCTAAATTTATAGTCGCTAGCTCGACTCAATTCAAGATGGTTTATTCATAGATAGGGTCGTCGAGGTACAAAACCTCCTCCTCAGTACCAGGCGGAAGCCCTTGATAATGCTTCACACGATGTCCATTGACCACAAATCTGGACTCGTCTTTGAAATTGAATAGCTCCACCGCTCCAGAAGGAAAGACTTGTTGTACCCGAAATGGGCCATACCATCTTGATTTTAACTTGCCCGCAAATAGTCTTAAGCGCGAGTTGTACAAGAGAACCAGATCACCCTTTTGAAAGGTCCTCTCCAGGATCTTTTTGTCATGAAACTTCTTCGTGCGCTCTTTGAAAATCTTGGCATTCTCGTATGCCTCTAAACGAAACTTCTCTAGGAGAGTTAATTCTAACATCCTCTTCTCACCGGCCAACGTCTCATCAAAATTTAGCATCAGTGTTGCCCACATGGCCCGGTGCTCAAGTTCCACAGGAAGATGACATGCCTTTCCAAAAACAATCCTATACGGGGACATTCCAATCGAGGTTTTATATGCAGTCCTATAAGCCCATAAAGCGTCGTCTAAACGTAACGACCAATCCTTCCTAGTCGTAGTGACAGTTTTCTCCAGGATACGCTTTATCTCTCGATTGGTGACTTCTACTTGTCCACTAGTCTGGGGGTGATATGCGGTTGCTATCTTATGTCGAACCCCATACTTAATCATCAGCCTTTCAAAAGGTTTATTACAAAAATGACTACCATTGTCGCTTATAATCGCCCTAGGCGTCCCAAACCTTGTAAAAATATTCTTTTTCAAGAATCTAACTACAACCTTAGCATCGTTAGTAGGGGAAGCAATGGCCTTAACCCATTTGGATACATAATCAACAGCAACTAAGATGTATCGGTTAGATAGCGATGAAGTGAAGGGTCCAACGAAATCTATTCCTCAAACGTCAAAGAGTTCTACTTCTAAGATGCTCTTAAGTGGCATCTCATTCCTCCGTGAAATATTTCCTGTCATTTGACAAGCATGACATGCTTTTGCATATTGGTGTGCATCCTTAAACAATGTCGGCCAATAAAAACCGCATTGGAGGACCCTAGCCGCAGTTTTTTCTCCCCCGTAGTGTCCTCCAACTTCATAAGAATGGCAATGCTTCAGGATATCATTATACTCTTCTTCGGGCACACACCTTCGAAAGATATTATCAGATCCTAGCTTAAACAAATATGGCTCATCCTAATAATAGTGTCTAAGATCTTTAAAGAATTTTTTTCTTTCTTGGACAGTGAGATTCGGTGGTAGGTACTTTGCGGATAGATAATTAACAAACAAACTAAACCATGGTTGTTTCTTCTCCTTCACAACCTCTATTCGTGAAGAAACTGCAACACAATCATCATGTCCCCTGATGGTGGTGATGGAGAAAAGTTGTTCATCAGGAAAAGATTCTCCTATCTCAGGTAATTCCTCACCATCCTCTAATTGTAAGCGCGACAGATGATCGGCCACTACATTCTCACTTCCTTTCTTGTCTCGGATCTCTACGTCAAATTCTTGCAGCAGTAGAATCCATCTCAACAATCTAGGCTTTGAATCTTGCTTTGCTAGGAGATACTTAATAGCCGCATGGTCAGTCCACACAGTGACTTTAGATCCCACCAAGTAAGATCTAAACTTGTCAAAAGCAAAGATAACGGCCAAAAGCTCCTTCTCCGTTGTGGCGTAATTTCTTTGGGCAGCATTCAAAGTCCGGCTCGCATAATAAATAGGCCTAAAGATCTTATCTTTTCTTTGACCCAAAGCGGCGCCAACAGCAGTGTCACTTGCATCACACATCAGTTCAAACGGAAGATCCCAATCCGGTGCGACCAGAACGGGTGCAGTAATCAGTCTACTTTTTATTTCGCTGAAAGCTTTTATGCACTCATTAGAAAACACAAATGGCACATCCTTGGCCAATAATTCGGTAAGAGGTCTAGAGATTAGGGAAAAGTCCTTAATAAACCTACGATAAAATCCGGCGTGACCTAAAAAACCTCGCAAAGTTTTAAGATTGGTAGGTGGGGGTAATTTCTCGATCACCTCAACTTTGGCTCTATCCACCTCTATTACGTTCTTTAATATGCGGTGGCCTAGTACTATACCTTCCGTAACCATCAAATGACACTTCTCCCAGTTAAGCACAAGATTCGTCTCCTCACATCTCTTCAACACTCGTGCTAGATGTGTGAGACATGAATCGAAATCGTCTCCAAACACGGAGAAATCATCCATAAAGATTTCCAAGAAATCTTCCACCATATCCGCAAATAATGACATCATACATCGTTGAAATGTCGCGGGGGCGTTACACAATCCAAATGGCATTCGATTATACGCAAATGTCCCATATGGGCATGTAAATGTTGTTTTCTCACGATCTTCGGGCGAGATGTGGATTTGATAGTATCCCGAATACCCGTCAAGAAAATAATAGAAAGCATGCCCGCTCAGTCTCTCGAGCATTTGATCGATGAAGGGAAGAGGAAAGTGGTCCTTACGAGTCGCATCATTTAGTTTCCTAAAGTCTATGCATACTCGATGACCGGTGATTAGCCTCACAGGAATTAGCTCATTCAACTCATTGGCTTGCACCATCAATCCTCCCTTCTTGGGAACTACGTGGACAGGGCTTACCCATTCGCTATCAGCAATTGGAAATATAATTCCCATTTCTAGCATTTTTATAACCTCATCCCTAACCACTTCCTTTAATTGTAGGGTTAGACGCCTCTGAGGTTGTGCAACCGCTTTCTTCTCAGGGTCCACGGAGATTTTGTGCATACATACGCTAGGACTAATGCCCTTAACGTCAGCTATGGTCCATCCAAATGCTCCGCGGTACTCTCTCAAAACTCTCATTAGTTTCTCCTCTTGTAAGTCCGTCAAGGAAGAAGATATAATTAGTGGCAAAGTCTCATCTTGAAGAAATACATACTTCAAATTTGCAGGAAGAGGTTTTAGAGTCAAATTTGTGGGAGGTTCTTCCAAAGAGGTTTTCAACTTTTGACCAGTGAGTTTGAGTTCGAAGTACTTATGCCACGTTGGTCTATGATAGAATCTTTCAATCTCCGCATCACTTACTTCCTCTACAGGCCTAGGGGTCCCTCTACTACATCCTGGCCATATCATCTTCTCCTCCTCACTACTTACGTACTTGACTTCATCTTCTTCTTCCAAGATAGCATCCAAGAAATCCTTGATACTTTCATGTTGTGGAAATTCTTGAACGATCCTATCAATGGAATCCAACATGAAACATGCATCCTCTCCATCCTCAGGTTGTTTCATAGTGTCGAAAACATTGAATGAAACTCTCTCTTCATTCACTCTTAATACTAACTCGCCTTTGTAAACATCAATTAGCACTCTACTAGTGGCCATGAAAGGTCTTCCTAATATCAAGGGCACTTCGTAGTTAGCTTCCATATCTAAGACCACAAAGTCGACAGGAAATACAAACTTTTCAACTCTTACTAGCACATCCTCAACCACTCCACACGGTTCCTTGACAGAACGGTCAGATAATTGCAATGTGATTGAGGTCTTCTTAAGATCTTTCATGCCTAGCTTCCGAAAAATAGATAGTGGCATCAGATTCACGCTTGCTCCTAGATCACACAAAGCTTTGTTTAGACATACGTTACCTATGGTGCAGGGAATGAGAAAGCTTCCCGGATCTTTGCATTTTGGGGGTAACTTATGTTGAAGAATGGTTGAGCACTCCTCATTAAGGCATATGGTCTCTAAATCTAGAAGTTTCCTTTTAGTTGAGACGGCGTCCTTTAAAAACTTGGTGTACTCAGGCATTTCAGCTAGTGCTTCAACTAGGGGTATATTGATTTGTAACTTATTGAATATATCCACGAACTTCTTATATCTCTTATTATCAAACTTAGGTTTCGGCTTTGGTGGAGGATAAGGTAGAGTTGAAGGATCGACATCAGTGAAAATTGGATACTTGTTATCGTAAAGTTCAACTCTAGGGCCAGCAGGTTCTTTATACGTTCTTTGCTCAGGCAAAGTCTCGGAAGTATTAGTCTCATTGCTTGGCTCACCATCCTTATTCTTTGTGACTTTCTCTTTCTCTTGTAGGGATGGTGGAGTTACCTCTTTTGCACTTTGAAGAGAGTTTGAGAATGTGATAAACACAAGAGTAAACTTCAACTTAGTTTATTCATTGAGTAAAAAGATGTATAAATAGATACAATTGAGATAGAGAGACTAGCTAGCTAGCTTGGGCGGCCACTTGAGTATGTAGATGTGGGCGGCAAGCATGCAAAAGTAAAAGTAAAAGTTATGTCTATGACATAAAGTAAACTAGAGTTTGACATATTAATTGTTTATATGACTCACAATTAATATGTCTTTTACAATTAATTTTACAATTAAATAAGGTGTACAAAATATTATGCACGAAATCCTAAGGCTCAGCAATCTGCTGAGCACCCTGCTGAGTAATATTTCCACACCCCCCTCAAACTGGGCTGTATATGTTGATGCAGCCAAGTTTGCTACTTAGTCTGCTGAACATAAGAGGTGGAATAGCCTTGGTAAGAATATCAGCATTCTGATCTGCTGAGGGAACATACTGGAGTTGAATAATCTTGGCATCAATCTTCTCCTTCAGAAAGTGTCTGTCAATGTCCACATGCTTGGTTTTATCATGATGGATTGGATCTTCTGCCATGCATAAGGTTGAATTATTATCACAACAGAGTGTGATAGGTTGCTGATACGGTTGCTGAAGTTCAGTCAGTACCCTTTTTAGCCATAGAGCTTCACAAATGCCAAGTACAAGTGCCCTTAGTTCAGCTTCAGCACTGCTTCTTGACACAGTAGGTTGTTTCTTGCTCCTCCAAGTAACCAGGTTCCCCCATATATATGAGCAATAGCCTGTGGTAGACCTCCTGTCAATGTGACATCCAGCCCAATCAGCATCAGTGTAGACCTTGATTGATCTATCAGGAGACTTGGTGAAGTGCGGGCCTTGGCCAGGAGTGGATTTTAAATACCTCAAGATCCTATTCACTGCATCCCAATGTTGCTCAAGAGGGCAATGCATGAATTGACTGACCAGACTGACCCCATATGCAATATCGGGTCTTGTGTGAGAAAGGTATATGAGTTTGCCTACAAGCCTTTGATATTGTTCTTTCCTGACAACAATGTCACCATGCAAGAGGGTATGACTGGGGTCTACTGGAGATACAGCAGGTTTGCATCCCAAAGATGCCGGTTTCCTTCAAGAGGTCCAGGACATACTTCCTTTGGGAGACGGAAATGCCATTGGTGTTTCTAGCTACTTCCATACCAAGAAAGTACTTGAGGTAGCCCAGATCTTTAACTTGGAACACCTTTGCCAAGAGAGTCTTCAAGTTACGGATCTCAGAGAGTCTTCCCAAGAAGGATGATATCATCCACATATACAATTAGAATGGACCTCCTCTGGTTGGTTGTCTTGACAAACATGGTGTGATCAGAGTTGCATTGATGATATCCAGCAGCTTTAACCACAGTAGTGAGTTTTCCAAACCAGGCTCTTGGGGATTGCTTCAGGCCATATAGAGATTTCCTGAGTTTGCATACCTTGCCCTGAGTGTGGAGATTGACAAAACCAGGAGGTACATTCATATAGACTTCCTCAGTGAGATCACCATTGAGAAAAGCATTTTTGATATCCAATTGGTGTAGAGGCCAGTCCAGTTGGACAGCTAGAGAGATCAGAACCCTGACAGTGTTGAGTTTTGCCACTGGTGCAAAAGTTTCCTTATAGTCAATACCATAAGTTTGAGTGAATCCTCTTGCTACCAATCTGGCTTTGTACTTGTCAATTGTACCATCAGCATTGTATTTGATAGTGAATAACCATCTGCAGCTAACTGTCTTCTTGCCTTTGGGAAGAGTTGTGAGGTCCCAAGTATGATTATCCAGGAGAGCAGTCATCTCAGTTTTAACGGCAGCCTTCCACTTATCATTTTGAAGGGCCTCCTGAATATTTCTAGGGATAGAGTGAGAGTCCAGGTCCTGTGTAAACATGGCAAAGACAGGAGACAACTGATCATAAGATAAATAAGTATGAATAGAATGATCAGTGCATGATCTTTTCCCTTTCCTTAGAGCAATAGGTCTGTCATCAATGTCAGTAGACTGCTGAGGATCTGCAGATTGCTGAGTGTCAGTGGGCTCAGGATCAGCAGGCTCTGAGTCGGTTGGTTGCTGGGGATCAGTAGGCTGCTGTGAGTCAGGAGGGTACTGGGGGTTCAGTCTGCCGAGGATCAGTAGGTTGCTGAGGGTTAAGAGTTTGCTGAAGGAAGGGGTTTAGGTCAATTTCTATCAGGTTTCCATCAGTGACTGCCTCAGTGGACTTGCTGTAGTAGGGAGTCCTTTCAAAAAAATTTACATCCATAGAATTGTAAAATCTCTTTTCGGAAGGAGAGTAGCACTTGTAACCTTTCCTATCCTTTGCATATCCTAGGAAAATGCACTTGTGAGCTTTGGGATCAAGTTTGCTTCGTGTTGGGCATGGATATAGACAAACACAGGACAACCAAAGATTTTTGGAGGTAATTGGGAAATAAGATGGGGGCAGGAGTGTGTGTCCAGAGGGTTTTGATAGGAGTTTTGAAGCCTAGTACCCTGCTGGGAAGTCTGTTGATTAAGTATGTGGAAGTCAATATGGCTTCACCCCACATATATTTTGGAACATTTGTGGTAAACATAATAGACCTAGCCATTTCAAGCAGATGTCTGTTCTTTCTCTCAAAGAACCCCATTTTGCTGAGGGGTTTCAACACAACTACTGATATGGACAATCCCTTTATCCATCAAGAAATTACTGAGATGAGACTCATAATATTCAAGAGCATTGTCGGTCTTCAAGATTTTGATCTTAGTGTCAAACTGAGTGGAGACCATGTTGTAAAATTCTTGAAAGATGGGTCCAACTTCAGACTTATCCTTCATTAAAAATAACCAAGTGGTTCTGGTGTGGTCATCTATGAAGGTAACAAACCACCTCTTTCCTGTTATGCTTTTTACTCTTGAGGGTCCCCATACGTCACTGTGAATTAAGGTGAATGGTGTGGATGGTAAGTAAGGTAATTTTGCATACACAGATTTGGTGAGTTTAGCAAACCGACAAATATCACATTGAAGATCATTCAAATTACAACCTTTAAACAATTCAGGATCTATAGACTTTAAATAACTAAAATTGGGATGTCCTAGTCTATAATGCCATAACATGATATTGTCTAGGTTTTGAGTGCAGGCTGCTGAGGCAGATTCAGTCTTCAGTCTTCTGTCTTCAGCAGGGTTGACCACAACAGACTGAGCAAGGTTTAGCAGTCCCAATCACCGCCTTTGAGGAATGATCCTGGAATGTGCACTGATTCTCATTAAAAACAACAGTCCAGTTCAAATCTTTAGTAAGTTTACTGACAGATATGAGATTGCAATCTAATTTTGGAACAAATAGGACATTCTGCAGGCATATCTTATTAGTAAGTTGCACCTGACCAAAACCTTTTGCACTAGAGATAGATCCATCGGCAGTCTTAATATTGTGAATTTGGGGACATGGCTTAAGTTGAGTAATGAGATTTTTATTACCAGTCATATGGGATGAGGCCCCAGAGTCAACAATCCAGGTTTCATTACTAATAGATGAGTAGAATTTACTGTACTGGCATGAGAGGCTATGTCAGTAGAGTGACTACCTCCCTTTTGTTGAGTTAGGAAGGCTTTGAATGCAGCAAGTGAGCATTCAACCTGTTGTCATCTTCTTCCTCACTTATGTGTCTGCCCTGACTTTCCTTGGCGGGTCTGGAGGTCTTGGAGGAGTTAGGCTTGCCATGTAGCTTCCAGGAAGTGTCCTTGGTGTGATTAGTGCGTTTGCAGTGGTCACAGAACAGCTTCCCAGTTTTATCAGCAGGCTTCCTGTAAGCCTCAGTAGCCTCAGCAGGGTTCCTGACAGTCAGCAGGGTGGCACTTTCAGTAGGGTTGTCAGCAGGGGGGTTCAGCAACATCACTTTTCTCCTGCTTTCCTCATGTTTGACCTCAGCAAACATGGATTTGAGATTTGGGAGAGGTTTAGTAGCAAGAATTCTACCTCGACATCATCAAGAGTAGGATTCAGTCCAGTAAGGAATTTGAATACTCTCTTTTTCTCGATAATGTCTTTAAAGAGTGCAGGATCTTTAACATCATTCCCGGGGTGAGTTTCCAACATATCTAGGTGTTGCCATGCCTTAGATAGTTGATTAAAGTATTGAGTTACAGACATATCCCCTTGTCTGCAATTTTGAATCTGAGCTTGAGTTCATAGACTTCAGATGTATTGTCCTTTTTTGAGTAAAGGTCTCTGGCATTGTCCTGGATTTCCTTAGCAGTGTCATACATCATGAAGTTCTCATCGATCTCTTTTGTCATAGACCTCGTGAGGATGGTCATGACTTGGTTATTTTCGGTGTCCCATGCTTCAAACTTGGGGTCAGTTTCAGCAGGGGCAGGTTTGGAACCAGACAGATATCCCATCTTGCCCTGGCCGGAGATATACATTTTCATAGACCTTGACCATAGCAAGTAATTGTTACCATCAAGTTTATGATTTGTAAAAGAAGAGTGTTCAGTTATCCCAGTCTGCTGAGGCAGCTGTGAGTCTACTGAAGAAGATGAAACTTCAGATAATGTTGACATTTTTCTGAAAAAGAACTGAGTTTTGCAGCGGATTTTAGAACTCAGTAATGCTCTCTGATACCATGAAGAGAGTTTGAGAATGTGATAAACACAAGAGTAAACTTCAACTTAGTTTATTCATTGAGTAAAAAGATGTATAAATAGATACAATTGAGATAGAGAGACTAGCTAGCTAGCTTGGGCGGCCACTTGAGTATGTAGATGTGGGCGGCAAGCATGCAAAAGTAAAAAGTAAAAGTTATGTCTATGACATAAAGTAAACTAGAGTTTGACATATTAATTGTTTATATGACTCACAATTAATATGTCTTTTACAATTAATTTTACAATTAAATAAGGTGTACAAAATATTATGCACGAAATCCTAAGGCTCAGCAATCTGCTGAGCACCCTGCTGAAGCCTCAGCAGACTGAGTCTGCTGAGTAATATTTCTGAGTAATATTTCCACACACTTCTTGTCATGATTGCATTCAAATCCTTAGGGTTCTTCTCAGTGTTGCTTGGCAACCCTCCAGGAGGTCTAGTTGAGACTTGCTCAGCTAGTTGTCCTATTTGGTGAGTGAGATTTTGGACTAGAGCTTCTTGGTTGGTCACCTTAGCATCGGTCTTCTGACAATATTGGCTAAAGTTAGTGGCTAAATCAGCCATAGATTTTGAAAGTTGTCCCATATTATCAGTAACGACATTACTCAGTTTTTCTATTGCAGCTTCCCAACCAAAGTTTGCTGTGGTACATAAGTGGTAGGCGGTTTAGGCCTTTCTCCTGCATTAAGGTCACTATATCGGAATCCAGGATGGTTATGATTAGGCTTATATCCTCCCCCGATATAATTGGCTTCTTCAGTACCAGCATTCTCACTTTGAGGTGCTACCTCGATTCCAGCCCCTTTCTCTACTCTTGCCATCCTCTCTTGCATCCCATCTACCTTATTGTTGATAACAGAAAGTTGTTCTAAGATTTTGGTAGATGCACTATCCTCGAATATGTCAGCAGCCATTTTCACAGTAGCTATGTCATTGCCCCCCCACTGACTATTCATCGCTATTTGTTCCATCTTCCCTTGTGCCTCCTCAGGAGATAAAAGAACAAACGCTCCATTGCTGGAGGCGTCTACTCTAATTTTCTCCGTCTCTCTCAACCCATGGTAAAAAGTTTGCATTAAAAGCCAAAGAGAGATGTCATGATGAGGACACTTCCTCATAGCTTCCTTGAAACGCTCCCAAGCTTGATCAAAACTCTCCCTAGGTTGTTGCTTAAATCCTAGGATGTCTTGGCGTAACTTAAAGGTTTTTCCCAAGGGAAAATACTTATTCATGAATTTTTGCAACAATTGTTCCCAAGTAGTGATAGATCCAGCCTCTAAAGAGAGAAGCCATTGCTTATCTTTATCTTTCAAAGTGAAAGGGAAAAGCTTAAGACGAATGCGGGATTAATTCTCGTTTCACTGTGCTAACGATTTCCAAGAAATTCGTCACGTGAACACCAGGATCCTCGTTTTGGATTCCATGAAAAGTGGAATAGTTGGTCACCATTTGAATTACGTTAGGCCTAGGGTGATAAACTTCCGCAGCATCTTGCGGTGCTACGATAGCGGGAATGAATTGCTCAAAAGTGGGCGTTGCATAACTTTGCAAAGTGCGTCTCGCTCCTTGAGCTAGGGCTTGGTTTCCATTATTAGCATTTGCATTCACATTATTGGCATTATTAATAACATGATTAGGTACCTGGTTTGGATTGTTCTGAATGCCTTCCATTTCTGCCTCAGATTCAGAATGTTCAGGATGATTAGTTATATGTCATTCTTCCAATTTGTGCTCGCTTTCCTCAAGATTTGGATCCTCTTCTCCTTGCTTAGCCAGTTCCCTAGCTAACTTTCTATTCCTTCTTGCAAATTTCTCTATTTCAGGATTATAAGGCTCAAGCGGTTCCTTCGATTTCCGAGTAGCGTACTATAAAATAATAAACAACAATAAAACAATTAATCACTAGTAAAGGCTAGGCCTTTAACTAACTAAATAAAACTAAAACAGACTCGAAATAAGTTTGAGAAAAGAAAACATAAATAAAACAGAAGCAGAATATTATAAAACTAATACAGAACAGAAACAGAAAAGAAAATAAATTCTCGGTCGACCGAGAACTGTGGTTCGGTCGACCGAACTCTCTTTATTTTATTTTATTTTATTTTATTTTTTTTACGACACTGTTTAATATACAGACTCTTATTCACAGAATATTCACGAATCCAGTTCTAACAAAATAAGCTATATCTTAATTTAATGACTCGAGTCCCCGGCAACGGCGCCAAAAACTTGATTGAGGTCAAGTTAAATTATTAACTCGATGCCTACTAACACACTAGCAAGAGAACTAGGTTCAATTGTAGTATAGCTAGATAGAGTTGAGGTCGATCCCACAGAGACTCGGCACAAACAAAACACAACTTTATCCTATTAGAACTAAATTGAAAGGGCGGTCTACGACCAACTAAACGCAGTAAATAAAATAGTGACAACCACAAGACACAGAATACCACAAAGACAAACGAAAGACTACTAAAACACGGATAATACTGTGGATATTATCTAAACAAACAGTATTGATTACGCTAGTAGATTATAACTCCCCCATGTGAATTAGGATGATAACGAGATAAAACAAACGTTAAAGATTAATTATTATGACTACGGGAGTCATCCCCTAAGGTAGATTTAGCTCCAATTAGGCCATCTAAATCATTGTGCCTCCATTACGTGACTTCGCCTTTTATGCCTCCATCTCATATAACTTCTGACACAATTATGAAACTAGGGATGCCGGTATAAACCGTAACCTCATCTAAGCAACATTCCTAGGGTAAGGCGTACTTCTTAGATGCCGATTCAATCTATATCCTAAGTAACAATCACTTTTTAGGTTTCATGTTAAATTATGATGACAAATAATTAAGTTGATCAGGTTTAATTACTCGTTTTAATTCCAAATCAGAGAATCTGACGTAGTCGAAGCCGATCATAATATTGCCCTACACATCACCACGCTCGGTCAACCGAACTACAGCACTCGGGCGACCGAATGACATGTCTCGGTCAACCGAACACAGTTCTGTGTTGGTACAAATCATGATTACTTCTTAACGTTTTTAACCTAAACACATGGGTTCGTAAATTAATCTACATCACGCAATCAATACAAGAGAAACTACTCCATAATAAAATATATCAGATCTACGAATAAAGATTGCATAATTGAATGGTCATACCCTCGAAGACGAGAGTGACTCCCACTCTTTAATGCGCTCCCCAACCGGAGAATCCGATGAATCCACAATGAACGAACATAAAGAAAGAAAAGAAAACTAAAACTTAAAAACTCAAATTGTATAAATTGTCTTGTGTTGTAATGGTGTGTGTTCTCAATTTCGTAGCTGCTGCTTATATAGAGGATTTTGCCGACATAGGATGGATCTAGAAGATATGCACACGTTTTAGGTCTGGATAGCTTCGGGTAACCGAACCACATGCCTCGGTCGACCGAATGAAGGGGCTCGGTCGACCGAGCCTCTCTCAGCACGTGTTTAACGTGTTTTCTCGTTAACTTGTTCCCCACTACACTCTTCTATGCTGATCTGATTTGTCTCTTGATTAATGCTCTGATTTTCTTCCTTATTATCTTGAGATCCACTGATTGAATGACATTAATCCTCTCGATTTATCACAATCTGCAAAATCAGTATTTATCGCACAAATAAATTGGTCTTTAATAATAAAAACAGCTAAATACCAAAAATCATATTAATAATCACTTAACATTAAATAATACATATAAACGAGTGATTTAATATGAAATACATATAATTAACTCCGATTTAAGGTTAGAATTGATGACATAAATAGGTATATTTTAACCGTCATCAACTACTCACTCAATCCAGTACAATGCCAAGATGGGGTAATTCAGATCACAGACTCCGTGTAATCCTTAACCGTCAAGTCAAACCTCATACTGATTCAAGCAGTTGACTGTGATCACCTCAGGATTAAGATATATCCATAAATATGATCATCGATTGATTCGATAAGACTTCTCGATTATGGAATTATATCGTGAACTCTAATCAAATCGGTCCAGCCCTATATGATATATCTATCATATATAAATGCCCCACTAGGTTCTCTTAACCGAAAGTCCGGATAAGACAATCACACCAATTGTGTTCTGGGCGCATTAATATCACGTTAAAGGAGAGACCCGATACTCTCGATTAACTTCACTACGGGCTAATTGTATTTTAAGTACATCTTCACTAACTCAATCCTCCCGTGTATATCCCATACACTGAGTTAAGTGATTACATAAACGATATACTTTAGGGTTTTCTGTAGTGTAAATACTATTGTCACATCGGTGAATATGAGAATAATAAATATGAATAATAATATCATTTCATTTATTAAATAAAACAATTACAAAATTGTCTTTCGGGCATCACACCTAACAATTTCAAAGATTAGAACATCACCTAGAACTAAGATCCCACTAGTTTATCAGTTCCAAATACTGTCTAACTAGCAATGCTGTGTTCATGATGTTTCAAAGATTATAAAATCTCCAGAACTTAGCTCCCACTAGTTTATCAGTTCCAAATACTGTCTAACTAGTAACGCCTCATTCTTGTTTTTCCAATAAATGGAGAAACTCTTGTTCCGTCCATTACACATTTCTAATGATTCAGAAAAACAACAAATCATAAGGCTAAGGCTCTCACTAGTTTATCGGTTCCAAATACCGTCTAACTAGCAACGCCTTATGTATATGATTTTCCAATTTTTCAATTAGAAATTTGATGTGTAATTACACTTTTAAAATTCACTAAATGAATTTTATCTGATAGTCCTATGTCATCTTTTGTAAACTAAGTATGGTCGTCTCTCGTTCAACACGAGTGACACCCGTGACATACCTGTACTATGTCACTTAAGTTTTTAAAGGCTCAAGAGAAAAATCTCTTCCGAAAAGTTAACTGCATTTATTGATAATGACAATGTACTTGTTACTTTCCATATTTTTATTGAAGTCCTATTACTAACAGTTTAGTAACCTAGAGATTTAGTGTAAATAAAATGGCAGAAAGTTAAATTCAAAAATAAATTTTTCACTCCTAGATTTATTTTAGGAATAATAAACTATAAAAGAGTTTATCCTACCATTCCAAGGATTTAACCTCGCACCTCAGTGCCGCCGTAGGGTAGGTCAAAGAGGTGATAGTTAAACTGAGACAATCTCTCTCAGTGATTAATCTTCGAGAATCAAACATCTCACGGGAATTAGACATCCCGGACCTTAATCACTGATTACCTTCCTTTTCTAGCCTAGATATTTCGAAATATCCACAATGAGTGTGACCCCTACTATATCAGATCTCAAAAGTACGCCCCGAGTATGCCGCCGTAGGGTCGGTCAGTGACCCGACGAGTACCCAAAATTCTATCCTTTCGGAGACCAAGCCTTGAATTTTGATAGGGGTGAACACCATCCATAGGGGGCCGAAATCAAAGCGGCTCGAGGCGTCACCCTTCTCTCATGTGCTTGCACCTATAGTAGAGGCCGTGGGGTCGGTTGTCGCCTTCCCCGCTCCCACTCAATATTTTGAAAAAGTGGTGGGTTTACTAATTACGGTTTCGGTCTTGACAATAAGAAACAATAAATCAAAGTACTCCGAACAGGGTCGGTTATGTAGGCAAGCCTACGCCGTCTTATTCGTTGGAACATATGTGACAGTTCAGGCCAATCCGGCAAGAGAAGCCCCGTTTAGCCCGAAGGCTTATCGGCTATGCTAAGTCCTGTCGAACTGCTGTAACGTACATCACACGTGGAGGGGGGTCGATTGAGACGAAGCTCGGTTGAACTCGCCCAACCATGGTTAGACTATTTCCGAACCCATGTACTAAGATTCTCCGATTTCTAAATTGTCACCCAAAGCATAATCTCGTTTCTGTTTAAGGTGGGTTCACTGAGAAGCCATCACCAATAAGCTCAACGATTTATCCAAGTGGATTCACCGAGAATCCATCACTAAAATCGTAACAATTGACAAAAACCCGGTTCCTCGGTTTTAATAATTAGTTACTTAATTAATTAACTACCACATATTAATTAAATAAGCCTTTAAACTAATTATACGAGTTATACATGCCTAATTTATTCGAAATAAACTAGCTACATGTATGCATTGGAGTGGAATCATGATATGATGCATGTCATGGCAATTTTCCGGTTTCTATCACATAATTTCGATCATACACGGAAAAATAAACGGAAAAATTAAACACCGAGATGGATCGTTGGTACCCCCGTATCTAACCTATTAAAAAAAACACAAACCCTAACTAGGGTTTACTATTTTCTAATCTGCTGTTGCTGCGTTTTATCGATGATCGGACATTCAAACGAACCTTGATCGTCACGAAACTTTATTGACCTGTTCTTCACTCCTCCTGATTCAATCTGAACGGTTGGATCTTCGTTTCAACGGTCCAATTTTCTCCAGCAATCCGCCAATTCAACTGCTGCATCTGTTTATAGCTGCGGCTCAGCAGTGTCTTCCCAGGACCGATCGGGCATCGAGACAAAACCCAATAGACCTGAAATTTTTAAGGCTTGATCATAACTCCATGTTAGTCAATCTGAACGGTAGGATCTTCGTTTTGATGGTTCAATCTCTTCCAGAAAATCGACGAACTCACAGCTAGGGTTTTTATGGCTGCTGTGCTTTTCTGTTACAGCAGTAACTTTACTGCAGCGATTGGACATCGAGATAGACTCCGATCGTCACTAAATTTTGAGGGCATGTTACTCAACTTTTATTCTTCATTCTGGCTGGAGGGATTGTCGTTTCAACGGCTCAAACTCCAGCAAAAAAATAAAAACGGAACAGCAATAAAACAGATCTACTTCTAGGAAACTAAAATTACAAAATTTCCTATACTCATATAAACGAATTTATATGAGTTTACAATAGATCTAACGAGTAAACAATACCAACCCCAATCCATCTCTTCAACCACAACATATCAAAGCATTCATCATCATGATTTTAGAAGAAAAAAACAATGCAATCTAAACATGCAATTTCCACTCCTAGATCTAAAATTCACATACTTTGATTGATAGATCAAAGGCTCTGATACCACTTGTAGGATGTAATATCTCCGGACGGATCAAAGATCCACCCGATTACGCAGCAGAAACTACAAGATCTAGATCTAGTCAACCAAAATACATAATTAAATAGATCTAACCTACGAGGGGGTTAGATCACCAATATTTTTATGGTGAAAAAACGTCAAGAACAAGTTGAGAGCCTAGTTGAGAAGCCAAAGTCTTCCAACGTGTGTCTCCAAGCACCACCAGGTGGATGGTGTTTCAAGCCGCCGGACCTCCTCGATATGCTACCTGGAAAATCCCGAAGATTTTCCTAACTCAAAACCCTAGTATTTAGGCCGAAATATCCAAGCCTAATACTCCTCAATAATTTTGAAAATTATGTGTCTCATTTGGCTTGAGAGAATACTCTTTATATAGGAGAGTAATCCTTGTCCTCCAAGGATTTAATAATTAAGAGATAATTATTAGAATAATCCTTTTTCCAAATAAAAGATAAATATAATATATATCCCAAACAAATTAGGATAAATAAATATATTATCTAATATTCCATGATTTATCACTTAACAAATAAATGATTAAATCATACATTAAATAATTATCCAAGAAAACTAATTTCTCTCTAATTAAATAATCATAAAATGCGCCCCCTTTAATTAATTAAAGGTCCACATGCATTTTTGACACATTGGGCCGAGTCCACGAAAAATTTCTTTTCCGTGTATTTAATTATCTAGTCCAACTAAACAATTAATCCACATATCAATTAAATAGTCCAATCCAACTATTTAATTTTAATTGAGGTGCAACGACGAGAAACCTATATGCTATATTAGGAGCCACGTCGGGGACCATGGACCCATATTAAGTAGCTACAATAAATTAAATAAAATTATTCATCAGACCGAACAATAATATTCAATCTATTAATTCCGGGATTACACCACCATAAACCCGAAATAGAACTCTGCCGAATACAGATAACCTACACTCAACCATGAGTTGATAAGGTGTCCACTTATATAATCATTACATACGGATAAATCCTCCATAGAGTGTTCATTTCGAGTTGGGATATTTCCGTAAATCCTTCTCGAAACATATTATCCTTATTTACCATTAACCCCCTAGTGATCAATTAGTTCACATACCAGACTAGTAGCAAATTAGTCTAACATGAACTCCGCGGATCGATCAGTTTCTAGGATTAACAAATAAGGGAACTGTCTGTCTACTTCCCGAGTGAAGGAATGGATTCCATATCTGTGATAGCACAGACTACTCACTCATTCCAGAATAAAGCCAACGAGGAGTGTTGGACCACATACTTCGAAGTGATTCTTACTAACACATCAAACTCTACCCTAGTCTAAGCAGTTGTCTGTGATCACCTCAGGATTGAGATTAATCGATATATGACCATCTTGTGATTCGATAAGACTTCTCGATCACGGAATTATATCGAGAACTCAAATCAAATCGGTCCAGCCCTATATGATTATCATCATATATAAATGCCCCACTAGGTACCCTATTACCGACAGTCCGGATAAGACTGTCACACCGCAAAGTGTTCTGGGTGCATTATTAGCATTTTAATCATGAGACCCATACTCAGATTAATCAACGCTACGGACTAAGTTGATTTTAAGTACATCTCACTAACTCAATCCTCTTGTGTATAGCCATACACTGAGTTATGTGATTACATAAACGAGGTACTTAGGGTTTTCAGTAGTGTCTTAATTATTAGCATACATGCATATAATAAGATGAATTATTAATTCTGTCCTAAAACAATTAGATAATTGTCTTTCGGGCACTACACCTAACAATAAAGGTCTTGTCAACTCGGGTTAGCCCTTTTAGACCAAGCGAGGACGGCGGTCTCTGCAGTTGACTGTACATTTATGACTCATGTAGCGCTACCAGGCCCGGGGTCTAGGGGTGTTACATTAGTATTGTTTCCGTTGGATCTTCGAATTTGTTTTGGGGGTCCTACTGAATTTTTTTCTTAGTCCGGCACTATATATATATATATATATATATATATATATATATATATATATATATATATATATATATATATATATAATTAGTCTACATGTGTTAAACATTTAAAATATGTATATAACCTTCATAGGGAATCTTGCTTGTTCTCTGAAAACAAAATTCAATTTACAAAAATATTTGTGTATCAAGTATCAACATTAAAGGTATTATATAAATAAGATATATTATTTGTCAAATTAATTTAATTAGTCAACATGTGTTAAACACGTCTCAGGTGTATGTCGTGTCGAAAAAGTGTTTAACACTGTGCACAATACTCGGATAGAAGTGTTAGTTCTTAATGTCTACCTCTTGGATGTGCATGTGACCGTGTTGTGCCCGTACGACGTGTTCGTGTATATGCCAGTATCCATATTTGTGTTTTATAGGAATACACTTAAAATGATAAGTTATTTTTCTTTAAAAAAAGGCAATTTAATACCGGAGTGATTTGCTTTTTATTTTAAAAATAAAGTAAATTTTAATATGCAAATAGAACCATAATTTTTCACTTTAAAATAAATTAGACTACTATATAAAAGTATCCTTATGCCTTTGATTTTTTAATTTCCTCAAATAATAAAATGTGAGTGAACCTACACTTTTTATAATTAAAAAAAAATCTAATGTGCATACATGAAAATAAAAACTGGAGATTTGGAATATGGTTTGGGGATAAAAGGGGAATATTGGGAAGATAGGACAAATGTTGTCCTTTACCTACCATTTTTTGCCCTGGATATATATATATATGTATATATATATATATATATATATATATATATATATATATATATGTATATAGATATATATTTTCTATTTTAGGAAATAAAGTTTTTGATCGGAATAGGAATCAAACCGAAAGCAAAGATCCTTTAACTATTCCTTTAACTATTAAAGGGTTAGAAAAACGAATCACACTTTTACCACTAAACTATACCCGCTACAGTGTGATTATTGTATACAACTGGACCTTCTGTCGAACAAGGAAATTGGACAGAATAATAGTAAAATTTTAAAGTTAGTATCCTCTCAAAAGAATAAAAATTCTAGTTTTGACCTTTTTTGTTTTCGTATATCGAACTATCATTTCTTCCCTTTTTATTCTTGCTTGAATATTTTGTATTCCGCTTTCTAATTTTATAGAATACTAAGCTATTTTCCTCTGTGTGTGTTTGTGTGTGTAGGTTCAGTAATGGATTGGATGTATACAAAAAAAGACTTACACATTTAATGTGTAAACAGAAAAATGAATATACACTTTCTCCCTTTAAAGTTAGAAAGCAGTAGTGCTTTTATTCGGTTATACTTATATATATATATATATATATATATATATATATATATATATATATATATATATATATATATATATATATCTTTATAACACGTTATCAAGCGAAGTATCTACCGAATTATCCATGTATTGAAATCGTCCCTATTCCGGTAAACTATACTTCAATCTGTATAACTCTGCTGTGCTGGGTTCTAGCTTTTCCTTTTCTGAAAATTCAATCAACAGACCTAGCAAATTCAACTAATTTGTTGATGTGAATTTGTTGTTACTTCCGACTTAAAAAAGGCAACGATATGGTATAATAAAGCAAGTTCTCCACCTCATCAACCATGTAGTTCTCTACATATGCAACAACGAGTATCTACAAAGTTATCGCCGTGTTCGGAATTCTCACAGGAGGAGGCAACTATTTCTTTTCCTAAGCATGGCTCGCCAACTTGCCAATCTTCACATCTACTCTTATTGTTGCATCCTTACTGGGATCCACAACAATTTTTTGTTATGCTTCTGCTATTGGATAATTTGGATCTTATTATCTTAATTTCGGAGGATCCGGGTAGTCTCATGATTATGTGTTTTGGCTTCTATATATGGATTTGGACGGCAAAGAATTATCTTGGTGACAACATTGATGTGGTGTGGCCGCTCTTATGGATTTCTACTCGAATATTATGTTGGAGTCAATAATAATAATAAATATTATTATTATACTGTTCTGGTTACTCTCGGGTATTTGGTTAATCTGGTTTTCTGATGTTCCAATTAATACATGACGTTATATCTTGGGTAAAGTATCGAGGTAAAATTTTATCTTATTCGGTTTATTTATTATGATCAATATGATCATATTGTGATATTATTATGTATTGTAATATATTAATTATTGATGAAAATGATGATGCAATACCATTCCTTGGAGTGAATGTGTATAAAGAGTTTAAATGCATCAAAGTATATAGGTCTGTTTCCAGTAGTAAACGTGACTAAACTATATATTTAAGATATGTCGAATGACATAAGTCCATTCCTAGAAGTGAATGCGACCAAATTTAATATTTAAGGTGTATCGAATTACACGAGTCCATTCCCAAAAGTGAATGGACCAATTAATGAAATATTTAAGTGACATCAAATTATATAGGCATATTCTCAGAAATGAATATGGCTAAATCATATATTTGAGATATATCGAATTACACGAGTCAGTTCTCAAAAGTGAACGTGAACAAATTATAAATATTAAAGATACATCAAATTATATAGTCTCAATCCCGGAAGTGAATGTGAGTAAATTTAATATTTATGATGTACCAGATTACGCATGTCAATCCCTAGAAGTGGATGTGACTAGACTCAAAATTTATGATGTGTCTGTTCCTCGAAGTGAACGTGGACAGTTAAAAATTCTAGATGTGTTGAGATACACAAGTTTGTTCCCTGAAACGAACATATCAAAATCTAGATATTCTATACCGATATTGAAAGATGTATCAAATCACTTTAGTCAGTTCCCTGAAGTAAACTTGACATATGTGAGACTGTGATTTTAAAATCTTCATAATAAATATCACCAGAAGTGAGTTGATGACGCTATTGGGAAAATGATACATCAGTAGAACCCGGTATACTAGGGATTGACAAGTTGAAGTTCACGGGACGGATCACATCATTCCCTCCCGGTTGGAAAGGATTCGTCTTTGAATCAATAGGATGTCGTAAAATTCAACAACACACACCAATCTCGAACAGCTCTCAAAAAACACATATGAGATACCGGGATCAAATACAATGTGGATAGACGACTTCAAATCAATGGAACATTGAAATGATGATTCATGCTTCAGCAATGGAACATAATAACAATGTATCGGCTTGATAAAAATGACGATGAACACATGTGTGGAACCAATATAAGTACAGAAATGCAATTTATGATTGTCACCAACAGGAGTAACAAAAGGATCATCAAAAGTGTGATCCGGATTTCCACCAATATCAATGGTGCCAAGGTCATCCGTATGCACTAAAGGTGATGCATCGCGCGCATCCAATAAATCATTCTGCTCTTTAAGTGTATGCGCATCATGTACCTGCAAAGAAGATAAAATAGAGCTCGAACAAGACTGATGAGAGAGAATCAGATTCCCCTATCTCCTCCGCCACATTCTCAACCACAAATGTAGGTGTATGTGCATCATCAATCTTTGCTACTCTTGGCTCATTCTCAATATTCATCTCCACCACTCTCTTATCTTCATTGTTTTTCAACTCTTCCTCTCGAGTGTTAACAATCTATTCGTGTGTCGCTTCAACCAAGTCTTTTTCCCTTGCTGATTCACGTTTCAAACGAGCTTCCTCATCGAATCTACGTAGTTCTTGCAAGAATTTAGGACAATCTTGAAAGTAATGGTCATTCCCTTTACAATGACCGCAAAAAACAAAAAAAAAACACACCTTTGGAAGCTTTCTTCAGTTGTATATCATGACTCTCATGCTTCTTATTTTCCACATTTTTTTTATTCTACATTCTTGAAAGCACCCTCGTGTATATAGGGTAGCGATTTAAGAACATTCTTCTTGCCATAAAAATAAAAAGACTACCGAGCGCGGGACGAATTATGACGTACATTGTAAAATTGTAGCCATGGCTTTGCTAATATCAAGCGGTCACGTTTTAAAGGCACCACATCACATAATGTATTAGAGCGATGACCTCCAACGGACAAAGAAATCCATGTTTGCCTTGTAACAAAAAACGGACGACTTCCAACAACAAAGTAATAAGGATAAGGATGTTTTTCCGTCGGCATGTTCAACTCTTTAACTACCCTACTGCTAATCAGATTCTCTTCTTCCAGATGATCAATTCACAACTCGTATGCTTTGTTTTGAATTAAGCAAGGTGTACGAAATATGTCATAAGCCATGATAGTATCAGCAAAATATTTATATCATCAAAATCTCATGTTTCTCTCACCCCTTGTGTAGAGTTCAAACGTAGAACAAACCAAAACAATGAGCAAATCGAGCAATCATATCCAAAGAACCTAAATTGGGACCTAGGACTGAGATTGAAAGGCTTAAAACAAGTTAGGAGGAAATACGGTGTAAGAAAGAAGAGCATAGAATGAAGCAAAAAGGAAAAATGGATGAATTTTTTTGATAGCAAAATTTCACGGGTGTGAAAATTTTCACACCCAGGGTGTGAATATCCCGTATTTAATGTCTTTTTTTTGTTTTTTTTTTGGATTACAGAATTTCCGAGGTGTGAAAAATTTCACACAAAGGATGTGAAATCCACGTAATTTTCTGACTTTTTTTTGGACGACTAATTAAATAAATCAAATTAAAATAAAATAATGAGGTCAGTTTTTTTTTTCGTAACCAGGGCCGGCTGCTAGCAGTTCAAATGTAATTATCAATAGAATAAATCCTGGGGATCAAAATTGAGGGCCGACAATCTGCTGGGTAAAGAATTGGGAGAAAACATTGGCTTGTATATTTTTATTTTTATTTTTTTTTTGAATGATTGAAGGTACGCAAGAACAAAGGGACCTTTTGCTGGAACCCTTTTTTTTTTGTTTTTATTTTGTAAGTAAGATTGAAGGGCCTCTCAAAAAAAAAAAAATTTTTGAAGGGAAAATTTGCAGACAAAAAGGAAAAAGGAAAACAAGATCTGATGCAAATCGATATATAGAATTTTTTTTTTTTTTTTTTTTTTTTATGATGATCAAACACGCAAGGGAAAAAAACGGGTGGGATTATTATTATTATTTTTTGATAAAAACAATAACGCACAAATAATGGTCTTCATGGCCGCATTTCAAGTCGAAGTTCATGGGACGGATCACATCATTCCCTTCCGGTTGGAAATGATTTGTCCTCGAATCAATAGGATGTTGTAAAATTCATCAACACACACCAATCTCGAACAACCCTCAAAAAGCACCAATGAGATACCGGGATCAAATACAATGTGGATAGACGACTTCAAATCAATGGAACATTGAAATGATGATTCATGCTTCACCAATGGAACATAATAACAATGTATTGGCTTGATAAAAATGTCGATGAAGACTTGTGTGGAAGCAATATAAGTACAGCAATGCAATTTATGATTGTCACCAACAGGCGTAAGAAAAGGATCATCAAACGTGTGATCCGGATTTCCACCAATATCAATGGTGCCGAGGTCATCCGTATGCACTAAAGGTGCTGCATCGTGCACCTCAATAAATCATTTGCTCCTCAAGTGTATGCACATCATGTACCTGTAAAGAAGATAAGATAGAGCTCGAACAAGAGACTGATGAGAGTGAATCAAATTCCCCTATGTCCTCCGCCACGTTCTCAACCACAAATGTAGGTGTATGTGCATCATCAATCTTTGCTACTCTCGGCTCATTCTCAATATTCATCTCCACCACTCTCTTATCTTCATCGTTTTTCAACTCCTCCTCTCGAGTGTTAACAATCTGTTCGTGTGTCGCTTCAACCAAGTCTTTTTCCATTGTTGATTCACGTTTCAAACGAGCTTCCTCGTCGATTCTACGTAGTTCTTGCAAGAATTTAGGACAATATTGAGAGTAATGGTCATCCCCTTTACAATGACCGCAAAAAACAAAAAAAAAATACCTTTGGAAGCTTTTCTTCAGTTGTATGTCACGACTCTCACACTTATTTTCCACATTTTTTTGATTCTTCATTGTTGAAAGCACCCTCGTGTATATGGAGTAGCGATTTAAGAACATACTTCTTGCCATAATAATAAAAAGAATACCGAGTGCGGGACGAATTAAGACGTACATTGTACAATTGTAGTCATGGCTTTGCTAATATCAAGTGGTTACCTTTTAAAAGCATCACATAATGTATTAGAGCGATGACCTCCAACAGACAAAGAAATCCATGTTTACCTTGTAACAAAAAAGCGGACGACTTCCAACAACAAACTAATAAGGATAAAGATGTTTTTCCGTCGGCAAGTTCAACTCTTTAAGACCCTACTGCTAATCAGATTATCTTCTTCCAGATGATCAATGCACAACTCGTATGCTTTGTTTTGAATTTGGCAAGGTGTGTGAAATATGTCATAAGCCATGATAGTATCAGCAAAATATTTATATCATCACAACTCACGTGTTTCTCTCACCCCTCGTGTAGAGTTCAAACGTAGAACAAACCAAAACAATGAGTAAACCGAACAATCATAACCAAAGAACCTAAATTGAGACCTAGGACTGAGATTGAAAGGCTTAAGAGAGGTTAGGAGGAAATAAGGTGTAAGAAAGAAGAGCAAAGAATGAAGCAAAAAGGAAAATGGATGATTTTTTTTGACAGCAAAATTTCATGGGTGTGAATATCCCGTAATTAATAGGTTTTTTTTTTTTTGGACTACAGAATTTTACATGTGTGAAAAGTTCGCACGATGGGTGTGAAACCCACGTAATTTTCTTCCTTTTTTTGCCCGAGTAATTAAATAAATCAAAATAAAGTAAAACAATTAGGTCAATTTTTTTTTATGGTAACTAGCGCCGGGAGAAAGCAATTCAAATGTAATAATTATTAATTATCAATAAAATAAATGCTGGGGATCAAAATTGAGGGCCGACAATCTGCTGGGTAAATAATTGAGAGAAATTGGATTGTATATTTATTTTTGGAATGAAGAAGGTACGGAAGAACAAAAGGACCTTTTGCTGAAACTGTAACGTCCCGCTTTCAGATACCGAGTTCTTATCTGTAAACGAAACGCTCGACACGTATAATATTAAATAAATTCAATATTATACGTAAGTCTCTAGTACGTCGTATCGAGTTTAGCAAACGGAAGCTAAAAAGACTCTGTAAAACATCGTAAATGCTGTTAGGAAAAGAATACAAACCGTCTATGGCTGAATTGTTTAAGTTACAACAACAAAAGGTCCAAAGGTTACAACATACGATGTCTAAAAGAAAGGTACAACACTTATCTTACAAACTTGAAATAAAAGTACAACATAATCTAGTACAACATTTAATATAAATGTAAAAAAGAAAGTATCATCATGGAATCGGCATCATCAAATCATCATTGAACTCCTCAACGAGCTCAACGCTAACCTGTTCGTCTTCTCACCCCAAAATCACACAAAACAACAAATGCAATTGAGGTAAGTACAGAGTACTTAGCAAGATTAAGAAGCTAATGTATAATTAAGTCTTACAACGAAAGGTTCATTAGTTATTATTAAATTATCTTTATGAGACTGACTCGATTCTAGGGTTCACTTCATGCTCATCAACATGTCGTGACTAACTGTTTCTAGCTTAGCTTATCTCTGATACATCATCATTCAAGGGCACTACGCATGGTGTTCACTCACCATGAAGTATCTGTTTGCAACATATTGGGGGATCACACCAATAACCACGGGGAAATCCCCAATATTGTACACGCTCAGCGGAGTCCCTCCGTACGTAAGGTCTCGGAGGGTGGTGTTCCTCCGTACGTAGGGTCCAAAGACTTACGAAGTGATCCAATTTATCTGAACGCCCACACATCACGATATAGACTAGTGCCTTATCAAGAATGGATTGATGTTTAATCTTTTTACTACACAAGTATGTTTGTCATTATGTTGTTAACTAACCACCTATGTGTTTTCAAGTAAGCTCCCTCACATATACTACTCTCTTTCCTAGACCACTAGAAACGGACAAGGCCTAGTACATACACAGACATTGATGAATACTAATTCATCCTTCCGACGGTCCCGAACTTCAACTGTATGGAAGAGTACATCCGGTGCCGGAACTAAACGCATCAGAAGTTTAATCAAGGCGTGTTCAAGTTCATTTAATGTTATTAGATCAAGAAACAACATTTAAGACTAGTTACAGGGCTTAAAAGGAAGCTAAACATAAAAAACAAAGTCAGTGCGCCTGCACCGGGGTTCAGTGCTCTTGCACTGGCCAAACAGAGGCATTCTGCTGCACCAGTGCGCCCACACTGAGGTCTGGTGTGCCCGCACTGGCCTCAGAGCGCTTGCACTGGTTCTGGTGCACCTACACCAGACCTCGGAATGTAAAAACAGACATTCTGACTCATTGGTGCACCCGCACTGGATCTAGTGCGCCCGCACCAACCGTAGAAACTCCTAAAAACTCAGTTTTATGCATCTAAACGATATTCACTCGATTCCAAACAAGTTTAACATCAATAGGCACAGAAAAACAGCATAAAAGCTTCACTTTTACATAACTAAACATCACATACTTCTCTAATACAAGTATGCATGATTTCAATCATTAAAACAACACAAATTATACTCAAAACACAACCTTAACAGCATAAGATCTTAATTAAACATTAGGAAGAGCTCTTTACCGTCTAGCAAGCAAAACCACATGAAATCTGTAACACTTTCCAAGGACTTCAATAGGAAACCTATTTGATCACAATTAACTTGGATTAATTGATAATCACAAGCCTATAAACTAAAAGAACTACGAATTCAACCCAAAACAGCCACCAAACATGATCAAAACTTGTTGTTTCCAAAAGTAGGGCAAAACTAACCTTTCTCAAAACTTCAACTCTCTTGAATCAAAACGAAGCCCTTCTTCCGCTGATTCTGAATCTTCAATCGGTTTTGAAATCCGTCAACAAACTTGTGTGAAATTGAAAGAGGTCTCCTCATCTTCTTGTTTTCAGTTTTCTCTCAATTTTCTCAGAGTTCGTGTTATGCTCTGCAAAGTTTTGGGATTCTGACACTTCCTTATTAGTGGGAAGTTATTGCCAAATATAACCTCCACACTAATTTCTAGTTAATACCTCAAATTCTTTTTAATTTCCATTAAAATCCAAAAATCCTTATTTTCTTTATTTGCCACTTAATTCCATTTTAATTATCTATATGTATATCTCGAAAATACATATATATTATACTTAAATCCAAAATTTAAATAAACATAATATATCGAACTTTACAAAGTGACACGACCGCCCTTTCCTAAAGTTCGGGATATTACATTCCTCCCCCCTTAAGAGGAGTTTCGTCCTCGAAACTCGAACGTGCTCAATCCGTTGACCTTCTGAAGTGAACCCGGAGGAGGGTCGACTTACTCTTTAAAATTTTGGGATCGTGGATTGAGATATTTAGGGTGAACCTCAACACAACCACAACCTTGTGTGGAAGTGTTGGAAATAAAATTTATGTTTTGATGATGATTCATCATATTTATTCAATTATTATCTTAACCCCATTGATGAAGTGCTGAAGCTAGTTGTTATAGTGAGAGCTAAAAGATGTCTAGAACTGAATGTAAAGGATTTACTAGAGTCTGATATTTGTATAGGTTACATCAGACAAGCATTGTAATAATTAAAGAGTCGTGAAACTGAAAACTGGAAATCATCTAGAGAACTGGAAATTATCAAAACAGTCAAACTGATTCAGACTACACCAATACAAAACTGAAGAAGGTAAGTTTGCTGAGGGACACAAACTCAGTTGCCTTATCTATAATATAGAAGAACTAAGGGAACAGACTCAGTAGATGAAGAACTAAGGGACACAGACTCAGTTATTGAAGATTGAAGAACTGAGGGATCAGACTCAGTTTACTAAGTTGAGACTGTAAAGTTAGAATTCAGGCAAGTCTGTGGTGACCTGAACTGGCTTTATAGATCTTGTATGAAGACCTAAGAGTCATAAGGACAATGAGTTCTTAGATGTTTATATGGATATGGTGTACACTGATTAGGTCAATTATGATCAGATGAAAAATAGAGTACTGATTTTTTAAGAAGAGTAAAATCTCAGTTAATGCTCTAAGTCAGTTAAGAAACTGATAACTGACAAACTCAGTATAAAACTGACCAGGATACTCAGTTTTATAAGTCGGTCATCCAAGAAACTGATAGTACATTCGAACGTTGTAAAAGAAGCAATTCTATTGGATGAAATACTGACAAGTCAGAACGGTCACTAAATATAGCTGTTACAATATGAACGTTGTAGGATTCGAATTTCGAACGAGATGAATGTTGAATCTCACACTATAAATAGAGGACTTGGCATCAAGGATCAAACACACAACACACAATACTTACGAGATTACAAGCATTATTTTGCCAAAGTCTAGATCATCTGAATCTCTATCATTTGTGCTAACAAGATCAATCTAGAATTTCTTCAAGTGTTCAAGCTACACAAGATTTATCCAGAATCAGACACTTTCAAGAACCACAAACAGGAATCAATTTATTGATTTTCAGCCCAACTTTGATTCTTAATCAAAGGTTTAAACTGTGAAGCAATCCTGTGAAGGATTTGCCAAGGACAGTTGTGATAGCAGTTGGGTAGACTGTGTTTGTGGTGGTAGCTAGTGAAGAGCCATACGTAACCCTTCAAGGACCAGTGGTTCAAGCAATTGGAGAGCATCAATTCTGCATGTTCTACAACTGTTTAGATAGTGAAGCTAGGATTAGTGAATGACTATTGTTTAGGACTTTTTGTAATTGAGTACCTCAAGAAGTTCTAGTGGAATTTTCCTCCTACACAACAGGGGACGAGAGGACTGACATGATTACACCACTTGCAACCTCTATAACTCTTCTTTTATTTACTTTACGCACTTACTTTCTGTCATTTACTTATTCAACATTTATCACTGATTATACAGCATACTGAGAACTGATTGTTACACAGTACACAAACTGACATTCTTCAGAATTCAGTTTAACACAGTTAGCTTTCACACAGAATAACAAGATCCGGAAAAGGCTAGAATTTATATTCGCTGCCGGTTGACTCAGTTTTGTTATAAGTCAGTTTGACTTAGACTCAGCTTAGTCAGCTTAACTCCACGCAAGTTTTAACTGAACCTTAATCGTTTAAAATCCAGTTTTTTGTGACAAGTTTATTCAACCCCCTCTGCTAAACTTGTGTTAGCCTTTCCAAGGGACCAACAATTGGTATCGGAGCAGTGTTCCTTTAACAAGTCATTGTTAAAAACTCACTTGCTCTATATCTACTCTAGTTGTTCTTATTAGAAATCTCAGTTTCCAGTCTTTATATAATCAGTATGCACTCACCCATAATGGATAACAATCAGTATGCAAGACAGATGCTGATGTGCAACAAGGATAGATTTGACGAATATAAACGTCGTATTTTGGCTTTTCTGGCAGCTACTCATGACGAGATGAGGGGCTTTCTCACTGATGGACCAATCCAGATCACTCACATGCAAACTGTTGGTGAAAATCAAGTTCGAGTTCCAAAGCCCAAGTCTGAATGGAACAGTGATGATCGCAAACGAAATAATCTCAACAACGTTGCTATGGACTTTATCCTAAGAACTCTTGATAGCAATATGTACTTGAAGGTGAAAGATTGCACAAATGCTAAGGAGATGTGGGAAAAAATTCAGTTAGTTTGTGAAGGTACTGACTCTATCAAAGAAAACAAGATCTCAATTGCAAAGCAGAAGTTTGAGAATTTCAAGATGAAATCCGGAGAGACTACTGATCAAATGGAAACGAAATTCAATGCTATCATGGATGAACTGGATCTACTCAAGATTGAATATACAAAGAAAGAAATCAAAACGAGAATCTTGAAGGCCTTGCCCATGTGTTGGAAGATGAAGGTCACTCCAATGGAAGAATCCAGAAGACTTGACATAGAGGATTCCTTTAAAATCTTCTCAAATTTGAAAGCTTACGAATTCAGTGAAGATTTTACAAGAACAGCTGCAATTATCAAAGCTCTGGAAGAACCTAAAACCATAGCACTCGCAGCAGCATCAAATGACACTCAAGAAACATCCATAAGTAATCTTCAACTGTTGGATGAGATGGAAGAACAAATGGCTCTTATGATGAGTAGAATCAAAAGAATGAAGAATGATCATCCAGTAACTCAAAAATATATCAAGAAAACTCCTGAGAAAAGAAAGGATGATGAGTTTCTCTGTTTCAACTGCAAGAAACCTAGACATTATAAAGCTAAATGCCCGGAACTGAATACAAAGAAAACTCAGCAAAGAAGAACTGGCCGAAGAGCATTATTAGCTGGAGATGAATTTGACTACGAAGCTGGTACAGAAAGACTATCTGATGACACAGCCCTAATGGCTCATATGGAAGATTCAAATGAGGTATGTGAATCAAACTCTAAATACAGCTCAGCTCAAATTTCCATGCTGAATGCATGTTCTTCAACAGCCGATTCCGATCCAAAGAACATAGAATTAGAAGAAACTCTTGATGAATTGATGAGTGAGCTTGTTACCATACAAGCTGGTTATGAATCAATCAAAGCTAAGAAGGGAGCTCTAAATCTAGAGGTCAATAGATTGAAAGATAAGTTGAACACGTTAAAACTAAGCAGAACTGATAAAGGAAAGAATCAGTATCAGCCTACTACACCTGCAGCAGCAATTGAATCTTTTGCTCAATCTAGTTCAGCCTCTGGATTCAAATCAGGCAAGCCATATGGAGATAGAACTGGCTTAGGATTTGATACACAGCAAACTTCGAAAGAAGGAACGAGTATAGCTACTGAACATAATGCCAAAACTGGTGTTAAGTTCGTAGCTGAACAATTTCCTCAAACTAAGAAGCATGTTGAACCAGTGAAACAAGTTCCCCGTGAATCAAGTTAGTCACAGCATCAATTTTCAAAGAAGTCAGCTGTAAACAACAACAGAACCAATCCCAAAGGTAAATCAGCTGTACATTATGAAAATCGAAAAGGTAGATCAACTGCTAGAAAAACTTCAGTCATAGTAAATTCAAGAATAACAATTATTCAAAAATTCACAAAGTCAGAAAAAAAGGCAGATTATATCCCACTGATGATGATTGGAATTTCTCTGAACATATTATTAGAACTGATAAAAACAATCATTTCAGACAGAAAATTATCACAAGTTTCAGTCTAAAAGTCAGCAAAGGACTCACTTCAGTCCTCAGCAGAAACCTTTGTACCAAGGTCAGCACAGACCTCAGTACAAAAGAAATGATGGTTATTATTTAAGTTTCAAAAATAGAAAGCATCATGGAAACCAATTTCAGCCTAAAGATCTGAGAGATCATATAAATAAGACACAGTCCAAACATAGACACCATGGGAGTGTTGCTTACATATATGAAAACAAGTGCAACAATATCCGAAGGATACCTTATGGATATATCCCCAAAGTTGTACTAACAACTGACCCTCATGGACCCAAACAGAGTTGGGTACCTAAAAATGTTTAATTTATCTTGCAGGATATATGGTATTTTGACAGTGGATACTCCAGGCACATGACAGTTTTGAATACAAACTGACGAAACCGCGTGTCACAATCTAAAGGTAGCTACAACCGCCAATAGGATTTTTAATTCTCCATTCTCCAATGGGATCTTTATTTTCGTCTTTCTTTGTTCTCCATCTTCCGCTCCATTCTTGTTACATAAATTTTATCTAATAAAATAAATATACCTGCCGCACACGGTGGGAGCTAACGGGAATAGGATAATGTAGAAAATAAACTAGGTCACATTCTTCATAACGGCCTATGACAATTTTTAAACCAACGAAAAATAAATGATTCACGTCTATCCTATTTGTCGAGTCCATGATCAATCGGGGTCCATATATCATATTATATCTACACAATATCTAATCCATACAATTACATCTTATGAAAAAGATAAAATTAAAAACTAACAACTCGCGTCTAAATTAATCGATTAACGTTTAATCAACTAAATAATTTTACCCAATCAATTTACTAATTAACATTTAATTAATTAATAATTTTAATCGAAATAAAATTAACGGTTATATTTAAACCGATTTCAATTTTAATTTTAATTAATTAGAACTATTTCAAAAATAAATCAAAATTAAAATTAGGTCTCTTTTGTTTCTTTCCTTTGAATTCTAATAAAAAAAGATGCATTTGGTTTCCTAAACCAAAAGGCACCAACTATGGCCCTTTTTCCAAAATCAAAATTTTGAAAATGGTCTAGGCCTAGGCCTTTTTCAAAATCAAATATTTTGAAAATGGCCTAAGCCCATTCCAAACAAAATTTGGAACGGCCTAGATTATTTAAACGCAAATCATATTCACCAAATAATTCCATGTGGCATCCCAATGATCCAAACTATTTGAACCATTAGTTAGCCACATAACATCAACTAAACAAAAAGATATCAATCACAACTATGAACTATATTGAATCACAAAATACACAAAACAAAATTTTAGAGATCCACAAAAAAGAACCATCAGCCGACGCCGACCGCCCCAGGGGGAAGCCGCCGCTGCTGCCGCAATTTTCCGGTGGGGTGCCGCCGCCGATCGGCCGAGCACCCCAAAAGCCGATCCCCTTTTTTTTTCTTTTCGTGTATCGTTTTGCTAATAAAAAATCTTTCATCTTTTAATTACGTGATTTAAACGATAAAATTAACTACGCAAATTAACATGCTTATTGCTTAAGCTCGAAGCTCGCTCCGATACCACGGTTAGGAAATCTACGCGGAAACGCAGCGGAATTCAAAATTTTATTTCCTTTCACCCAAGATCGACTTCGTTTAAGCAACAAACACATAAAACTAGTAGACGGTGGTTACCTTGCTTGATCTAAATGATCGACGCTTTGACCGTCTAAAGAGAGTAGTGATGTATGGAGCTGCTCAAGTGTTCGGCCTCTACCAGTGATCCAGACGAACAGCCCACCGGAATCCTATCATGGATTGCTACAACAAAAACTCGGTTGCTAGAAGTCTCTCTCTAAGAAGCTTTCTATTTTTCATAAGAAACTATTAGTCTCTTGGAATTGTGATGTATAAAAGAGCTACCCTATCCCTCCTTTATATAGAGTATATGGCGCCTCAGATGAATCCCAATATGATTGAGAGACGCTTCCTAGTAGATCGGGGAGAAAGAAAACATTTTTCCTAATAAAATAAGGAAAACCCCTTTGATTGATTTATCTCATTTAATATTCAATATTTTATATTAAATATATTTTCAAGATATATATTGGCAATATCTTATATTGAACATATCTTTATCTTATTACCATAAATCTATTTTTGTCAAAATCAATTAATATCTAATATTAATATTATGGTAATCTTATTAATTAAATTCCACAATCCAGATGTATCCAATACACTTTAAAATGGCGTCCCCTTCCCCACTAATTTGGAATTGATATTATCTTTAATTAATATAATACTATGATTAATTAATTCACAAATTATATATATATATATATATATATATATATATATATATATATATATATATATATATATATATATATATATATATATATATTCAAAATATATGTATCTATATACATATTTAATTAATCAACATAATAAATGTCTTGTATTATATTTATTCATAATAAATAAATACCACAATATTATTTAACACTATAACCTTTATAGTATGAGAAAAATTCTTTCCTTATTTGGTTATCAACTATAACCACATTTTAATCCAGCTAGATGTTCATATTTGTGTGACCCGATAGGCTTCCGAATATGATGGCCGTAGGCAAAAAGTGCAAATTACGAAAAATGCCCTTCATACCTAACGATTATGGGATAGCGTCTAGCAACACACTGTGACCCCCAATCGTCGGAAGAGTCAAATGCAATGACTAATACTTTCATGTGAAACAGTTACCCTGTAAATAGAATCCTACGCTGGAATAATATTCATACGGTCGTACGTCGAATGTCAAACTTCAACGACCATATCTTATAATCTGGAAATCATGCTCTCTCGAAGTAACTTATTTACTTCCACTTTGCAAATATTCACGAGAGTAAGACATTTCTTATAAGATGGCCCTTTTAGATATTCACCCCTATAGATAGGGTACGTAATTTCTGGACGACCAAACATGTATACTCCGCGTGCTTCGATATCACACCCAATCACTACCGCATGATCGCCCCGTGGCTAGAGAAAACCTCAAAAGTGTCAAAGCATGACAATCCACACCGTGATGCCATGAAGACTCCGGTCTTAGGATAAATACACAACCGTCACATAGTGTGACACTTAACAATGTAAGTGGGTCAATCTAACGTACGCATTCTCTAATACATGTCAATTTACAGTCCTAGTGTCTTTACACTTCGATAGACGAGATCTATCTTTGCCCTTAAAAACAGAAGACATCTATACGTGCTAGCCTGTTTGTACTATCAATGCCATGTTTAATAGTACATTAGCCTGGAGACATTTAAGTGTCAAATTTATTAAAGTGATTAGAGATATCATCAACCATAATCGTCTATCATAGTTTCTCTATCACAATATAATACTAAGGACGTTATCATATAACAATTCATAATTGATTCTTTAAAAGAACAAATATATGACAACATAAAAGCCATTTAATATATGTGTAAACATAAATAAATAGTAGAAATGATCCGACCCGGCCGGATCCGGTCCAACCCGATTGGGTTTATGACACTATTTCAATAGTCACTGGATCCTGATGGTCACTGCATCGCGGTAGTCAATGCATCACGGTGGTCAATGCATCGGGGTGGTCACTACAATGAGGGTGGTCACTGCATCGCGGTGGTCAATGCATTAGGGTTGGTCAATGCATCGCGGTGGTCACTGCATAGTGTCAATTTTTATGAAGAAATTTTGAAAATATGTATAATGGTGAAAGAATTTTGATTATCGAGGTTTTATATCAAAAGATATAATCGTTTGAAATATTGATTAGGAGGGAGAAAATAATATAATCCTCTATTCTTTTTTTTTCTATCTATTAAGAGCCAAGAGGGGCTTCCTGTTGGAAGTAGCACCCGAAAGACAATTTATGTAATTGCTTTTATAATTAATAAATGACAGATTTATTCTCATCTTATTACTTGCTTCGTTCTTGTAAGTAATACACTGCTGAAAACCCCAAGTCGTATCATATGTAGCCGTATAACTTAGAGTGTGTCACACACGAGGATTAAGTTTATGGTGATATACTTGAACTATTAGTCCGTTGTGAACTTAATCAAAGTATGGGGTCTATTGATTAAACCACCATTAATGCGCCCATAACACTTTAATGTGTGACCGTCTTATCCGGACCGTCGATATCTGTTATCAAAGTGGGGCATTTATATATGATGTAGTCATATAGGAATGGACCGATTTAATCTGCGTTTCTCATATAATTCCGTGATTGAGAAATCTCATTAAATCACAAGATGATCATATATGGATTAACCTTAATCCTGAAGTGATTGCATACTCATACTTGTTTCAGGATAGGGTTTGATGTGTTCGTTAAGGATTGCTAAGAGGTGCGGTCTGAATCACTTTCACGTTTTCACTACTTTGGAACGAGTGAGAATTGTGTGTCTAAAAGATATAGAGTACATTCCTTCATGTGGGAAGTAGAAAGACAATCCCCTTATTTGTTAATCCTAGAAACTGATCGATCGGCCGAGTTCGTATTGGTTATGAACTAATTGATCACTAGTGGGTTAATGGTAAATAAGATAAGATGTATTGAAGAACGTTTACGGAAATAATCCCGCTTCGTTACAGATAGTCTATGGAGGGTTACTCTGTATGTAATCATTATATCAATGAACACTTATTGACTTGACTTTCTGAGAATAAGTTACATCTATAATCGATAGAGTTCAGTTTTGGATTTATGGTGGCGTAATTTCGGAATTAATGAGTTGAGTAGAAATGTTATGTTCGATCAATATTTTATTCAATTTATTGTAGCTACTGGTTATAGGTCCATGATCCCCGGGTTGGCTCCTAACATGCGAGTGTTTTCTCGTTTTGTGGAACCTTGAAAATAAATTAAATAGTTGGTTTATTTAATGAACATGCAATATTATTTATTTGGTATAAAAAATGGTGCCACATTTTATTGATTTTGGGAAAAGAAAATTTCTCATAATTAATTATAATGTGGATAGTATAATTATTTATGTGTTAAATAATTATAAATAAGAAATTAGTTTTCTTATTGGATAAATAGGAAATTTGTTTGTCTATTGGATAAATGTTTTATTTTCCTTAAAGGAAAAGATAAATATGTGTGTATAAGATAAACTCTCACTGAGAAATTTTGTTTTCTCGTCTTAGCCATTAGGAAGAAGAAAAACTTGGAGTTTTTCTTGAGCATATTCGAGGTAGTTTTACTACGATGATCGACGTTCACCAGTCGTCGCTTGGAGATACAATCCAGAAGATCACGGCTCCTCTTCTATTGGGTAAATCTTCAACCTTCTCGTAGTTATGTTAATTAATTATGTGAATTAAAATCATGGTAAAATCGCATGCGAATCTAATTTGTAGCTTCCGTTGTGCATGATCGAGCGTCTCGATCGATGCTGTGAATCAGATCTGACGATCCAATTATGGATCGGATCCGGATTCGGGTTTCTGTATATCCAGCATTGCCCTCACTTGGCCACGTAGGTAAGCTCTCTTGTCGACACGTGTCCTTAAAATGTGTAGTTCTTTTTATTTTCAAGAGTTACGGGGGAACCAAAATTTATGTATCCCCTGAAATCAAAACATGAGGCTGACATTTTTCTAATTATTTTTATTTCTTTTAATCTCAAACATAATTGCATGGCGGAGATCAATTTTCTGTGTATTTTTTGTGTACTTTTTCTGTGTATATATCATTTTTGTTTTATTTTTTAAGAGCCGGGAGGGGTTGCCCTCACTTGGCCACGTAGGCTATGTCTCTTGTCTACACGTGTCCTTAAACTGTGTAATTCTTTTTATTTTTAAGAGCCAAGAGGGTTTGACCTCACTTGGCCACGTAGGCTAGCTCTCTTGTCGACTTGTCGACACATGTCCTCGAAGAGAAAAGTTATTATACAATGGGTATTAGTGGGTGATACTAAGTGGACGGTTAAGATTTGTCTAAATCAAAACATGAGGCTGTCATTTTTCTATTTCTTTTATTTCATTTAATCTCAAACACAATTGCATGGTGGAGATCAATTTTCTGTGTATTTCTTTGTGTACTTTTTATGTATATATATCATTTCTGTTTTATTTTTTAAGAGCCGGGAGGGGTTGCCCTCACTTGGCCACGTAGGCTAGCTCTCTTGTCTACACGTGCCCTTAAATTGTGTAATTCTTTTTATTTTTAAGAGCCAACATGGCTTGACCTCATTTGGCCACGTAGGCTAGCTCTCTTGTCGACTTGTCGACACGTGTCCTCGAAGAGAAAAGTTATTATACAACGGGTATTAGTGGGTGATACTAAGTGGACGGTTAAGATTTGTCGAAATTTACTTTCTCTCACCTAGTAATGGTGTGTATGTGTGATTTGGCATCATCTCAACCATCCACTTGGTATCGAGAAAAGCTATTAAACAACGGGTATTAGTGTGTGATACCAAGGAGAAGAGTTATTATACATCAGGTAATAGGGGAAATGTTATTATACAACTGGTATTAGTGGGTGGTACATGATGGAAGGTTAAGATTTGTCTAAATTGACATTCGTCCTGAGATTTGTGTAATTCTTTTAATTTTTTAATTTTTTTCCCCTCAGCTAACCTTCAATTGGTTTCTTTGTTTATGGTGAGAGATGGAGGCGGAAATAAGGGTAGCCTCGTGGCGGGTGTTTCCAAGGTTGTCCTCTGATGAGGCCGGCGGGAATGTCTACTGGCTCAGTGAATGACGCAGGGCGAGTGCTTCAGGAAGTTCTTCTATGGTGAGTCCATTTGAGGAGTAAAACATGTCTATGAATCTGGACCACAAACCTGATGTATTTTTTTTATATGATTAATTATACGTAATATTATTATGTTTTATGAACAAATTCTATGTAAAATATATGAAATTATGATATAATTAGTATGAAATATTAATCTTTATAGTTTAGTATAGTTAGTAGTAAAAGTTAGTATTTATAGTAAAAAGTTGTAGTTTTTGTACCGGTTTTAGTAACCGGAGTATTGTGTCTATTTTACACGGGTATTTTGTTTTTATTTCATTGCAGAACCCTAAGATGAACTGAAATCCCAAAGTAGAGACACTTTTTGAAGTCAATTCAAGTCGTTGGGAGGAAGTTATAAAGCGTCACCCAATGGTCAAGTGGTTAGTTGTTTTTAATAAAATCCCGAAAACGACACGTATTGGGAATGGCTCGTTAAAAAGACATTTTATGGGAAAATGTTCTTCACGAAAGTTGAAGATCTTCATATAAGATTTCTAAAGCACTTTGAATTATGAAGATTAGAGGTCTACAACTCAAATGGTGGTCAAGTGGCTAATTGATTAGTACTATTGAAAAATCTCGAAAAGGACACTTAATACAAATGGCTCATCGAGAATACGTTTTCTGAAGAAGTGGCCTTGACGAAAGTTGTAGAGAATTCAACGAGCTTTTCAACGGAAGTTTGATTATGTCATTATGATATCAAGAATTCAAGTTACGATTTTTAGAAGTTAGCTATGTAATTATATATAATTATATATATAATTACACAACATTTGTAATGATTAAGGTAACATGGGCTCACATGCTTATAACTAACTGTAATGATTGTCATCATTACACCGGACAAACCGGTCCGGGAAGGGAGTTTGCCTATATATATGGGAGCCTCAGCATTTGCATTGAGTGTACCAATATATACACACAATATTCTATATATATTCTCTATCCCCTCTTTTCTTTAGTTTGTAAATAGGCTTTAAGCCATGAATAAATTAGTAGTAGTAGTAGTATCGTGATAGTGCTCGGGAAATTATCAGAAGTCCGGTGTTGCTAGAATAGTTGTTATGTCCGGAAGAATACAACTTCTGAATCAGCATTTGTAATCGGGTAACTTTTCTGAAGTATTTATGTTTATGTTTGTTATTTTCTTCTTTTTAGTTTTTATAATGTTATTAGGCTAAATCTAATAACTAGCCAAAGTTATGTAATCGTATTATTTCGATCTTTTCGTTAAAAGAATGATGTTAAAATAAAAATGATTAAAATTGAGTTAAAATGAATCTTTTTCTATTTTGCAACGTAAAGATAACATATTCGGAATGACGTAATCAATCATGATGAATACCACATATAACCTGGCGATGAACTGACCAGAGAAGTCAGGATATGAGTAAAAATAGAAAAACCGGAGGGTAAAAATGGCCGTCTGATTAACGGAATCCTATTTCCTACCCGGGGGCAGATTTGTCCTAGTAAAACAAATCTTATTAATTTTGTACTCAAGATCTTAATAATGTTAAAATCACAGTTTAATTGAAACTACACCGTTTGTATTAAATCGATCCGCTTGACAACCGGAGCCTCTTGAATAACATCGGCCATCTGACAAATGGAATCACCTCTTTTATCCGGGGTAGATTTATACTCGGTACCTGTTTTGACTAACTAAGTTTAGCATGGGGCAGTTGTGGACATTGGACTAATGACAATTTGACATATGACAATTTCATACGCTCGTGTGAGGAGGAATTGTTGACAATAGGAGTACACCATTTCATTTACTCAATTGGACCTAATAAAAAGGAAGATCGAACACATTCTATTAATTGAAAAGATCGAATAAATTGATTACATATACTTTGGCTAGTCTAGTCTATAAACTATATATTGGTATATATATATATATATATATATATATATATATATATTTTACTATTTATGTACATCTATATATATTTATATATCTATATATATTATATTAGAATAACTTTTAAATTACGCATTTATTTTATGTTGGTTAGAGTAGTAGTAATCTGTGTTATAAAATTGCGGTTTAGATCGAGTTAATAGCAGCTCTTTGGTGTTTAACCACACTTAAAAGAATTACCACTTTTTCCCTGAGGATTCGACACTTGACTCACCACTTTATCACTACAATTTGACCCGGAACACTGCCGGTTAGGATCCATCTAACCTAGAAAAGGTCTGTCCCTTTCTTGACGCCGTTTCTAAGGTCTGGTTTCGGTGACGTCAGCTTTCTGGCGCCGTTGCCGGGGAACAAAGTCGTTATTTTTTTTTGTGTCTATGGTTACTACTTGTATTAGCTTAAAAATTCTCGAGGATAAACCAACACTCTTCTTATCACATTTTTTTTTAATTTTTCGTTGGTATCTACTTTCTTTTAGTACCAATTTTCTTCTTCTTTAAAACTCGAGCATTTTTCTATTTTCGTTAGTTGATGACCAGAAGCGGTAAAGCTTCACTTACTCCTTATAAGCCTGATATAAACGCTTACGAAAGGCAGTTGCGGATAGAGAGTAAACGTGGTCAAACCAGCTTAGGACTCCTTGGAAAATCTCCAACGGAATCATCTTCTAATAAAAATAAAGAAATGGCTGAAACTAGTGATGAAACAAACGAACAGAGGCTAGATCATGCTTTAGGGCATGGCCAAAACCCTGTTAACCCTAATAATAATCAGAATAATAGGAACAATCAAGATCGGAACCAGAATAATCGTAACAATCCACCAAACCCAAGACCTATCTGTGATCAAACTGTTAGGAGAAACCAGACTAATAATCCCATACTTTTACCTAATGAAGGAGCGAATAATTTCGAAATTAAGTCTCATATTTTTGGTTTAATTGACGCAAGAGCCCAATTTCTAGGAGAAGATGATGAAGATCCACATCATCATCTCTATCTGTTTGAAGAACTGTGCAATACAACCAAAAGTCAAGGTGCTCATAAGGAATTAACAAGGATGACTATGTTTCCTTTTTCTCTAAAAGGACGAGCCCGAGATTGGTTTATGTCTCTTCCACACCACTCGTTAACTAGTTGGGAGGATATTCAAACTGAATTTCTGAAACAATATTTCACTCCAGGACGGAATTTGGAATTAAAGGTCGAGGTTGCTAACTTTAGACAAGGATCTGAAGAAACACTTGGGAATGCGTGGGAAAGGTTTAAAAAATTGTTAAGAGCTTGTCCCGATCATGGTTATTCTTTAGATATGCAAATTCAACTTTTCTGTCGTAAACTAAGAAAGGATTCACGTGCAGATGTAGATCATGCATGTGGTGGTTCGTTAATGATGAGTGAAGCTCAAACAGTTTACGATGCTATAGAAAATATTTCCAAAAATAACAGAATGTGGGAAACCGGTTCTAGCACTAGAAAAGTAGCTTTTGCAGGAGAATGTACGTCAAACACGGAAGTTCTAGCACACTTGGAGAATTTGAGTAGAAAGTTTGATGGATTACAACAAGGTAAGAATAAAAATTCAGAAAATAGTATGCCAACTGAATACTCAAATCATGATAATGTGTCATTAGGGATAGAAGAACCAACAGGATATTCAAGAGAGGAGGTGAGTTTTCTTCAGCAACATAGGAATTTGAACAATGCATATTCAAACTCGTTTAATGCTATTAGAAGAGATCACCCAACTTTTAGATGGTCAGAAAACCCTAGTAAGCCAGGACAACCGCCGTATCCAGTTCAGTATAAGAATATGAATAATAATCAAGTTTATCAAGGAAATACATCTAATCGAATTTACAATCATTACCAAGATCCTATCCTCAACATACCACTCAAAGTATACCAGTAACTCAAAGTTCAACTCAACTGCAGAAAGGGTTGAAAAATGGGAAAAACTGATGGAAAATATGATGGGTGTAGTATCTACTCAAGCTAAGAATATGGAAACAATGATGACTTCTATAGGTTCAGTCAGTAAGGATATGAGTTCAATGAAAACATCTATGAATGGACATGATACCGGAATGAGAACGATAGAAGCTTCATTAAGGAATATGGAAGATCATTTGAGTAGGGAAGGTGAACGTAACAACAGTAGACCTCCTGGAGGATTACCAAGTAATACTGAAAGAAACCCAAGAGAGGTAAATGTTGTAGTTACGAGAAGTAGGAAACTCTACGGTATTAATGGAGTAGAAAACTTCGGGAATAATGAAGTAGAAAATGATTTAGATAGAAAAAATGAAGAGACTAAAGATTAACTTGACTTTACTGATGAGGAAGAAGAAACCATAGAGAATTTCTTGAAAAGGAATAGAAGTTTGGAACCTGAGAATGAAGGTGAGAAATGGGTAAAAATCCCTAGAATTTTGAAAGATCCCATGGATAAAGATTTAAGGAATCTATTTAAGGAACATGTTAGAATAGAAGATAAAGAAAACAAGGATGAAAAACAGGAAAAACTGAAGGAGTCTGAAGTAGAGATTGATTCAGGGAACAAATTAAAAGAAAAAATTCAAGAACCTGAAACATGGCGATCAAGTAATACTCAAAAGTTTAAGGATAAAGGAAAAGAGAGAATGACTTCGGAACCAAAGGTTATAGATTTAGAATCTTTACCTTTTCCACCTAAAGATCAAATTAAAAAGATTAAGACTGATCAGAAGTATGCTCGTTTCCTTGATACTTTTCGTCATATTCATGTTAATATCCCTGTTATCGAAGCTCTGATAAATATGCCTGCCTATGGAAATTTTTTGAAAGATATTCTATCAAATAAGAAAAAATTAGAGGAATATGAGAATATATGCCTAAATGAAGAATGTTCTGCAATTTTGCAGCATAAGTTACCACCTAAACTGAAAGATCCTGGAAGTTTTACCATTCCATGTGAAATTGGAGGATTTCTATTTAAGAAGGTCTTATGTGATCTAGGAGCTAGTATAAATCTCATGTCTTATGAGGATTATAGAAAGCTAGGCATAGGAAAGCTTACTAAGACTGAAATGACTCTGCAAATGGCAGATAGATCGATTAAGTACCCTAAAGGAATAATTGAGGACATATTGGTTAAGGTAGACAAGTTCTATTTTCCAGTAGACTTTGTAGTTATGGAAATGGAAGAAGGATTTTCAGCGCCACTTATCTTAGGACGTCCATTTCTAGCTACAGGGAGAACTTTAATCGATGTTCAGAAAGGAGAATTAATTTTGAGAGTCAATGAAGATGAAATTTCTTTCAATATTTTCAAAGCTATGAACCATCAATATACATCACCAGAATCATGTTCTTTTATAGAAGATATTCATTCTGTCTATGATAATCAGTTACCAACTTTTGAAGAAAGATTAGAAGAATGCTTAACTCTATCTATCTATAAAGAAGATGAGGAAGACATTGAAATGAAAGAGATAATCCTTTCTCTAGACAAAGGCAGTTTTACTTTTAAACCACCATGGCATAAGTATTTGGAGTTAGAACTAGAAGGACCAGTTCTTAAATCGTCAATAGAAGATCCGCCGAAGAATCTGGAATTGAAACCGTTACCTTTAAATCTGAAGTATGCTTTTCTTGAAATTGATAATCTATTACCAGTTATTATTTCATCAACTTTAACGGAGCAACAAGAAGATCAATTACTAGGAATGTTGAAAAAGCATAAGAAAGCTTTTGGATGGACAGTTGCCGATATTCGAGGTATTAGCCCTGAGATATGTGTTCATAAGATAATTCTGAAAGAAGATGCTAAACCTTGTATTCAACCGCAACGCCGCCTCAACCCGAATTTGCAGTTAATCGTTAAGAAAGAGGTTATTAAGCTATTAGAAATGGGAATAATTTTTCCTATATCGGATAGTGAATGGGTAAGTCCAACTCAAGTTGTACCAAAGAAAGGAGGTTTCACGGTGAAAGAGAATGATAAGAATGAATGGATTCCAACAAGGAAATTACAGGATATCGAATGTGCATTGATTTTAGAAAACTAAATGATCATACTAAGAAAGATCATCATCCACTTCCATTCATAGTGCAAATGTTGGAGCGTTTAAGTGGACATAAGTATTATTGTTTCTTAGATGGTTATTCAGGATATTTACAGATTTTCATTGCAGCAGGAGATAGGGAAAAGACTACTTTCACTTGTCCTTATGGAACTTTCGCGTATAAAAGAATGCCGTTTGGTTTATGTAATGCTCCTGCTACGTTTCAAAGATGTATGATGTCTATATTTTCTGATATGGTTGAGAAATTCTTAGAGATTTTTATGGACGTTAGTGTTTACGGAGACTCTTTTAATGGCTGTTTGTTACACTTAGAACGAGTGTTACAACGCTGTGAGGATACCAATTTAGTGCTTAATTGGGAAAAATGTCATTTGATGGTATCAGAAGGAATTGTACTAAGTCATAGAATCTCTGAAATAGGAATCGAAGTTGATAAAGCTAAAGTCGAGGTAATCGAGAAATTGCCTCCACCAGTTAATCTAAGAACGTTAAGAGGATTTCTTGGACATGCAGGATTTTATAGGAGATTTATTGCAGATTTTTCAAAGATAGCAAAACCTCTAAGTCATTTGCTTGAAAAAGAAGTACCTTTTAATTTTGATAGTAAATGTATGGAAGCATTTAAGACCCTGAAAGCGAAATTGATTACTGCACCAGTATTGGTAGCACCAGACTGGGATTTACCTTTTGAGATTATGTGTGATGCAAGCGATTTAGCTGTAGGAGCTCTCAAAGCAATTTACTATGCATCACATACGTTAAATGCAGCTCAACTGAACTATGCAACTACAGAAAAAGAACTGTTGGCTGTGATTTTTGCCTTAGATAAATTTAGATCGTATATTGTTGGCTCTAAGGTAATAGTTTATACAGACCATTCAGCATTGAAATATTTACTGAGTAAGAAAGATGCGAAACCACGTCTTCTTAGATGGATTCTCCTACTTCAAGAATTTGATATTGAGATTAAAGATAAAAGAGGAAGTGAGAATGTAGTAGAAGATCATCTAAGTAGAATGGAAAATGATGAAGAAATAGGAATTGATATTAAAGACTCATTTCCTGATGAACAACTGTTTAGAATCGATACTCCTTCAACCATGCAGTTATTAAAGAAAAGAATTCCTTCTAAGGAAAATTCACCTTGGTTTGGAGATATCATTAACTACTTAACCTGTGATTACATTCCGTCTCATTGGACTTGGCAACAGAAAAAGAAGTTCTTTTATGACTTAAAATTTTATTACTGGGAGGAACCAGACCTTTTCCGTAAATGTTCGGATGGGATAATTAGAAAATGTGTGCCTGATAATGAAATTTTAAGTGTTTTATCGTTTTGTCATGATCGTGAGGCAGGAGGTCATCATGGAGGTTGGAAAACTGCTTTTAAAGTTTTGCAATGTGGTTTTTATTGGCCTACACTTTATAGAGATGCGTATACATATGTTAAATCTTGTGAATCATGTCAAAAATGGGGAAATATTTCGAAAAAACATGAAATGCCTATGCAACCTATTTTAGAATGTGAGTTATTTGATGTTTGGGGTATAGATTTCATGGGACCTTTCCCTATATCGTTTGGAAAAAGATTTATTCTTGTAATGGTAGATTATGTCTCGAAATGGGTAGAAGTTGAAGCTCTTCCCACTAATGATACCAAGGTTGTCATACGATTCCTTAAAAAGAACATATTCACTAGATATGGCATTCCAAGGGCGATCATTAGTGATAGAGGTTCACACTTTTGCAATCGACCATTTACTAAGTTAATTGAAAAATATGGAGTAACGCATAAGTTAGGAACACCTTATCATCCGCAAACCAGTGGTCAGGTAGAGGTGTCGAATAGAGAGCTTAAAAGAATCATAGAAAAGACAATGGACTCAAACCGTAAAATCTGGGCAGTTAGACTAGATGATGCGTTATGGGCATACAGAACAGCTTTTAAAACTCCAATTGGCTGTTCTCCCTACAAATTAGTCTTTGGTAAATCTTGTCATCTCCCAGTAGAGTTAGAACACCGAGCCTTCTGGGCTATTAGATTTCTGAATTTCGATCCTAAGGCTGTCGGTGATCATAGATTACTTCAGTTAACAGAATTAGAAGAATTTCGCCTTGATTCTTATGAAAATGCTCGAATCTACAAGGAACGCACGAAATCCTTCCATGATAAGAGAATCTATAGTCGTGAGTTCAATGTAGGTGATCGAGTGTTATTGTACAATTCACGTTTAAAGTTGTTTCCAGGAAAGCTTAAATCAAGATGGACAGGACCATTTAAAGTAACACGAGTTTATAAATCTGGAGCTGTTGAACTAACTGATGGGAATACAACTTTTATAGCCAATGGTCACAGGGTGAAACTATTTCTGGAAGGTGAAGAAGTCTCTCTCATAAATGAAGTGATGTTGCTAATCGACCCTCCAAAAGACTAAAAAGAAGTGCTCTGAAAAGCTGAAAGTGTCACATTACCAGGTTTTATCTTTACTTTTATATGTCTAAACTAGTTTCGTCTTTTACCGGATAGACGTAAAAGAACTGGATGTCTTTTTTAGATAGATTAGGAATTTTTGTTTTACTTTTAAATTTAGGTTTTGATAGGGACATTGCCTTTACTATAGAAGCTTTAGTTTTTGGAAAGAACAAGCAATTGTTGAGAGAGAAAAAATTGAAAGAAGTTTGTAATGGTACGTCGAGAAGCTCGATAAAGAGAAGGGCTAAGTTTTTAAGGAAGTGCAGAATCTGTGGAAAGATTGAACACAGTGGGCAATGTGGGAAAAATATAACTCAATCTCAGAATGAGTGTTTGAATGTAATTAAGAAGGGACCGATTAGGTGGTTAACCGAAAATCCCGATGGAATTCCAAGTCTTAATTCAAACGCTACGTTTCTAGGATTTAGTTTGCTTGAACGGTATGTTAGAAATCTGGAGTTTGTAGAAATTGAAGAATTAGAAACCCCGTAAGTTCAAGTCTTTTATTGTTTTTAGTTTTATAAAATTTTTTGCATAACTTTGAAAATTTTATAAAATTGGATCTTTATAAAATTAAGGAGTTTTATAAAAGTTTATAAAAAGTTTTTTTTTAAGTTTTTAGATATTTTATAAGAATTAATGGAAATTTATTGAATTTTTACAAACTTTTAAATAAGTTTTATAAAGATTTTATAAATTTTGAGAAATTGTTATAAAATGTATAAATTTTATTTTTTAGTTTTATTAAGTTTTTATATCAAAAAAATCAAAAAAAAAAATAAAATAAAATAAAAAAAAATTTCGAAAAATCATAAAAATTTCACACGGACCGATCCGGCCCTTATCCAGGACCGGTCCGGGTTCGATTTAACCTAAAAAAGACGGGACACTTCTTTCTTCTTCATTTCTCCTCTTTTCAGCAGCCGCACCACCACCTCCACCCCCAAAAAAAAAATATTTTTCTCTTCAAATTAACAAATTACACTATACCATTACATATATTCTTCCTCTTTTACTCTCCTCTCTTCAACACAAGTGAAAAATTCGAAAAAGATCGAACACAAGCTCCATTTCATCCTGGTGGCTTCTACGACTTTTCCGGCCACTTTTCACCGTTTTGTTCATTATAAGGTATAATTTGTTTACTCTAGTTATCAATTTCACGATTTTTGTAATTTTTAGATTTATTTTCAACTGTTTTGATTTTTAAGTGTGTTGTGACATTTTATTTGTGTTGTTTTTTTTGTTTTTGTTGTTCTTTTGTTATTCCAAAATTCGTAGAATGGCCTCATCTAGTCGCAAAATCTCTAAGAAACGAAAGCCTAATATTCCAATAGAAGTACCAGTCGTAGGTCTTAAAGATTTAACACCGGAAGAAGAGTCTGTTAGTTTTGCTGCTACAGCTTCACCTCAAGCTAAGAATGCTTATAAGAATATCTATAGTAAATGTGGAGTTGTGTTGGAAAGAGGCTTGGATTTTGATGACTTAGGAGAGGAAGTTAGGCGTATTTTTGCGAGACGCCAATGGTTGGATTTTGCAGCTCAGAGGACAGGAGAGATCAATACTACCTTAGTGGCAGAGTTTTATGCAGTTCTGTCTACTTTGACACCCACTGAGGATAGTATGATAGAGTTTATCCCCCTTAGGTCTAGAAATGTGTCTTTTAGTCCGGAACTTATCAATGCTGTTTTAGGGGTAGAAGTTTTTCCAGATGAAGAGGATTACAGAGCTGTTTATAGATTAGATGATCCTGCTATGTATGAGCAGATTGCCTCTAGAGCTCAGAGGGAGTTTGATGCTACAACAGAGTGGGTGGACAACAGATTTAATTATGGGAAGTGTTTTAGAGATCTGAGGGCAATCAAAAGATTTTTGAGCCATACTCTCTATCCCACTACCAAACACACCGCCTTTGGTAAAGAAGATTTATGCATTACTTGGGCGATGATTCATGATATTAAGGTGGATGTGGGGAAGATTATGTATAGAAGGGTTTTCGAGTTTATTGTTACTGCCAAGGCAGGGAGTCACATGTACTTTCCTGGCTTTATTTCGGATTTATGTCGTAGATCAGGAGTTCCTTTCCTATCTAACGACAAATTAACTATGGCAGATGAATCCCTGATAGGCCCTAGTCCGAGGAGGTCTCCGGAGGGTTCGATAGACTCGATAGTTAGGCGTAGTGCACCTCCACCAGTTCCACCGGTTTCAGCATTTTCATCTTTTTCTGATCAGCAGCAGACTTCTCTCCCAAACACCATTACATACGATATGTTTCAATCTTTAGTGTCAGATGTAGCCCGAGGACAGGCTAATATGGCTTTGTTTGCTGAGCAGAGTAGGCAGTGGAGTGATGATTTACGTAGAGGGATATTGAGACATGAGCAGATGCATCTTAATCCTTCTTTCGATAAAACTGCCTATCCGCCCTGTCAATCTAACCCATATACTTTACCAGAATGGATAGCACCTATCCCACCATCTCAGAGCTTTCATCATATGCCAAATCCTTTTGGAAGCCAGTCTAGTGGTCAGGGTGTCTTTTATACAGGTTCTCAGGGTGCTGTTACATCTAGCTGGGGAGGATTTTCGGATTTTGCAAGGATGACGTCGAGTATGAGTTCGATAGGTCTCGACAGTTCAGTTCGGACCACGACTACGTTTTCACAGCCAATTACGTCATCGGTTCCAAGTTTGAATGATCCGGTTTATCCAGCTGAGGATGATGATGTTAACATTGTTTGATTTCGAGCAACTTTGTTAGTTTTAAACATTTGATGTCTGTTTATTTTATTTTCCGCATTTTAACTTTCTTAAATGCTAAGTTTGCTAATTTAATAGTTTTTCGTTTTCATAATCGTTTTATTTCGTAGTAAATTTAATCATTTTTTATAGTATTTAAATATTTCATCAAAAATCTAAAAAAAAAATATATTTTCGTATGTCGTTTTTAAAATATAATTCGTGTATCGTTTATCCGTATCATTTAGATAAGTTTTATTAATCTATATAGCTTTTAATAGACTTGAGTCTATTTTTAGATAAACAAGCAAACTTGAATTTTACAACCTTTATACGGTGAAACTATTTTGAAGCCGGACCGGTCCGGCCAGTTTTCAGGACCGATCCGGGAGTTAACTTTGCTTAGTCATGCTGAAAGTGTTAGTATGCATGCACGTGTACTCTAATTGTTGACCATTTAAGGGAGGAGAGTTGAAAGTAAAAAATTGCAAATTCACTTACTACTTTCACCTTTCACTCTCTGTTATTTTAATTCGTTTAAAATGTCAAACCGGTCATCACCGTCAGTCAATTCATAAGATCCGGAGGCATTAGATGTTTTTGTCCCGGAGTCTAGCGCTTCAAATGTTAATTTATTGGTGAATGCGAGGTTTGCAAATTCTCCAATATTGGTTGAGAAGGGTATCAACTATGAAAAAATTGATCAGTCAGGGAAGGATTTAATTCAGAATAGAGGTTGGAGAAAATTTGTAAGGAATCCAAGAGGTAGGATTAATGTTTCTATCGTTAGGGAATTTTATTCCGCTCTCTCTACTGTCAGTACTGTCGATCCGTCACAACTTGTATCCGTTCGTGGTACACTTATTCACTTTTCACCTCATATTATCAATCATATTTACGAAATACCGATTTTCAATCAAATCCATAATCTTCATTTTGAATATCAATGGGCGTTAGGGAACTCCTTTAACGTTGTCAACTATGTCACGGAAGCTTTTCCATATTTGTTTCGAGTTTGATCAAAATTACGACTCTACCACTTGACTCTACCGCTCATCTGAGAGCATGGAAACACTTCATTAACTCACGAGTCTATCCGACTAGTGACTTTGCGTGGGTTAGTGATAGTGAGATACTTTTGTTGTTTGCGTTGATAAGCGGAGCTCATGTGGACTGGGGGATTTTGATTTTTAGGACGGCAGTAAGCTTTGCAGTGGAACGGTATAATAATGGAAGGCCGATGCCTTTTGCTTGGTTAATTTCAAGGTTATGTATTCATTTGAATGAAGTCCCTGAAATTGCTTCTGACGAGATATATCCGTCTCGTGATTATCGTAGAGGATTGCTACCGGTGGAGAATCCGGGTTGTTCATCAACTATTTGAGATAGTTGTTGTTGGTTTTATTTAAGTTTGTTTAAGGTTGGTTTGCTTTAATAAGTTAGTAAGTTGATTAAGGTTAGTAAGTTAGTTAGTAAGTTTGTTTTATTTTGAATCTTTTAGGGTGTAATAGTTTCTTTTTGTTTAATATATATGTTTGTTTGTTTTTAATATACGCATGTTATCGATATTTATAACGATCATCTATAATTTTAATTTAATTTTCGAACCTACTTTTTCATACTCATTGAACATCGGGACGATGCCACTTAGTAAGTGGGGAGTAGAGTTAGGTTTGAAAATTTCATTAAAATTTTCGAATTTTTTTTTTTTATTTTTAAATATAACATTTTTCATATAAATTAATACTTTAATTACTTATTTGCTTAGTTTTGATTAGTTTTTCTTAATGATTTAAGTTAGTTAATATATGAATAAAAATGATATAATTTGAGAAGATTAATTTTTGATTTAGTAAAATATATTAGATATATTATGAATATGTTTTATATCTTTTATAAGATTTTTAAGATTTTGAGTATGTATAACTAAATAATTTTTGTCAAATATTTCTTTTATGGAATTATTCAAGTAATTTTTATATTTATAAATAAATTTTTAGATAATTTTCTTTTCAAGATAAATTATGAATTTGGAATCAAAATTAGGAATGATGATTTTTGACACCACAAAAATATAACTATAGCCAAATAGCCTACCTGAATAAAATTTCCAATTTTTGACCCTACCTCAGCTTTTTAAAGAGTGATCAAGACCTCACTCGGAATTTAGCCATTTTGATTAACTAGAAATTTCCGACCCTTAGCTTGTTTTGGTCTACATTTCTTTAACATCCTTCGAGTTTGTACGTACTTATGAGAGGAGATGATGACAAAAGAGTTAAGAGTTGAAAAAATGGTATATGCTGAGATTGGAATGGGTAGATAGGTTCTAATATAGATGTTCTCACCTCATGACGCTTACAAAATAGTTGATTTTGGCAATGAGTTCAGATATGTTAGTATCCTATGAAAATTTTATATTAGGAACAAAGCACCATTTTTTTACACAGAATTAATCAAATATCAGGTATCTTCCCTATCTTTGATCGACCATATATATAAATAATAATAATGCCTGATGATAGTAGTCCAGCTAGGGTATTATCTCGAAATGTCCTATTGCTGGGAATGAAGGCATAAGTCGAATCATTAGATCTCAAGAATGATTACGGGTTTAAGGAAACCGGACTCGTAATTTTAGATCGAAAGAGTAGTACTCCGATCAATCTTGATGAAGCAATGCTTGTAAAATTTGATTTTTTCTACTCACACTCACGCTTTAGTTCTTAAATATTAAAAAAAAAAAAGAGAGAGAAAATCTGAAAAATAGTTGGAATAAAAGGATGTTACTAATCGAAATTGTTTTTGATCAAGAATGTGAAGACGTAGGTACGTACGACTTGCTTCTTTCTCTTTTTGATTTCCTTTTCTATCTTTTCGATTAACCAATGTCCTATCCTAATATATTAAGCCATTGTCTCTTCTATCTGACTTAGTTAATGATTCCAGAAATTCGTAATAATCGAGATAGAAAGTAATTCTAATATTTTATTTATATTTATGAATTATTGCATGCATATTTCCATCGATTAACATTTGATACTTAATTTATTTAAGTTATATAAACTTTCTCTCTTATTAAATTTCTATAAAAGTTATAACTTATATGTTTGTAATATTGACGATATATATTACTTTTGAAATTTTAATTTGATCAATTATATTATCTGTTATTTATATATTACCGCTTATTTTTGCTCGAGGACGATCAAAAGCTAAGTGGGGAGTAATTTGATGTATTATTTTTATATGATTAATTATACGTAATATTATTATGTTTTATGAACAAATTCTATGTAAAATATATGAAATTATGATATAATTAGTATGAAATATTAATCTTTATAGTTTAATATAGTTAGTAGTAAAAGTTAGTATTTATAGTAAAAAGTTGTAGTTTTTGTACCGGTTTTAGTAACCGGAGTATTGTGTCTATTTTACACGGGTATTTTGTGTTTATTTCATTGCAGAACCCTAAGATGAACTGAAATCCCGAAGTAGAGACACTTTTTGAAGTCAATTCAAGTCGTTGGGAGGAAGTTATAAAGCGTCACCCAATGGTCAAGTGGTTAGTTGTTTTTAATAAAATCCCGAAAACGACACGTATTGGGAATGACTCGTTAAAAAGACATTTTCTGGGAAAATGTTCTTCACGAAAGTTGAAGATCTTCATATAAGATTTCTAAAGCACTTTGAATTATGAAGATTAGAGGTCTACAACTCAAATGGTGGTCAAGTGGCTAATTGATTAGTACTATTGAAAAATCTCGAAAAGGTCACTTAATACAAATGGCTCATCGAGAATACGTTTTCAGAAGAAGTGGCCTTGACGAAAGTTGTAGAGAATTCAACGAGCTTTTCAACGGAAGTTTGATTATGTCATTCTGATATCAAGAATTCAAGTTACGATTTTTAGAAGTTAGCTATGTAATTATATATAATTATATATATAATTACACAGCATTTGTAATGATTAAGGTAACATGGGCTCACATGCTTATAACTAACTTTAATGATTGTCATCATTACACCGGACCGATCCGGCCAATTTTCAGGACCGGTCCGGGAAGGGAGTTTGCCTATATATATGGGAGCCTCAGCATTTGCATTGAGTGTACCAATATATACACACAATATTCTATATATATTTTCTATCCCCTCTTTTCGTTAGTTTGTAAATAGGCTTTAAGCCATGAATAAATTAGTAGTAGTAGTAGTATCGTGATAATGCTCGGGAAATTATCTGAAGTCCGGTGTTGCTAGAATAGTTGTTATGTCCGGAAGAATACAACTTCTGAATCAGCATTTGTAATCGGGTAACTTTTCTGAAGTATTTATGTTTATGTTTGTTATTTTCTTCTTTTTAGTTTTTATAATGTTATTAGGCTAAATCTAATAACTAGCCAAAGTTATGTAATCGTAGTATTTCGATCTTTTCGTTAAAAGAATGATGTTAAAATAAAAATGATTAAAATTGAGTTAAAATGAATCTTTTTCTATTTCGCTACGTAAAGATAACATATTCGGAATGACGTAATCAATCATGATGAATACCACATATAACCTGGCGATGAACTGACCAGAGAAGTCAGGATATGAGTAAAAATAGAAAAACCGGAGGGTAAAAATGGCCGTCGATTAACGGAATCCTATTTCCTACCCGGGGGGATTTGTCCTAGTAAAACAAATCTTATTAATTTTGTACTCAAGATCTTAATAATGTTAAAATCACAGTTTAATTGAAACTACACCGTTTGTATTAAATCGATCCGCTTGACAACCGGAGCCTCTTGAATAACATCGGCCATCGACAAATGGAATCACCTCTTTTATCCGGGGTAGATTTATACTCGGTACTGTTTTGACTAACTAAGTTTAGCATGGGGCAGTTGTGGACATTGGATGATGACAATTTGACATATGACAATTTCATACGCTCGTGTGAGGAGGAATTGTTGACAATAGGAGTACACCGTTTCATTTACTCAATTGGACCTAATAAAAAGGAAGATCGAACACATTCTATTAATTGAAAAGATCAAATAAATTGATTACATATACTTTGGCTAGTCTAGTCTATAAACTATATATTAGTATATATATATATATATATATATATATATATATTACTATTTATGTACATCTATATATATTTATATATCTATATATATTATATTAGAATAACTTTTAAATTACGCATTTATTTATGTTGGTTAGAGTAGTAGTAATCTGTGTTATAAAATTGCGGTTTAGATCGAGTTAATAGCAGCTCTTTGGTGTTTAACCACACTTAAAAGAATTACCACTTTTTCCCTGAGGATTCGACACCTGACTCACCACTTTATCACTACAATTTGACCCGGTACACTGCCGGTTAGGATCCGTCTAACCTAGAAAAGGTCTGTCCCTTTCTTGACGCCGTTTCTAAGGTCTGGTTTCGGTGACGTCAAAACCCCAGACTCCACGGGAGTCTGGGTGTCTTTTTTAGTTTCAACTCATATTCAAACTGTGTGGTCCAGAATCATCCATGTGTGTCTACGGTACAAATGGAGTGACTAGGGAAGAATTACCCGAGTGCTTCGGTGAATGCTTTCAAATAGCGGACGTTGGATCCCGGATGAGGGGGGCGATACTATGGGCGAATGTAAATTTTTAAGGGGAGGAATACATAATAGTGTTTTTTCCGGATCCGAGGGGGAGCGATTGCCCCCCTAATATCAATGTACATCCGCCAAGAAAGGTTTGATGCATTAAACGTTGGTAGATTAATGGAGCTGCTTCATCTATCCGGTGGATTTTGGCTCTCCATCTGACTGCTCCTCGATTTGGTGGTCCGAGAATGATTGATGGCGGTGGGGTGGCTGGATTGAAAATGTGTTTTGTCCACTGGATTTATATCCTCATCCCTTCTCCCGCTGAATAAACAAAAGGTCGATTGCAGTTTGGGGCGTTCGTTTATTAAGGTCGGTCAAAGGGCGAATTCGTTTAAAAGGGTCTGTTTTATATTCAATCATTTAAGAGGGATTGTTATAATAAGAGGGGCCCACTTCACTCCCGTTGGCTCGGCATCTAACTTTTGCCGTTACTTGAATATTATTTTTAAAAAAATCTTTTTCTTTTCTTAAGTTTATTTTTTTTTCATGGGGCCCACCCACCAAATGTAAACCAACGAGATCGGAACCCCCTTTCACTCTTCTCCTTCTTCCCAAATCATTCCACCCTCAAATTGAGATCATTCCAACTTCAATTCGATATCCCACTGAAATTCCACCCCCCATTTCATATCTTTTTCAAGCTTTAAGTCCATTGTAATTCGTTTTCTCTAAAATCATAGTGTGGTGAACCCATTCACAGTGATCCATACCTTGCTAATTCAACTTGCTGCAGCTCGTAGATTTCACGCCAGTACATAGAGTGAGTGTTTATATAGCCTTTTAATTGTTTCTCCTTAGTTAATTGAGGTTAATTTGTTTGGATTAGTTGTAAAGATTACACATGTAGCTAATTACTCAAACGAAAATGGATAAGATTAGTTGCTTATATGTTAGTTTTGGAGATTATGGTTAATTAATTTGTTTGTTTTGATTAGTTGCAAAGATTACACATGTAGCTAATTACTCAATCCAAAATTGATAAGATTAGTTGCTAATAGTATCTTCATCTTTCTCCTTAGTAAATCAATTCTTCATTATGGTTTTTTAGAGATTAATACAAATTAATTGATAATGGTAACAGGTCCGTTTGGAGTAATGGATCATGTATGGATACATGTTTGTTATCCGGTTGAGGTTATAGAAGATATGGATGGTAAATGGGAATTGAAGTATGTTGGTCAAGGAAAGAGAAAATTGAGGGCAATCATGATTCGTAAAAACTATACCTTTACAGAGTTGTACGGTCAGGTGGTCAAGGAGTTGGGGATCGATACAAAACGGAAAGAAATAGAAATGCAATGTATTGTGCCAATAACATCAAACTTTCCATGTGCACCACCGATGGTGATTGATTCGGATAGTAGTGTGAAGTGGTTAGTATCTTTTTCTGAAAAAACATACCTAGGTATTAACCTCATTGATAAAGATGATAGAAATGATGGTTTGAATGGTATGGACAAGGATGGTTTGAATGGTGTGGAGAATGATGGTTTGAATGGTGTGGGGAAGGATGGTTTGAATGGTATGGAGAAGGATAGTACTAGTGGTGTGGAGAAGGAAATGTCGAAAGGTTGGGAGAATGTGGACAATTGTGAAATGCCTACTATGAGTGAGATGATTAATGATTATGTTGAGGAAGAATGTAACGAAATCAATGGGGAATTTAAAAGTGATGATCCGTTATTGTCAAATGGAGCAGGTGATGTGAATTTGGAACCCTTCGAGAAGTGTAATGTTCACAGGCCTCCAAATGAAGAATCAGAAACATCTGAAAGTGATGATGTTGACGTGGAAATAGGGAGGAATCATTCTGATAGTGTAGATGATGACGTGGAAATGAGTGCACCGAAACAAAATTCAGTTCCTGATAAAATTATCGGTGTGAGTGATATTGATCCTAGTGTACCACTGGAGAGGGTCCCTGACAATGAAGATATTCATGTCCATGACGTGTTTGAATCAAAGGACTTATTTGTCAGTAAAGTGACTTAAACTCTATATTTGGTGGAACCAATCTGAAGACTCAGCTGTGTGATGGACAACTGAGAAGTGTATTCAAATCTGTGCGTCAGTAGGGTGGAGTCTACTGAGGCTTCTGTCAGCAGGGTGAAAGGCTGCTGAGTACTGGAATACAGCAGGGTCCCACATCTGTTAATTCTGTTATCTGACAGCTATACAGTGTCATTAAAAGGAGGACACGTGTAGGGGTATTTATGGTGTATCAGACAAAGATTCCTGACGGCTAGGGTTTATGGATTTGTACCTATAAATACAGTTGTTGTCGCATTGTCTGTGTGTGTGAAATCTGTAACCCAGTGCATAATAATAAAGATCTCTTTTCTGCCCGTGGTTTTTTTTATCTCTCTCACTTTGAGAGGGGTTTTCCACGTTAAATATGTGTTCTTCTTGTTTTCTGTTATCTCCTTTGATTATTTGCGTTTGATTGCATCTGTTTTTATTTCTTGCATCTGAAGTTATCTCCATCCGTCATAACAAGTGGTATCAGAGCAAGGTTCTGGAGAAAACAGTTTGTACGATCAACTTCATCTTCACCGAGACCTTCAGTAAGGTGCTAGGATCTATGATAAAGTTGTGATCTTTAGCAAGAAAGGATGTCAGCGGTAAACGTGAAAATCGATAAATTTACAGGAAAGAACAACTTCGGTCTGTGGCAAATCAAGATGCGTGCACTGTTGAAACAACAGGGTTTGTGGAGTCCTTTATCTGACAAACAAAATACAGGTGCAGCAGATTATGCCAGTCTGGAAGAGAAAAAACATTCAACCATCATGTTGTGCTTATCTGATGATGTTATCACTGAGGTTGCTGAGGAAGACACCGCAGCCAAGTTGTGGAAGAAGCTTGAAAGCCTGTATATGACCAAGTCACTGACCAACAAGTTGTTGTTGAAACAGAGGTTGTTCAATTTTAAGATGCATGAAGGGAGTCCACTGAGGGAACATCTGGACCAGCTGAACACAATATAAATTGATTTAAGGAATATTGATGTTAAAATTGAAGATGAGGATGCAGCCCTAATCCTGTTGGTGTCATTACCGGCATCATATGAAAAATTTGTGCAGTCTTTCATAGTTGGAAAGGATATAGTAGCTTTGGAGGATGTGAGGTCTGCCTTACATGCCAGGGAGCTTAGACACAAGGCTGCTGGGACAAACAGTCAGGCTGCTGGGCTAATAGCGAGAAGTAATAGTGGAAAAGGATATGGACAGAAGAAGAAAAAGAAATCAGGGTCCAAAGGTCCTAAGTCTACAGATGTCTGTAATTATTGTAAGGAGCAGGGATATTGGAAGTCCAATTGTCCAAGAAAGAAGAAACAGCAGGAAGGAAACTCTGGCACAGTAGCCTTGGCTACTAAGCAATCTGATGAGGATCTGATTCTAGTTGCAAGGGATTCTACACACCATAATGATGTGTGGATACTTGATTCTGGAGCATCCTACCATATTTGTCCAAACAGGGAGTGGTTTTCTACTTATGAGCAGATGAATGGTGGTCAAATCTATATGGCCAACAGCAAGGTTTGCAAAGTTGTGGGAATTGGCTCAGTAAAGTTAAGGACAGAGGATGGTAAATTATGTCCACTGAAAGATGTAAGACATGTTCCACAGATGACCAAGAATTTGGTATCTCTCAGTCTACTGGACAGCAAGGGGTTCAATTTCAAGGGTGAAGGTGGACAGCTGAATGTCTTCAAAGATTCAGTTGTAGTCCTCAAAGGCATCAAGAGGGGAACCTTGTATATATTACAAGGATCTACTGTATCTAGCACTGCTGCTGTTGCATCCTCAGCAGTTCACCAGTCTCAGCAGACTCAGCTGTCGTATATGAGACTAGGTCATATGGGTGAAAGGGGTATGTTGATTCTTTCTTCAGCAGGTTTTCTTGGGGGATATAAGGTCAAGAATCTGGACTTTTGTGAACATTGTGTGTTTGAGAAATTGCACAGAAGTAAGTTCTCAGCAGGGTTGCACAACACAAATGCATCACTTGATTATATCCATTCAGACTGTTGGGGTCCATCAAAAGTTAAGTCATTGGGTGGTCACATATATTTTGTGTCATTCATAGATGACTATTCAAGAATGACTTGGGTGGTGATGATGAAGAACAAAAGTGAGGCATTCAGTAACTTCAAGCAGTGGAAGGCCCTAGTGGAGAATCAGTTAGGCAAGAAAATCAAGAAGCTTCATACAGATAATGGTCTGGAATTCTGCTAGACGGTTTTTGATTCATTTTGTGTAGCTGAGGGTATTTCCAGACATCAAACTGTAAGGAATACACCTCAGCAGAATGGTGTAGCTGAAAGGATGAATCAAACTCTATTGGAGAGGGCAAGATGTATGCTTTCTCAAGCTGGTTTATCAAGGAGATTTTGGGCAGAGGCTGTAAAAATAGCTTGCTACTTAATCAACAGGAGTCCTCACACGGGGATCAATCTCAAGACACCATTTGAGATGTGGTCCGGCAAGCCTGCTGACTACTGAGTTCTAAGGGTTTTTGGGAGTACAGCTTACTATCATGTTAGTGAAGGGAAGTTGGAGCCAAGAGCCAAGAAGGGAGTGTTTGTGGGGTATGGTGATGGAGTGAAGGGATATAGAATTTGGTCATCAACAGAGTCCAGAGTAATCCTCAGCAGGGATGTTGTGTTTGATGCAAATTCTATGTTAAACTCATCAGTGGGGAGGTCTACTGAATCTAAAACCAGTGCTGAATCTGATAGTGTTGAGAAACAGGTGGAGCTTCAGGTGGAGTCTACTGATATGCAACAATCAGTGGATCCAAATCAACACTATACTCATCTGGATAATGAACCAGAATATGATCCAAGCCAGCCTACTGAGACCTCAGTAGGGCGTCATACAAACATTAATCAGCAGAGTCTAGCTGCCAGCAGGCCTAGAAGATCTAATGTTGGGATACCTCCAAGGAGATATGGGTATGATGATTTGGCTTGATATGCACTCCAAGTTGCAGAAGAGGTAGAGGTTGCTGAACCTACTACTTACAGGGAAGCAGTGACATGTATAGAAGCATCTCAGTGGCATGCAGCCATGGGAGATGAAATAGAGTCATTAGTGAAGAATCGGACTTGGGAGTTGGTCAAACAGCCTAGTGACAAGGGAGTTGTGACTTGTAAATGGATTTTCAAGAAAAAAGAAGGAATAACTAAGGCAGAAGGTGTCAGGTATAAGGCATGTTTGGTTGCAAGAGGATTCAGTCAAAAGGAAGGGGTTGACTTTGATGAAATATTTTCACCAGTGGTCAGACACACTTCAATCAGGGTGTTACTAGCAATGGTGGCACAACAGGATTTGGAACTTGAGCAATTAGATGTGAAGACTGCTTTTCTACATGGTGAGGTGGATAAGGAGATATACATGACACAGCCTGAGGGTTTTCAAGTTCCTGGGAAGGAAAATTATGTTTGCAAGTTGAAGAAATCATTGTATGGTTTGAAGCAAGCTCCAAGGCAGTGGTATAAAAGGTTTGACAGTTTTATGCTTCAGCAGGGTTACAACAGAAGTCCTTATGACTGTTGTGTATACCATAGTCTGCTGAAAGATGGATCACATAGCTATCTTGTCCTATATGTGGATGACATGTTGATTGCTGCTGCAAGGAAGTCTGATGTTCAAAATCTGAAGAACCTTCTTAGTGCTGAATTTGAAATGAAGGATTTAGGTGCAGCCAAGAAAATCTTGGGGATGGAGATCTGGAGAGATAGAAGTCAGAAGAAATTTTTCTTGTCTCAGCAGGGTTATGTGCAGAAGATATTGAAAGAGTTTGGGATGTCTGCTGCAAAACCAATAGATACTCATGTGGCATCAAATGTTCATTTGTCTGTTTATGCTTCACAGTCAGCTGAAGAGAATGAGTATATGTCAAGAGTTCCCTATGCTAGTGCAGTTGGTAGTCTGATGTATGCCATGGTTTGCACTAGGCCTGATCTGGCTCAGGCAGTCAGTGTTGTCAGCAGGTTTATGGCTCAACCTGGAAAGGAACACTGGAAAGCTGTTAAAAGGATATTCAGATACCTGAGAGGTACAGCTGATATTGGTCTCATTTATGGAGGTAATACTGGTCTGGTAACAGGCTACTGTGATGCTGATTATGCAGGTGATGTTGACAGTAGAAAATCAATGACTGGTTATGTTTTTACATTGGGAAATGCAGTGGTCAGCTGGAAAGCTACTCTTCAGGATACAGTAGCCTTATCAACTACTGAAGCAGAATATATGTCTCTTACTGAAGCAGCTAAGGAGGGTATCTGGTTGAAAGGGCTAGTCAGTGATTTGGGGTTGCATCAGGATCAGGCTGAGATATATTGTGACAGTTTAAGTGCAATATGTTTGGCCAAGGATCAGGTTCATCATGAGAGAACCAAGCATATTGATGTCAGGTATCATTTTCTGAGGAATGAGAAGAGGGTTGTAGTGAAGAAGATTAGCACTAAGGATAATCCTGCTGATATGTTCACTAAACCAGTTCAGCACAGTAAGTTTCAGCTTTGCCTGGACTTACTGAATATTCAGAGCTTATAATCTGTTTCTGGAAACTCTACTGAGGGCAGATCAGTGGAGTGGATGTTGTGGAGATAGTCTGGTACAAGTACATATGGCATTGACGAATTCATCTGGTACAAGCACATCTGGTTATGCAATCTGTTTGACTCTGGTGAGAGTTAAAGTCAAGGTGGAGATTTGTCAGTAAAGTGACTTAAGCTCTACATTTGGTGGAACCAATCTGAAGACTCAGCTGTGTGATGGACAGCTGAGAAGTGTATTCAAATCTGTGCGTCAGTAGGGTGGAGTCTACTGAGGCTTCTATCAGCAGGGTGAAAGGCAGCTGAGTATTGGAATACAGCAGGGTCCCACATCTGTTAATTCTGTTATGTGACAGCTATACAGTGTCATTAAAAGGAGGACACGTGAGGGGTATTTATGGTGTATCAGACAAAGATTCCTGACGGCTTGGGTTTAGGGATTTGTACCTATAAATACAGTTGTTGTCGCATTGTCTGTGTGTGTGAAATCTGTAACTCAGTGCATAATAATAAAGATCTCTTTTCTGCCCGTGGTTTTTTTATCTCTCTCACTTTGAAAGGGGTTTTCCACGTAAAATCTGTGTTCTTCTTGTTTTCTGTTATCTCCTTTGATTATTTGCGTTTGATTGCATCTATTTCTATTTCTTGCATCTGATGTTATCTCCATCCGTCATAACATTATTGAAACAAGCGTTAGAGTTGTTGGCTGTGAAATATCACTTCGAATTTATAATGGAAAAATCATCCAAAGCCATTTATGCCGTGATTTGTCAAGAAAAATCTTGTAAATGGCATATGCGAGCAACAAGGATAGGAGCAACAAGGGCAGGAGCAACAACAAGGGCAGGAGCAACAGGGATAGGAGAAGGGTCGGAAAAGTTTGAAGTGCGAGTTTACCAGAAGTTACATACTTGTTCTCTCACTGTTCGGAATGAAGATCATAATAACACATCATACACTTTCATTGCAATGGAGTTTTATCATAGCTTTACGGATCCGAAACATGAATTTTTACCACAAAATGCAATTGTAGAATTTCGTTGGATCTATGGATATACCATAATCTATCAAAAGGCATGGATGGCAAAAAACTATGCAATGGAAATGTTAGCGGGTAATCCAAGTGAAAATTATGCCGAATTGCCGAAGTATCTTCATATGTTGAAGATTAGTAATCCAGAAACTATGGCTGAGATATCTACCAATAACATTGGTGAGTTCAAATATTATTTTGTTTGCCTTGGGCAGACAAAAAGAGCATTTCAGTTAAATTTGTTGCGTCCTGTTGTTGTTGTGGATGGTACATTTTTGAGCTTGGTATACAAAGGTGTTTTACTAACGGCGCTATGTGAAGATGCAAATAAGCAAGTGTATCATATTGCGTGGGCAATTGTTGATTCCGAAAACAATTCATCATGGAAATGGTTTTTTCAGCAGTTGAAAAAAATCATCGGGGACACGAAAGAGCTCTTTATAGTTTCTGATCGTGCTGAAAGCATAAAGCACGGAATGAAGACAGCGTTTAAGAACGCTGTTCATGGACATTGTATGTTTCACATCAGAAGGAATTTGGAAACTCAATATCCACGACATGATGTCAGACGCTTGTTCGAATGGACTGCACAGGCGTATCATAAGAGTGAATTTACAGCTTTGTTTGAAGCCTTATGTAGCAAAACGCCTGATGAGCCACCAGTTGCAGGGAAAAAGAAAAAGAAAACGATTAGAGAATATTTGCCTAAAGAAGAGTTTCATTATTGGGCAAGGGCATGGTTTAAAGCTAAGAGGTACAACATCATGACGTCAAACACTGCTGAGTCATTTAACAGTAAGCTAAAAAAAGCTCGAGAATTAAGTGTGATTGGTTTGCTCGAACGTATCCGTGAGATAATGCAAGAATGGTTTGCTAAGAGACATTTTCTTGCCATAGCTTGTAACACTCCTCTAACCACTGAAAATGGAAGCTTTAATGGTTGAGAAATACAAGGCATCTTTGGGTTTAGAATGTGGTGATATTCAAAGCCCTGTTTATAGTGTTCGTGAAGGTGTGAAAAACTATATTGTGAACGTGCTAAATAATACATGTTCATGTGAAGAATTTGAGGCACACCTATTTCCATGTAGACATGCAATTGCTGCGATAAAGATTAATCGAACAAATGGGTATAATCATTGTAGCGCTCATTACACAACGGAATGTTGGAGGAAGTTATATTCTGAGGCTATTTATCCTTTGACGAATAAAGATGAAGTTGTTTTCCCTAACAATGTGCTTGCTAAAAGGGGTTTTCCCCCATCGGGACTGAAGAGGCAGGCTGGTAGACCCCAAAAGAAGAGGAAGAGATCTGCCGGAGAATCACAGGAGAAGAGGAGACTTCTTGAAAGTGTTGATTAACGGGGTAATAGTATAATTAATCTGCATGGTGAATTTCCTAATGTTTATGTAGAAAGATGTTGTAACAAGTGTTGAACAAGGTGTATTTCCTAATGTGTTGGATAATTATGTATTGGAACTTTATGTGTTGTGATGTTTTTCAATGTATAAAAACAAGCATTATGAATGTATGTTATATAATCTTCAGTTTACAATTTCTGAGCATACAATATGGAGTCTGTTAGAATTGTCAGCAGGCTTCTCTTAGTCAGCATATTGCATAGTCAGCAGGCTTCCCTTAGTCAGCAGGCTTCATAGTCAGCAGAGTGACTAGTCAGCAGGATTCCCTTAGTCAGCAGGCTTCCTAGTCAGCAGAGTGACTAGTCACCAGGATTCCCTTAGTCAGCAGGGTTATTATTTTATGTTATTAGTTTTTATTTACCTTATCTCACCATTAAAAAGAGTATGTTGGAAAAAAAAAGAGTATGTTGGAAATTAATAAAAACTATTTGAATCATACTGGGTGGTATTAGGTTTGACTGCCGTTGATCCATACAATGATCATACTGGGTGGTATTAGGTTTGACCGTCACTGATCCATACAATGATCATACTGGGTGGTATTAGGTTTGACCGTCATTGATCCATACACTGATCATACTGGGTGATATTAGGTTTGACCGTCAGTGATCCATACACTGATCATACTGGGTGGTATTAGGTTTGACCCTCACTGATCCATACACTGATCATACTGGGTGGTATTAGGTTTGACCGTCATTGATCCATACACTGATCGTACTGGGTGGTATTAGGTTTGACCGTCTTTGATCCATACACTGATCGTACTGGGTGGTATTAGGTTTGACCATCATTGATCCATACACTGATCGTACTGGGTGGTATTAGGTTTGACCGTCATTGATCCATACACTCATCATACTGGGTGGTATTAGGTTTGACTGTCATTGATCCATACACTGATCATACTGGGTGGTATTAGATTTGACCGTCACTGATCCATACACTGATCATACATTAGGTTTGACCGTCACTAATCCATACACTGATCATACTGGGTGGTATTAGGTTTGACCGTCACTAATCCATACACTGATCATACTGGGTGGTAATAGGTTTGACCGTCACTGATCCATACACTGATCATACTGGGTGGTAATAGGTTTGACCGTCAATGATCCATAGAGTTATTGTCGTTAAATCCCGGATAATTTTAATTAAAAATTATTGTAATTGATAACAAAATACTCGATTCGACTCGACTCGACTCGTTATAGTATTGATTTGATTCTTTCACACTATAAAAAGGTATACAAGGGGATAAGCCTCGGATTACCACTTACCCTGATTTTCGCGGCTAGCATCTACCCATTCCAAGCGGCAAGCATCATCTCCAGATCCATTCTACTTGAACCATGAACGGTAATTTCTTACATGTCAATTTTTTGTTTTTCGATATTTATAGTAATTGGTTTCGATAATTATAAAACCCAGATTTTTTTTGTTTTTCTATAATTATGTTCAATTGTCAATCTGACTTGTCAATCTTTGTTATCTTCCACAAACTAAGCATTGATTCTGCAACTTAATGTTTCTGATGAAGGGTGAATCAATTGTGTTTGAAAGTGTGTGTTTCTTTGTGTGTTTGAGTGTTAAATTGAGTGAACCATTGTGTTGTTTTTCTACAATGATGAATGTGTAAACAATGGATCTAATTTAGTTGTTTGTGATATAGTTATTTTTCTGGGTTAACAATTTAATGTTTCTGATGAAGGATTGGTGGCGATTAATGAGACTCGTTTATTGAGTATTGAGGAGATTGAAGATCTTCAACATCAGGAATATGAAGAGATGATGAACAGCATTAAGGAACTTGAAGATCTTGAACATAAAGAATATGAACGGATGATTAAGGAAAGGGAGCATTTTGAGGAACTAGTGAAAATCGCCATTGAAATGGAAGAGGAAGAAAAAGAAAGGCAGGGGCCTGCACAACATCGGGATTACTATGATTCCTGTGGAAATGAAGTCGACTCTTCGGACTCCGAAGGTGTAATCATTTTCTAACAAAAATGTGTAATGTAAACATGAATGTAATTTTGTTGTTTAATGTGTTAATTTGTGTAATGTGTAATGTAAATATGAATTGTTATCCTTGATTATAATCGTTCAATGCGTGTTATTAGTATCGTATTGCATAATTTAGTGAATAATACGTACTACCTTCATCCCTAAAAAGTGTCTTTTTTTAGTTTCACACAAATTAAGAAACGTAATTAATGTGTTTTGTTTTAGTAGTATATTGACATATTTAGCCTTCACTTTTAAAAAATGCTTGTATTGGAATATGACATGGGTGCACTAAATAAATGTTGAACTAAGGATACTTTTCGAAAATAACCATTAAATGATGCATTGTTATTGTAAAGTGACACTTTTTAGATTTGTGACTTTCCATTTATTTTTTATTTTGAAAATTAAAATAGCTTCAACGTGTCTTTCCATTTTTAAAGTATTTCTAATGTAATAATAAACATATAACCCTAATTTTTTCATAAAAAACACAATACAACAACAAAATTCACAAAATTCATAACATTCATAAATTTCAGTGTTTGGATCAACGACAGTCAAACCTAATACCACCCAGTATGATTCAAATAGTTTTTATTAATTTCCAACATACTTTTTTTTTCTTTTTTGATTTTTTTCCAACATACTCTTTTTAATGGTCAGATAAGGTAAATAAAAACTAATAACATAAAATAATAACCCTGCTGACTAGTCACTCTGCTGACTAGGAAGCCTGCTGACTATGCACTCTGCTGACTATGAAGCCTGCTGACTAAGGGAAGCCTGCTGACTATGCAATCTGCTGACTATGAATCCTGCTGACTAAGGGAAGCCTCCTGACATGGGTGCACTAAATAAATGTTGAACTAAGGATACTTTTCAAAAATAACCATTAAATGATGCATTGCTATTGTAAAGTGATACTTTTTAGATTTGTGTCTTTCCTTTTTTTTTCTTTTTGAAAATTAAAATAGCTTCAACGTGTCTTTCCATTTTTAAAGTATTTCTAATGTAATAAAAAACATATAACCCTAATTTTTTCATAAAAAACACAATACAACAACAAAATTCAGAAATTTCATGTCCACTTAGGTCACTAACCAACTTGATAACATTCATTTTTTTTGGGATAACATTCATAAAATTCAGATTACAAAACAACCACTTAGCGTAACCAAGAAACGGAACAACATCCACTAATTATCTTTTCTTATCGTAACCAAGAAACGGAACACATCTTCGGTGCTATGTTCATAGAAAATGAAAACAAGTTCATCCCCAACAATCACTTGGTTGTCCTCATAAAAGGACTGCATTCCTTTAATGCGGACTCGCTTAGTCCCCTTAGTCGTAGCATCATTCCTAGCATAACACCAATTACGCCCAGCAACACGCACACCCACAAGCCTATTTTTTAGCAATCCTTTTGCTCTTGCAAAAGCGATTGGGACATTCTAAAAAACCAGAAAAATAACATTAACCATTATGAAGTGAAAAACGAGATAAATCACTATCAATCAATTTCAAAACAAAAAAAAAAACCGATAACACCGTACCACATAGCCACGGGATAAATCTGTAGAGGTTATAATCTTAGTGAACGAATTATCACCGCCATCTAACTCGAGATCTTCATCACTACTGCTGTCACTGCTTATAATGTGGACGTTTGGTTCTGAGAACAGACAATCTCGACTGCTGCTATCACTATCAGCCATTGCACCAAGACAGGGGCTGCATAATTATCATGGCAATTATAATGTTCGTAACATGCCTGATGGCGCACTTGGGTCTAGAACGACAACAATAAATAACGTACCATCAAGTGGGTTTCAAGAGCCTACTGGTAATATAGCTGGTGGACGTTTTGCATCAAACGACATTTCTGTTGCTCTCTCATAGGTTTCTTCCTCTCTCTGTGTCATTATTTTACTTCATTATTTTTTTCAAGTTGAGTACCAGTTAAACTTTTCTCAATTAATTTTTGGAGAAGAAAAAGGCACGACAAGATTCTTGTATTTCTTTTGCTGACTTTTCTTTGAAAAAAGGCAACAAAAAAATGGGTGATGGGTTGGTTTGAGACTGGCTTAGGGCTAGGGGTTGAGCCTTCCTGTCTTCCTCATTCCTTCTCTTAGAAGTTAGAATGGTGTAGATGTATATATATATGTATATATATATATATATATATATATATATATATATATATATATATATGTATATATATATATATATATATATATATATATATATATATATATATATATATATATATATATATATATATATATATATATATATATATATATATATATATATATATATTATAACAGTGTGTTGTACTTTGTCTTTCACACGCAGATATCGCAAGGCAGTACTCACGGACATTCAGGGATAACTAGCAGAGGTGAGGTGACCACTCTCTCAGAACCATGTGCAGCAGTGAATAATATGTGAGCTCTATTGGACTTTTGAATGAAGTAAACCCTTATGACGCTGTATACGCATACTCTAACCATTTTCAAGCCATTTTGCTTCATGGTATACGTTTCTGGTGCATTCTCTTTGTCTTGTGCCTTGGATTTGTTACGATTTTAGCTTACACGATTCTCCAGAATTTTTTTTTTGTCATGCACTCCATAACACGATATTGAAAATTATGATTTTTGTTGATATTGACAATTGTAAATTATTACACTGTATATATAGGAAACTACCGTAACCGCTATGCAATAATAAAGGCTAAATACTATCCTAAAAATATGCTAAACATAAATACACAATATACACGCTAATACCACCCCTCAAGGTGGGCGAGGGATGAGACCCAACTTGCTACGCTGATGAAGAAAAGCCAAGCGAGGGAGAGACTTGGTAAGACAATCAGCAAGTTGATCGTGAGCACTAACATGTGCAACCCGCAAGGAGCCCCGCTGCACTTGATCGCGAATAAAGTGATAGTCAATGGCAACGTGCTTCATCCTGGAGTGGAACACAGGATTGTGACAGAACTGCGTGGTACCCAAATTGTCACAGTAGACAACCGGAGCCTGAGCTATGGGTGATCCAAGATCACGAAGCAAAAATGTGACCCAAAGTAGTTCGGCAGTAGTAGAGGCGACAGAGCGATACTCAGCCTCAGTAGAAGATCTAGCAATGGTGGACTGCTTCTTGGAGCTCCAAGAAATGGCATTGCGGCCAAGATACACAACATAGGCCCCAGTAGAAGCATAATCATCCTTACAGCCACCCCAGTCTGCGTCAGAAAAGGCATGTAAAATCGGTGGGGAGTCACGGTAGAGCTGCAGGCCTAAATCCACTGTCCCAGATAAATAACGAATCATGCGCTTAGAATGAGTCCAATGCAAATCTGTGGGAGCATGCATGAACTGAGATAGTTTGTTGACAGCAAAGGCAAGATCAGGGTGTGTAAAAAGGAGATACTGAAAGCTGCCAATAACCATACGATACTCAGAAGCATCATCAAGCGGTGTACCAGAAGTAGCAGTGAGACCAGAAATATCAGCAGGTAATGGAGTAGGGACTGAGTTAGCCTGATCCATGTGAAGGCGAGCAAGAAGCTCGGTGGCATACCGCTTTTGAGATAATATACAACCATGATCATTGTAAATAATCTCAATACCCAGAAAATACGAGAGTGAACCAAGGTCCTTGAGTGCAAAGCGACGACCCAGGAGTGAGATGAAGGTCTCAAGAGCCGTGGAATCATTCCCTGTAATAATGATATCATCCACATATACCAACAGATAAATAGTAATTTTACCGGTATTGTAGATAAACAAAGAAGAGTCCGCATCCGCATTGCGAAAGTTACTAGTGAGCAGAAACCCCTTAAGTTCCTCATACCAAGCACGAGGGGCTTGTTTCAACCCATAGATAGCCTTATGTAACTTGCAGACATGATTAGGAAGCTCAGTGTTGACAAACCCAGAAGGTTGGGCTAAATACACAGCTTCAGTCAGATGACCCTGTAGAAAGGCGTTGTTGATGTCTAACTGTCGAAGTGACCACCCCTGGGAAAGAGCAAGAGTAAGAACAACACGCACTGTAGTGTGTTTGACTACTGGACTGAACGTCTCATAATAGTCAATGCCCGGACGCTGAGTGAAGCCTTTGGCAACAAGCCGTGCCTTGTGCCTATCAATAGAACCATCAGGGTTGCGCTTAAGCCGAAAAATCCACTTGGAACTGATGACATTCTGGTTAGGATGAGAGGGGATAAGAGTCCATGTTTTATTACGAAGGAGGGCATCATATTCCTCTTGCATGGCAGCACGCCACTCGGGAGTTTTGAGTGTAAGGAAATCAACGCGGGAACGCAGCGGAATTCAAAAATTTGATTTCCTTTTTCCCAAGATCGACTTCGTTTAAGCAATAAACAAACAAGTAGTAGACGGTGGTTACCTTGGTTGATCTATAAGATCGACGCTTTGACCGTCTAAGGAGAGTAGTTCTGCATAGAGCCGCCCAAGTGTTCGGCCTCTACCGCTAGTCCACACGAACACCCCGCCGGAATCCCATCATGGATTGCTATTGGAAAACTCCGGTTGCTAGACCGGCCCTTTTCCCTTCTCTCCAACTCTCCAAAAAGATGCTCTCTATTTTACACAAGAACTATGAGCTCTTGCAATTGTGATGTACAAAAGAGCTTGACACCCACCTCCTATTTATAATGAAAGTGGCGCCCTTAGAAGGTGTGGAGGAGAAGAAAACATTTTCCCAATAAAATAAGGAAAATATAATTGATTGATTTATCTCATTTATTATAATATCTTATATCAAATAAATCTAGGATACTGTCAATATCTCATATTGAATATTTCCAAGATATTGTCAATATCTAATATTGACTATCTTTATTTTATTACCATAAATCAATTTACACATGTGTATATATCACATATATATTACTCAAATAAATCTATTAATATCACATATATATACACGCATACTTGCATGCATGCAAATCCAATTTGCATTTATGCACACACGCATGTATAGATAATATATCTATATTATTTTATTTTATTAATATCTAATATTAATAATAGGTAATATCATTAATTAAATTGCACAATCCAAGTGTATCTTATACACAAATAAGTTGCGCCACCTTTAGCCATAAATTGGCTTCCGGAATATTCTTTAATTAATATAATATTATTAATATCTTGTATTTAATTTATTCATAATAAATAAATACCACCATATTAATTTACCACTATAACCTTTATAGTCTCGAGATAAACTTTCCTTATTTGGTTATCATCTATAACCACATTTTAATCCGGCTAGATGTTCATATGTGTGTGACCCGATAGGCTTCCGAATATGTTGGCCGTAGACACAAAGTGCAAATTACGAAAATGCCCTTCATGCCTAACGATCACGGGATAGCGTCTAGCAACACACCGTGACCCCAATCATCGGAAGAGTCAAATGCAATGACTACTACCTTTCATGTGAAACAGTTACCGTGTAACTTACAATCCTATCGCTGTAATAATATCCATACGGTCGTACGTCGAGTGTCAAACATTAACAACCGTATCTTATAATCTGGATATCATGCTCTCTCAAAGTAACTCGTTTACTCCCACTTTGCAAAGATTCACGAGAGCTAGACATTCCTTATAAGAAGGCCATTTCGGATATTCGATCCCAATCATAGGATACGCGATTCCCGGACGACCAATCATGTATACTCCGCATGCTTCAGTATCACACCCAATCACTACCGCATGATCGCCCGTGGCTAGGGGAAACCTCAATAGTGTCAAAGCATGACAATCCACACCGTGATGCCATGAAGACTCCGGTCTTAAGGATAATTACATAACCGTCACATAGTGTGACACTTATCTGTGTAAGTGGGTCAGTCTAACGTACGCATTCTCTAATACACGTCCACGTACAGTCCAAGTGTCTCTACACTTCGATAGACGAGATCTATCCCTGCCCTAAAGACAGAAGACATCCAATACGTGCTAGTCTGTTTATACTATCAATGCCCTGTTTAATAGTACATCAGCCTAGAGACATTTAAGTATCAAACTTATTAAAGTGATTAGAGATCTCATCAACCATAATCGCCTATCATGGTTTCTCTATCACAGTTTAATACTAAGGACGTTATCATATAACAATTCATAATTGGTTCTTTAAAAGAACATATATATGACAACATAAAAGCCATTTAATATATGTACAAACATAAAGAAATAGTATAAATGATCCGACCCGGTCGGATCCGGTCCAACCCGATTGGGTTTAGGACACTATTCCAACAATCTCCCACTTGGCCTAAAACCAATCACTCGCACACACAAGACCAAGTTGAAACACAAGAATCTCATGCAATACTTGCAACCAGCCCTATCCATAAACGGATCACTATCCGTGGGGACTCAGACTATCTTCACAACATGTTCCAAATGACCAAGTCAAAGGAACCGCCTTAACACACACACGAATCTCTAACGAGACCCTGGTCCTTGCTTCAAGCAATAAATCCACTTACTATATCAGCTATATAGAAAAGGTGGAAGAACCGTACAAGGTTCAAGAATGAACCTTCTAGATCCATGTACTGCTCCCGCTGCGCCTCTAAGGCACTACTGTGTTTTGGCCTACTTGTAGAACTTACAGTGACCCATAGGCTAGAACATTTCCAGCTCACTGTATCACTTGATCAAAGTGACTGCAAACCCAGACAGTAGCTCCCACTCGCCTTCATAAGACTCAGGATATACGTGTGTATATCTACGTTTATTTAATTCCAAGTTTTAATAAACTAGGAAACTTTCCTTAACTTGTTTAAGGATATTCTCGACATTTACCAGATTTACTTTCATACTTGCTCATGACTATTCATGGACTATGAACATCCGGCATTACCTATAAGATGGTTCCTATCGCAGTAGCGAAGGAAACCTTCCATAAGCATCATCTTTCACCTTATCTTTAGGACCAACATCCTAACATAGATAGATCTCGCGATCTATGCTAAACTTCTTTTAGCATCACATCTATATAGGTAAACTATAATCTAACAGCCGTAAAATCTATCGCTATAGATTCTCATTTCTAAAAATAAGAACTGCTAATCCAAGTGCTTTCGTAAAGATCTTGAATTACCAAACATTAATTGACTGTGACATGGGGAGATCATTCATGAGAGAGATATCCAATACCTTACTCAAAAATAGTAATGCACTCCCACTATCCATCTTGCACACTGGGCATATCCTTCTTTTGACTAAATCAAACTCCTTTGATTATCAAACAAAGAAATCGTCTAGAGAAACTTGTTTGAGTCCATAAATGGATCTCGTGGACTTACGTGTCATGTTATTGTCTATGAACATCGAGCTTTCTGCCCAACGTCTTCAACACTATCATATAGTCATGATACGAAGTTACAACAAGCATAGTCTGAATAGAACCGGGCACAGCTGCCAGCATAAAGACAATTATAAGGTTTACACCTCATGCCCTTCAGCCGTCACTATAGCCTTATGGTAATCATATTACTATCCATGTCACCTTTCAGGGACACTCCCCTTAGGTAAGACAGACTAGGTTCACAACCTGGTTGTCACTGATGGAATCTAATTCAGATATTATGGCTCCTAGCCATATCTCTCAATATTGCCTCTCAAACATTCTTTCATAAGTCGTGAGATATTCATTCTTCAAGATGAACATACCAGCAGCCTTTTCGGGCTTAAGGTCATCCACAGACTTACAGAACTTTTGTGTGCACTGAGCAGTGATCTACACCTCATCGCTATGTGGCGTCCGCTCACGTTCCTATGGTTGAATATATCTTTGTGGATCTCAAACTGTTTTGAGATCTGATTCACTCCCACTGTTTCTTTTGGAACAAACACTTCCTCTAGAAGACAGCATGTTTGGAGACAAACACCTTTTGCTCCGCGGACCAGTAAATAATATCTAGCGTACTTGCTGAGATATTCCACAAAGTTGCATATGTCGTACTAGGCTCCAAGCCTTTCTGACTTTGCTTATGACAACTTCAAATCATCGGTTAAGACAGATTTGACATTATCCTCTTCCATATCTAATATGGAATTTATTCAACATTTATTCTTTGGAACTCGGTTAAGTATAAGGGCACTATCCCGAAGCGGGTAAGGGATATTTCGCATGGCTTGCGTCACACCTTTATCATATAAAGTGTTATTTCCATTTTGGGAACACAATCTAATTGCGTATCCCAAAGATGGTATCCTTCAAGGAAGAATCTTATTCCTTTTAGACGACTTCCGAAACACCCTTCAGGTATTAATTACTTCAATCCAATTGAAGATTAATTCCTAAGTAGCTCATCAATCTCATATTCGTACTAGCTCGAACTTTTCGGGCTTCCGAATTTTCACTTTACTAAGTACACTTGACTATTTCTAAAAATAGTCATAGAGATTAACAAACAATTATTTGTGGCATTAATTGTCATAAGCCAACAAACATCGGTATGTTTAGGCTTTAGACAATTTTTCTAGAATTTATAACCTTTTCATAAAAGGGTATTTTAGTCCTCTTTGGATAAGATGCGTTTAACCCACATGATTCATAATCATATGGTTCAACATCATCAGAATGACGTTTAATTACACGCTTCTCTTCCAGAGAGACTATGCCTAGAACAACCACAAATATCAAGGATAACAGCCATACAAATATTTAGTTGAGATCTCATCACATATATCAACTATTTAGTGACAACAATCTAGTATGTTAGATTCAATGACCATCCAATTTTATCAGAATAACATTTATTCTTTACAATTGAATATGTCTGCTAAATCCTAACAAATAACTGAACTTGTGTCCTTCATAAGAACCGGAACATAATAACATTTATTTAGTTCCCTTATCAGTTTACTAGATCCAGAATATGGTAAGTGTTACAACGTTTGTTTCACCTTCCATTTTTGTATTCAATCTTTCTAATTTAATCACACTCGTAAGTTATCATATATCTAAGAGTTGACTTGAACTTAGATAGATTTATCTCAACTTACTTGCCTAGAACAGAAACTTCAATAAGTTCTCTATTTAAGCACATGCCCTAACTTTTCCCTTTTTAATCCTTTAAGCACTTGAGAAATGTTTCTTATTGTAGTCTTCATAAGACTTAAGAAAGATCACAAGAGCTATGTTTTCAATTTCCTTTCATAAAGAAAATCTAAAGTTTATTAAATAGTTTATTTAACCTTTTGAATCGTATTCAAAACATTGACTATTTAATTAATCTTTAAGCAATGATAGAATTAAGTCGATACTTAAATCTTACAATTTTGAAAACAACCTTTCCAAAATTAGATGTGGTCATTCTTATCCAACGTTTGAATTAATTGTCATCATATGACTGAATGATCATATTGGATCGTATCCAATGAGCTGCCGTTTTTCTTTAATAATTAAAGTCTTGGAGGACTCCATCAAATATGTAGTCTCCTTAACTTTAGCTACTATAACGGGATTGCTCGTGTTATTGCTTTATTTTGAAAGGATTAAAATTTACTTAACCATTCTTGAGAACGTTTCTCAAACAGTCATAATTTGGTTTTACTAATCGAGAAAAACATAAATATAAAAGTTTGCTAAAAAACTACAACATAAAAATGAAGATAAAAGAGTGTCGTTGTCTATACACGCAAAATCAAATATGGTCTTTGGGATTATGATTTTGCTCCCACTAGTCAACTACTCTCAATTGACTTTCAAGAATTAAAAAATTCTTTAGTGGCTGAAATCCTATCTAGTTGACTCGATCCCCGACGTGGGCGATCGACCGGGTCAATTTCGACGGGTAGGTACTTCTTACCAATCGCGTCTAACGCGACTTCCAGTGGTTTGACTAGTCAACTCTTTGACAATTCACATCGTCTATGTGATAGTCAACCGTATGTCTCTAAAATCAGACGGTCCTGACGTGGGCCAATCACCGCAAGATTCTTAGTCGAGTCGTAACCCAAGTATTCATGAGATCTCATAACGATCATATCTCGATAATGACGATATACCCGTGGTAGGTCAACTCCCGACGTGGGCGATCAGTTGGATCCGAACAAGGGCTCTTCACCGTCACTATAATATTGGGAGACATATTATAACTCGATTTTTGTTGTGGGAGTAATTTTAAATTAATTCACTTAATTAATTTTGAATTAATTCTCTTAATTAATTTAATTACGGTCTCATCAAATATATCTATCTCTATAGACATACATCCTACACATTTATCTAGATCGTGCCTAGTCATGCATCTATCGTATCATATAAAATAAATACAAGCACAAAAAAATAAATGCGTAAAGTAACCGGTATGATCATGGACTTTTCCTAGGTGCGGTTTCGAATACAAACTGACGAAACCGCGGGTCACAATCTAAGGGTAGCTGCAACCGCCAATAGGATCTTTAATGCTCCATTCTCCAATGGGATCTTTATTTTTCGTCTTTCTTTGGTCTCCGTCTTCTGCTCCATTCTTGTTACATTTAATTCTATCTAATAAAATAAATATACCCGCCGCACACGGGGGGAGTCAACGGGAATGGGATAAATGCAGAAAATAAACTAGGTCACGTTCTTCATAACGGCCTAGGACAATTTTTAAACCAATAGAAAAATTAAATCATTCACATCTATCCTACCGGTCGAGTCCATGATCAATCGGGGTCCATATAATCATATTATATCTACTATATCTAATCCATACAATAAAATCTTATGAAAAAGATAAAATTAAAATTTAACTACTTGCGTCTTAATTAATCAATTAACATTTAATCTATTAAATAATTTTATCCAATCAATTAACTAATTAACATTTAATTAATTAAATGATTTTAATCGAAATAAAATTAACGATTAATTTTAAACCGATTTTAATTTTAATTTTAATTAATTAGAACTATTCCAAAATAAATCAAAATTAAAATTATTTCACTTTTGTTTCTTTCCTTTTGATTCGTAATCAAAAGGGATGCCTTTGGTTTCTAAACCAAATTTGGCTTAGGCCTGGCCACTTTCCAAAATCAAAATTTTGGAAATGGCCTAGGCCTAGGCCTTTTACAAATCAAATATTTGAAAGGGCCTAGGCCTATTCCAAATCAAATATTTGGAAAGGCCAAATAATTTTGGTTTAGGCCTGGCCACTTTCCAAAATCAAAATTTTGGAAGTGGCCTAGGCCTAGGCCTTTTCCCAAATCAAATATTTGGAAAGTGCCTAGGCCTATTCCAAACAAAATTTGGAAAGGCCATTATTATTTTAGTGCCATGTGGCATCCCAATGACCCAAACTATTTGAACCATTGGTTAGTCACATGACACAACTAAACAAAGGAAATTAATAATCACAACTATGAACCATATTAAATCACAAAATACACAAAACAAAACTGGGGCTACCGCATCACACCAGCAGCCGCCGGGAGCCCGGAGGCCGCCGCCGCCGCCGGCGATAACACGGTGGTGGTGCCGCCGCCGATCGGCCGAGCACCACCATTGCCGCCCTTTTTTTTTTTTCTTTTCGTGTATCAATTTTGCGAATTAAAAATCTTTCATCTTTTAAATACGTGATTTAAACGATAAAATTAACTACGCATTATAACATGATTATTGCTTAAGCTCGAACCTTTCTCTGATACCACTGTAAGGAAATCAACGCGGGAACGCAGCGGAATTCAAAAATTTGATTTCCTTTTTCCCAAGATCGACTTCGTTTAAGCAATAAACAAACAAGTAGTAGACGGTGGTTACCTTGGTTGATCTATAAGATCGACGCTTTGACCGTCTAAGGAGAGTAGTTCTGCATAGAGCCGCCCAAGTGTTCGGCCTCTACCGCTAGTCCACACGAACACCCCGCCGGAATCCCATCATGGATTGCTATTGGAAAACTCCGGTTGCTAGACCGGCCTTTTTCCCCTCTCTTCAACTCTCCAAAAGATGCTCTCTATTTTACACAAGAACTATGAGCTCTTGCAATTGTGATGTACAAAAGAGCTTGACACCCACCTCCTATTTATAATGAAAGTGGCGCCCCTTAGAAGGTGTGGAGGAGAAGAAAACATTTTCCCAATAAAATAAGGAAAATATAATTGATTGATTTATCTCATTTATTATAATATCTTATATCAAATAAATCTAGGATACTGTCAATATCTCATATTGAATATTTCCAAGATATTGTCAATATCTAATATTGACTATCTTTATTTTATTACCATAAATCAATTTACACATGTGTATATATCACATATATATTACTCAAATAAAAATCTATTAATATCACATATATATACACATACTTGCATGCATGCAAATCAATTTGCATTTATGCACACACGCATGTATAGATAATATATCTATATTATTTTATTTTATTAATATCTAATATTAATAATAGGTAATATCATTAATTAAATTGCACAATCCAAGTGTATCTTATACACAAATAAGTTGCGCCACCTTTAGCCATAAATTGGCTTCCGGAATATTCTTAATTAATATAATATTATTAATATCTTGTATTTAATTTATTCATAATAAATAAATACCACCATATTAATTTACCACTATAACCTTTATAGTCTCGAGATAAACTTTCCTTATTTGGTTATCATCTATAACCACATTTTAATCCGACTAGATGTTCATATGTGTGTGACCCGATAGGCTTCCGAATATGTTGGCCGTAGACACAAAGTGCAAATTACGAAAATGCCCTTCATGCCTAACGATCACGGGATAGCGTCTAGCAACACACCGTGACCCCCAATCATCGGAAGAGTCAAATGCAATGACTACTACCTTTCATGTGAAACAGTTACCGTGTAACTTACAATCCTATCGTTGTAATAATATCCATACGGTCGTTAGTCGAGTGTCAAACATTAACAACCGTATCTTATAATCTGGATATCATGCTCTCTCGAAGTAACTCGTTTACTCCCACTTTGCAAAGATTCACGAGAGCTAGACATTCCTTATAAGAAGGCCATTTCGGATATTCGATCCCAATCATAGGATACGCGATTCCCGGACGACCAATCATGTATACTCCGCATGCTTCAGTATCACACCCAATCACTACCACATGATCGCCCCGTGGCTAGGGGAAACCTCAATAGTGTCAAAGCATGACAATCCACACCGTGATGCCATGAAGACTCCGGTCTTAAGGATAATTACACAACCGTCACATAGTGTGACACTTATCCGTGTAAGTGGGTCAGTCTAACGTACGCATTCTCTAATACACGTCCACGTACAGTTCAAGTGTCTCTACACTTCGATAGACGAGATCTATCCCCGCCCTTAAAGACAGAAGACATCCAATACGTGCTAGTCTGTTTATACTATCAATGCCCTGTTTAATAGTACATCAGCCTAGAGACATTTAAGTATCAAACTTATTAAAGTGATTAGAGATCTCATCAACCATAATCGCCTATCATGGTTTCTCTATCACAGTTTAATACTAAGGACGTTATCATATAACAATTCATAATTGGTTCTTTAAAAGAACATATATATATGACAACATAAAGGCCATTTAATATATGTACAAACATAAAGAAATAGTATAAATGATCCGACCCGGTCGGATCCGGTCCAACCTGATTGGGTATAGGACACTATTCCAACATTGAGGGCTTGAGAGATATTGGTGGGTTCAGTGGGAGCGGAAGAAGAAATGTGAGTGTGAAGATTGAGTTTTTGGATGGGTTTGTGAATGTGGTTTTGGGCACGAGTACACATGTGGTGAGTAGGCGGGTGAGGTGGTGGGGATGGTGGAGGTGAAGGAGAGGGTGGAGGAGGGTGGAGGAGGGGAAGGGGGTGAAGGTGGTGGAGGAGTGGTGACAGGAGGTGTGGGAGGCAATGCAGAATGTATGAGAGGAGATGAGGGAATCCAGTCAGAGAGAGAGGCCAGGTCTGGGGTGGAAGGTGAGGTACCCGAGGGTTTGTGAGATGAATAGGGAAAGATGGACTCGACGAAGTTGACATGACGGGAGACATACATGCGAGACGCAGCGAGATCATAACAGTAGTAGGCATGTTGATTTAGGGCATAACCTAGAAAGACACATGGTTTGGAGCGGGGTTGAAGTTTATGATCAGTATAAGGGCGTAACCATGGGTAACATAAGCACCCAAATACACGAAGTTTGTTATAGTTGGGTGGAGTGTGGAAGATGGATTCATAGGGCGAGTGCATTTGTAGGGTGGGGGTAGGCATTCGATTGATTAGATAGACAGCAGTGGCAAAGGCATATGGCCAGTAAGTAGTGGGAAGAGAGGCATGAGAGAGCAAAGCAAGACCTGTTTTGACAATATGCATGTTACGCCGTTCAGAAATACCATTGTGTTCAGGGGTATGTGGGGGAGTGGTAAAGAACGAGATGCCATTTGTCGAGAAATAGTCGCGTAGGGAAATAAACTCACCACCATTATCAGAGTAAAGAACTTTAATTGATTGTTCAAAGTATTTTTCTACAATCGCACGAAACCGAACAAAAGTAGGATGAACTTCAGATTTACGAGCTAAGGGATACAACCAAACATATCTCATGAAATGATCAACAAAGATAACGAAGTATTTGAATCCATCAATAGATAAAACAGGGGATGTCCAAACATCACTAAAAACAATTTCAAGGGGACGGGAAGAACGTAAAGTAGATTTGCCAAACGGATGTTTATGGCTTTTATTTTCTAAACATGCGGAACAATGCGTAAAGGAAGAACTAGAGGACTGTAAATTGTAATGTTGTAAAATTGTAGATAAAATAGGACGAGCTGGGTGACCCAAACGGTGGTGCCAGTCTTGAGACGAAGCTTTATTGGATGCAAAGGCGACTAGAGGAGGACTGGGCCACTCGTACAAGCCATTTCTAACCGGACCACGGAGGATAGGCTGGTTCTTCTGAATGTCCTTCACAACAAATTCAGAGGGTAAGAATTTTATAGACAGATTATGGGATTTACAGAGTTGGGATATAGAGAGTAAATTCCTAGACATGCTGGGGACACAGAGGACATTACGTAATGTAAGGGATTGGGCAGAAGTAATGGGAATATCGGAAGTGCCAGTATGAGTAATAGAAAGAGCCTTACCATCACCAACAAGAAGGTCATCAGTGCCAGTATATGGGGCGTGTAGAGAGAGGTTCTGCAGGTCCGATGTCACGTGGTGTGTAGCTCCGCTATCCATGAGCCATTTTGGTGCATTGGGATCAAACTGAGCCGAGTCATGAGCCTGGGCAGCTATATGAGCTTGCGGCTTGGATGAGTGCTGAGGCTGTAGACCAAAAATTTGACGCATCTGGACCTGATATTGGGGACATTCTTTGGCCACATGGCCATGTGTAGAGCACATTTGGCACCGACCCAAAAACGGTTTACAGGCTCGATTCGGATCATTATATTGAGCATTTGGGCGCTGCTCATTAAATTGCCTGCCATTAAATAGCTGCTGATTGGAAGGAGGGGCCTGTTGACTTTGACCCCTCCATGGAGACGGCGTCTGTGGAGCAGCAGAGCGAAAATTCTGAGACTGTTGGTAGCGTTGATTGGGAGGTCTGTAGGCGGCGTGGGCGGTGGCAGGAGCAAACGATGGTGACGACTTTGAAGGCTTAAAGATCAGCAGCTTCTCGTGCAGTTCCTCAAAGGGTATGGGGTTTTCACGGACCTGAATAGCTCGGGCTATGTCTGCAAATTCAGGGCCGATGTTGGTGAGAACGACATCAATAAAATCATCATGGTCCATCGGAGACCCAAGAAGTGAGAGCTGATCAGATTTGCGTTTCATCTCGTATAGGTAATCATGAACCGATTGAGTCCCGCGATGATGATCTCTCATTGAATCCTTAATTGTTCGAATCCGTGCCCGAGAGGGCGTTGCATAGACATCAGCAAGAGTTTTCCATTGCTGCGCTGAGGTTTTCTTTCCATACAATAAGGTAGCGACTTCAGGGGTAACGGAGGAGAGAATCAGATTGTGGATGAGGTGGTCTTGACGGGTCCATAGCAGAAATTCTGGGTTAGTTTTCGTTTCAGTGCCGTCAACAATGGTTTTCTCCGGTGCCGGGGTGGAGCCGTCAACATATCCGAACAGGTCATTTCCAAGAAGGAGTGATTCTAGTTGCATTTGCCAAACATAATAATTGTTGGAATCAAGTTTGATGGATGCTTGAGTTGCCGGATGAAAGGAGATGGGAGTGGTGGAAGCCATTGTTGCCAAAGGAGATGACGGCGCTGTTGAGGGTTTGCAGAGAAGAAAAAAAAAGACGAGAAAATTGTGTTTGCTGGGAAAAAAAAGGAAAAAAAAAAGAAGAAGAAATTTTTATTTTTCGGTTGTGGAATCGCAGTGCTCTGATACCATAACACGATATTGAAAATTATGATTTTTGTTGATATTGACAATTGTAAATTATTACACTGTATATATAGGAAACTACCGTAACCGCTATGCAATAATAAAGGCTAAATACTATCCTAAAAATATGCTAAACATAAATACACAATATACACGCTAATACTCCATTCTTTTTTTGGGGAATGGAAACGTACAAGACAGGAAGCACGCTGATGTTTTTTTTTTTGTTTTTTTTAATTTTTTATATCGAGGGTAAGTTTGTCCATCTATAAAATTCTTGTCCTTATAAACAAGGAAAAGTTAAGTGTCTCATGTTTGCCTAATTAAGTTAATTATGTGTCCTTTTGGCTCCTTACCCCCTTTTTTTTATAATGAACCGGGTACAG